>OX103971.1:14374689-14523747 GCA_944470395.2 Schistosoma turkestanicum
TAGAGCTCATTCCTGTTCGGATGTGAATAAATACTCACCAAAGACAATGAATGGATGACGTTGCTCAAAACCGTGAATTGATCATAGTTACTCAATAACATCGTTAGGTTCCTGTTTAGTGGTCCAGACATATTTAGATGACTCTAGAGATTGGTTGAATTTCAAGTCAATAACTCACATTTAACAATTGAAATTATTTAAACAGAATATACAAAAAACACAGAACATTTAAAGCAAATCATTATTTTCAATTATTTCTTTATCTTTATCCTCTATAATAATAATTATTATAGTAGAATATTGTAGTATACTGATAGGCTTTAGGGTCGGAATTAATTAACATGATAGCCTAAAGGCACTAGACATTACGTTGATTAAGTCCCTAATATATATTAAAGAAATACTAACATTATTTAACATCACTGATACAAAAAAAGATGATGATTTCTAATCAACCAATTAAAATCGTCTGTTTGATTATTAGAATTTTATTTGTCTTCCGAATAAAATGTTTCGATCGTGATTTTTCCTATAACCAAAAGTGCATAAGAGGTTAGGCGTTCGTGAGAAAGTCAGTCAGTCAGTCAGTCAGATGCAACGTAGAACTTCGTACGTAAGTACATCAGTTCATGTCGCCATACCACATCCGTGAGGTAGGGTGAGGTGTGACATTTTGAGGGTCGACCTTTTCTAACCCCTCCTTCCTTGTCAGAAGGCAGCATCGCTGTAGATGCTGGTTGTGCGAGGGAAACACCTTACTTCTGTCACATCCCTCCAACACAGTCAGCAGTACGACTTCGCCCTCAGACATTGAGTTGCTGCTTCTAGTCTCATCGTTCTCCAATCAACCTGCCTGGCATGGTAGGACCTGCAGGAACATGTGTTCCAGCCAGTATAGCTCGGTTGGTTCATCATAATAGGCAAGCCCGACCACCACGTCAAGGTAGCAGCTACGGTCGGTTTCGTGAGAAAGATTGAAAGTCTTGAGTTCGAATCCTACAAGGTGTAGGAGTCATATATGCACACTGCTGATGAGTCCCATATCAGGACGAAAAGGGCCGTCCATTTCTTCCAAGTTTTTAATGCTGGTCTAACATTGATCGATTCATAATTTCTAAAAACAGTAATAATGTTAATATGTACTGTCAAAATTTGGGCTTAAAACAAAATGACCCTATTTTGGGCCAAAATACATAAAAAGGTTGAATGGATAGATTTTTTATACAAAATAAGTCAGGTTTCTTTAAAGTTGAACTATTATACCATAAGCACAATATTTCGCCGAAGTATGTGAAACCTGATAGGTTACTTATAAAGCATTTTTATCAATGATATTATGCCCATGGCTATTCAGTTCGGGAAAAATGACACTGTTAACAGGTTTTATGACATCAATTCTTATCCAATCAGGTACCTGTTCGCGACTTCTTCAAGGGCCTTTGAGTGTATTGCTAATTATCCCTATAGGAGTAGTTCATATTTAGTAGTCTGTTATTTTGTAGATCATATACCATATGAACGGAGTAATGGTGTGGTGATCGCTACTTATAAGTAGTAGTAGTAAAAACGTAATGTCTGGCAACAGAAGATGGGGGAAGATCAAGAAAGGAAGAAGAGTGGGGAACACAATGGAATTTGTATGAAACACATGAATAGTGAGTGAAATGTCAGACAATGGATTGATGATGGATTGAAGATTTGTAAAATTAACCGTTTACGATATGGTTTTCCTATTTTACTGAGTAACTAATTCTGTAATTTGCGATAAATACAATTCGGTTGCCCTCACCTGTGTTCTCCTTCACTACAATACCATATTCATAAGCGTAATTTACATTAGATGCGGTTTAATATAATATATAATATGAGTCATTTTTTTAATGACTTGCTGAATCCGCCTCTGCTGCTCTCTTTCCCTCTTTTCAAAAATGTATCCACTGATTAATGTCAATAACCCACATGATATTTGACCAATTGTATTGGTAAAAATTAAATTTGACTGATTAAGTTACAGTTTGACTGTTACTTTAGATAACTCAAGATCGACACTTTTCGTTGAGGCTGATATTTTTGTCAGTTGATACGCTTGAACTATTATGAGTTCACCTTAGTCGAAAAGCCAAAACAAAAGACTCAGTGACGCGATAGGCAACTCTGATCCGGGCGTCCCAAGGCCACTCTAAGTAGAGGAAGAAGTCTTGATATGGCGTAGAAAGTGTATTCTACAGGCATCACTAATATCGAGGTTATGTTCAGAAGAAGAAGGGGAGCATAAAACTTGACAGACAATGCATATTTACACAGTTAGGTTGACCGTGAATACTAACCAATAAGAAACAGGATTGAAAAGTATGTGAACTTGATAGTTTAGGACGACATTAATTACTGACCAATAGCAATTGACTAATAGAATCAGACTTACAAAATAATTACTTAGGATATTCGATGAATATCCTAACCAAGTCATACTTAAGATCTTAAGAGACTACTTGTTTAATACATCATGATGACAAGTATCAACTATCACAAAAACTTAAGTCTAAGCTTTTCAGTAGGTTGACTTGAAACGTATATATGTAACCGAGTAACAAAGTATTAGAAGAAAGCAGTTGGTCTATAAATAAGCAATTAAACACTTGACCCTGACTGGTTCGATAAGGTTCTTTCAATCAGGTGCCAGAAAAAGTAAGGAAGTCTCAACCTCCTTATTTTGATGAAAACAACGATAGATTAGAGGTCAATAACAACCAATCACGATAGAAGTCCATAGGGAAAGCTACAAATCATAAAAAAGTGGAGAAATTCAAATACTTCACGTCTACCTTAAGTTTAGGCTGATGATGTTGTTCAAAACAACAATGAAAGCTCTACAACTAAAATATCCAGGTTAGAAAACGCAACTCCACCTGAGCTAGAAATGGAAGATCCAATTTTGAAGGTTTTGTTTGTGAAAATCCCTCCATGTATATTATATAATTGTCAATCGTTCTTATTGATTCCTTCAGTTGTACATTTTGTTAATCTGTTCGATTCCATTTTGGGGATGATAATATTCACTGAGTTTCTATGTTTCCTACTGAACTGCATTTGTGTTGTTTAAGCTGATACTTGGTCATGGCGACAGCCATGTTGGTTTTTGCCTTCTTTTGTTTGATTGGGTTGCTTGCTTTGACTGGAATCGTGCATTTTGATTGTGAATTGAAGCACTCTTCCACAATAGGAAACATTGTGTGTTATAAAGCAACCAAATAGTATCTATCGAACGAATCTGATCTATCCAGGAGGCATAGAATAACATTTATTTGTTGCTGTTGATTTGAATAATTGAACAATTGTTGATGGAATAACTGAGTGGTAATATTTGTTTAGATAATGATGTATATTTATATTTATGATAAATATTAGAACCGTCATTTAACCGGATCACTTGTTTTCTATTTAAATTAGGCAATAGCGCGTATCTAAACTATCTGGACAGTTATTTCTCAGTCCAAACCTCAATTTGGATCCTACAGAAATTTCCTCCATCATTTCAAGGTTCTACCTCATTGATTAATGAGTCGAATTGTTAATTTCTCCTTTACCTCAGCCTTCTATTAAAAATTACCTAGAATCACTCATGTGAACAAATGTTGCAATCTAAATTCAACCATGCAGAAACTTGAGTTACATAAACTGAGCATTAAAAAACAATGTGGAAAGAAAAACTAATTTGAACAATGTGAATGAATATACAACACATTGAAGAATTCCGTCATGTATTTGCCTTCAGCAACAATGTCTACCTTCAGATTCTCATCAAAAATTGTCTGGTAGAGATATAAACTACTGGAAAATCATCAATAGAAACCATGCAGACAAATCATGCTGGGCAGCATCATCGATAATCAAGGTGAATACGATGCAGATGTGAGGACGCAAATTATGGGAAAGCAAGGGTTGCATTTCTACAATTGAAAAATATCTGGAACTCCAAACAAATATCAATCAACACCAAAATCAGGATTTCCAATACAAATGTGAAGACAGTTCTAATGTATGGAGAGGAAACTTGGAGAACTACCAAAGCCATCATCCACAAGATACAAGTATTTATGAACAGTTAGTGGTCTTCGCAAAATACTTCGGATTCGTTGGCCAGACACCATCAGCAACAACAATGTACTGTGGGAGAGAACAAACGAGATTCCAGTGGAGGAGGAAATCAGGAAGAAGTGTTGGTGGAAGTGGATAGGACACACATTACGAAAAGCACTTAACTGCGTCACAAGACAAGCCCTCGCTTGGAACCCTCAAGGTCAAAGGAAAAAAGGAACGTCAAGGAACACATTACGCAGAGAAATAGATAAAGACATGAGAAGAATGAACAAAAATTTGGACAGAACTGGAGAGGGAAGCCCAGTAGAGAGTTGGTTGTAGAATGCTGCTGGTGGGCGACCTATGCTCGATCAGAGGTAACAGGCGTAAGTAAGTAAGTAAGTAAGTAAGTCAAATCACGCGATCATATAGGAAAGCATCCAAGATATTACCTCAAGCAATTATAAAAGCTACTCGGAATTATTATCTTTTACAAGCCAATATAATCATTTAATCATCTCTTATTGATATCTATAAACATAACAATAAAGGCGGATAGATTTTGTAGTTAAATAATTGTTGAAAATAAGGAAACATCAAATAGCGGGTTTGTTTCAGAATGAGACTTCTCATCAGTGTACATTCATGACTTTAAAATACTCAACTCTCATGGTAAGCGTGTAACATTTAAATCAAAGAATTGGCATCTAGTCGACTTTATGTCTAATATTATTTATACCAAACGGATTCCTATTCGACATGGTTGTACTCTTTTAGGTTTTGAATGCAATCAATTGAGGAGTCTCTTATTGGGATGAAATTCTGTACAATGCTGTTAGGATATTCATCCAATATCCTGAGAGAATTATTGGTCAATTCCTATTGGTTAATTCCTACTGATCAATATTATGGTCGTCCTAGATATCAGTGTCACAAACTTCAATGCTGTTTCTTATTAGTTGTCCTGACTATCAATGTCACAGACTTCAATGTTGTTTACTATTGCGCCTAAATGTATAAATACGCATTATCTATAACGTTTTATGACCTGGACCCGAATCCTTAACCCAGGATCCTGATTCTCTTCTAGACTCGAACCTCGTACTTTCTGGATGCTTGTAGAATGCATGTTCTACTGCATATCAAGTCTTCTTCTCTTACTCAATGGGGGATTGGGACAATCGGATTAGAATAGCATGTCGTGTTGCCGGATCATCGATCCTCGCTCTCGTTTACTGACTCGTAATATTTCAAGCATATCAAAAGATGTGTTTAGGTACATGCGTAACAAGTGCATCCCGGTGTTTAGTGATCGCTTGACTTTGTTTGACTAATCCATGACTAAATCTATGAGGAAATAAATTAAATAATTCACGTTTTTCAAAAATCCAAATGTTCACACAAAATGGAAGCCCTCTTCGAAATTCATTAACGCAAACATAGAGTATAAGTGAAAACAAATGTTATCTTATACAAATATGGTCACAAATGTGATTGAAGAAAAATGTTCAAATTATGGCTGAAGGCAATTTCATTAATAATCTTCAACAATGCCCCTTCCCCCCCCCCAAAAAAAAACATACCAATCAAATCAATTACTGACCAAAAAAATAATTCTTTTATTCGACTAGTCATGCATGAATTAGGTAGGTCACAACCGAATTTAAAAAACACTCGACTAGAAATAATGAAAGGAAACTTAGAGATGACAAAACTTTTATAATAGGTTATTATGTAGTGAAGGAGAGCATAGGTGAGGGCAACTCAACTGTATTTAACGAAAATTACAGAGTTAGTTACTCAGTAAAATAGGAAAACCATATCGTAAACGGTTAATTATACAAATCTTCATTCCATTATCAATTCATTGTCTGACATTTCACTCACTATTCATGTGTTTAATACAAATTCCATTGTGTTCCCACTCTTCTTCCTTTCTCTTGATCTTCCCCCATCTTCTGCTGCCAGACATTACGTTTTTATTCGCGTCATATACTACTTATTAGTAGCGCGCACCACAATCAGAAACAAGAGAATTATTAACCGTGGAATAGTCATAAAGCTTACTTCTACTTGTTATGCTCATCAACTGATATGCTTAAATGCTAATACGAGTTCGTATTAATCGGTAAATGAGAGACAGAGAAGACAAACGATCCAGTGACAACGAAAGGCTAATCTAATCCGAACGTACCAAGGCACCGTTAAGTAGATAAAAAAGTTTTGATATGGCGTAGAAAGTCTATTCTACAAGCACCAAGCAAATATGAGGTTCACAAGTACACAAATCGAGTTTATTTATACAATGATAGAAATGTCTTTAGGAAAGCCACAAAAATAGCGTACATCAACCAATAACAGTCAAGGATTTTCCTGATGGGAAATGTAATCTCAAGGTCAACTGGTCGGCCCGTGCACTGGAACTTAAATTTCAAAATTAGGACCTTCATTATCAAGTGAGTTCTGCGGGATCTAATGTCTTCAACACTACTAGAAGTAATCACTAATTACTACGAAGGTTTATTCCTTATACTCAAAGTTGATGTTCACTCCGGGACTCGAACCTAGTACCGTCTGTTTTGTGGTGGTGGTGTTTGTTTCTCTGAGCTGGATGTTTTGGTTGTGGAGCTTTCATTGTTCTTCTATTGAACAACAACATCATCAGCACAAACTTCAGATAGCAGAAGTGAAGCATTCGAATAGTACTCCACGTTTGACCTGAAGCTTGTTCTGCTAACCTCGATCTTGATTGGTTGCTGTTAACTTTAAACCTATCGTTGTTTGTACCTTTGTTTTGATTGTATCCCCCCTATTGATCTGTTTCTTGATCCTTGCTGATTGGTTGATAAATTGGGTCAATGTCGATGTGTTTGTTGATTGCTGATTGACCTGAGTGTCAAGCTTCTAAAGATTCCCTAATGTTCTTTGGCCTCCCCCTACCCAGTATTTCCACATTGTTCCAATCGAATGTGTGTCCATAATTGTCGGTATGTATTGATATGAGCGAAGCGTTGTGGTGGCGTTTGACTGCTAATTGATGTTCACGTAAACGGAGTTGATGAAGAGGCCATCCACTTTGTCCTATGTAGTGTTTTTCACAGTTTGAGCAATTTATTTTGTAGATGATATTTGTTTTTTCTTCCCTTGTCATTTTGTCCTTTGTTCTACATAGGATTGATTGATTGAAGTGATTCTGTTGGTTTATTATGTGCCATACACCTATTCCAAATGGTTTCAGTAATCGTGCTGTATGCTCCGATATATCTTTAATGTATGGTTGAGATGATCCGTTTATTGGTTCCTGTGCTTGATTTCGTTTGTGATGATGGTTTCGGTTGATGTTTTTTAAAGAAGTTTCGTGGATAGCCGTTCTTTTGGACACACATTTGATTGGAACAATGTGGAAATACTGGGTAGGGGGAGGACAAAGAACACTAAGGAATTTTTAGAAGCTTGGCTCTCAGGTCAATCGGCAATCAACAAGCACATCGACATTGACCCAATTTATCAACCAATCAGGAAAAACATAAGTGACATAGGATCAAGAAACAGATCAAAAGGGAATGCAATCAAAACAAAGGTGCAAACAACCGACAGGTTAAAGGGTCAACAGCAACCAATCAAGATCGAGGTTAGCAGAACAAGCTACAGGTCAAACTTGGAGAAATTCGAATGCTTCACTTCTGCTATCTGAAGTTTGTGCTGATGATGTTGTTCAGTAGAAGAACAATGAAAGCTTCACAACCAAAACGTCCAGCTCAGAGAACCAAACACCACCACCACCACCACAATCATTCACCTGAGCTACAAATCTTCTCCACTAATTCACTGTCTGTTTCAAATGTCATTGCGTCAAGCTCTTATCTACTGAATCATAATTGGTTGGCTATATCAAATCAATCCGCATAGAACACCTCTTTTTCCTAATCAAAATTGATCCAATTTCAAACAAATTATCAACAATAAAGCCAATCCAAACTATTTCATATAGCATTACAATTCTAACATATCAATGAAACCGTTTTAAAACCTCCAGTTTATTTCCAATTAAACTAACTATAAACATTTCTCATTCATCATACTAAATAATTGTTTAAAAATTTAAACACTAACTTAAAATTCAATTATCAATTGATTCAAATACTTTGATGTTTTACTTTTGCGTTTGCTCTTTCAAAGTCGGATTTATTAATAAAATCACATCTGAGTTTTTTCTACTCTCGAATAAAAACGGTTCATTATCATGGAAATATAATGCAAAAGAAACTATTGATGAATACGTTTCCAAGGTAAAAAGTAAAATAGAACAAAGTTTGAGGTAAGTGAATGAAGTAAGTATTTCAAAATCTCAAAATGATTTATTTTTACTTTTGTGAAATGATTGCATATTACTACTACCGGACATGCACAATATTTCAAAATAAAATAGAATCTAATAGAAGAAAACATCAAACGAAATTATGCTTAGGGTGTGGTGTTATTTTTGAGAAGGAAAAATTGAACATTGAACAATGAAAATTTAAAATTGAATTTTGACTAAAAATATGCATTGTTTAAATTTATACATATAAATATATGTATATATAATTTCTGTAAACGTAAAAGTACATGATAATTCTAAGAATAAACCAGAGAAATAGCTGTGTTTTTAGGTGAGATAAAAACTGAGCATGATCAATGTTCACTGGTCGATTAGCATGCCTTATTGTTTCAAACAATCGGATATATATATATATATATATATATATATATATATATATATATATATATATTTGATTTTCACTGAAATATTATGGGAAAACGGGTAAATTTGACGTTCAGTTAAAAAAAACGCGGGTATATTCTATGAATGTAAACGTAGTTAAGATATATAAGAAATACATTTTCGAAACCATGAATCGAACAATGTTAGACCACCATTAGAAACCTGGAAGCACTGCAGGACGGCCGTTTTGTCCTGGTATGGGACTAACCTGTGGCAGTACGCATCCACAACTCCTGCACCCCGCAGTTTCCGAACCCAGACCCTTCGGGATTGTGCGCGAACGCCCCAACCGTTAGACCACTGAGTCGGTATCCAACGGTGTTAATGTCTAACTTGATCAAATTCACGGAGTTGCGCAACCTCATACACAGTCTTCGGTGGTAGTTACTGTCTACACCCAAACAGGTTGAACTTTAATGGTCACGTCTTCCCACTAGAACTTCGGAGAAGATTCCTCACGAAGCATTGCGAATCCGAAGTATTTTTCGTAGACAACTGTTAATAGACACTTGTATCTTCTGGATGATGGCTTTGGTAGTTCTCCAAGTTTCCTCTCCATACAGTAGAACTGTCTTGAAATTTGTATCAACCAATAACAGTGAAGGATTTCCCGAGTGAAAAATGTATTCTCAATGGTCAACTGATCTGTCCATGCGTGAAAACATAAAATCCAAAATTAGGATGTTTATCAAGTGACTTCTGGGGATTAAACATACCCAACAAATACAAACTGATGGAGGGCAAAGACAAAATTTATTTATCAAATAGATTCGTTTTCATACAAACTTTACCGGTATTCAGTGATCACTCAATAAATATCATCCATGACAAAAAAGAATACAGTAAATAGGGCAACCAGCAATTTTCAACTAAATTATTACAAATAATCGTGTTATTTCTGATATTTGCATTACGGGGTTGTGAAGATTGTTAAGTTACACATTTTTGAAACCATGAGTCGATCAATGTTAGACCACCATTAGAAACCTTCAAGCACTGGACGGCCGTTTCGTCCTGGTATGGGACTCCTCAGCAGTGCGCATCCACGACTGCTGAACCCCGCAGGATTAGAACCCAGGACCTTCGCTTTTGTAGGCGAACACCTAACCATTGGACAACTGAGCCGGTATCTAACGGTGTTAATGTCTAACTTGATCAATTCACGGAGTTGCGCAACCTCATGGTGGTCTAACATTGATCGATTCATGGTTTCAAAAATGTGTAACTTAACAATCTTCACAACAACCACGTAATGCAAATTACCTGTGCTCACTAGTGACTAGCTTCGTGAGGAATCTTCTCCGAGTGCTAGTGGGAAGACGTGACCAGTGAAGTTCAAACTGTTTGGGTGTAGACAGTAACCACTACCGAAGACTGTGTATGAGGTTGCGCAACTCCGTGAATTTGATCAAGTTAGACATTAACATCGTCAGATACCGGCTCGGTGGTCTAACGGGTAGGGCATTTGCGCACAATATCGAAGGTCCAGGGTTCGAATCCTGCGAATTGCAGGAGTCTGGGATGTGCACTGCTGATGAATCCCATACCAGGACTTGACGGCCGTCTTGCAGTGCTTCCAGGTTTCTAATGGTGGTCTACTAACATTGATCGATTCATGGTTTCAAATAAAACTTTACAATCTTCACAACAACCCCGCAATGAAAAATATGTATATATATATACATATTTTTTTCCTTAAATTCAAAACACGATAATGTATGCAAAATAGAGAATTTATAAGAGAAAAAAAATGACTAAAAAAAAAGAAGAAACAAATCTTTTGATAATGATTATCGTTCAACATTTTTTTCATCGTTTAAAAGTAAAAAAAAAAGTAGTAAGACAGTAATGTATTTCACGGGAATTACATGAATACAACTCAAGTTTGATTATTGAAGCATAAGATTATTCATGTGTGCGTGTGTGTTTGTCTGTGTGTATGTCTGCCGCAATACGTCAACATATTGTTCATTTTCTACTTCACACTTACTTTCAAAGTTAAAGTCTCTGCATCATTATAATATGTATGGTCTGATGAATTGTCATAAGCAACGATTAATTCTAGCTGAATTCATGATCGTTTTTATTCAATGAACATTTTTCACATGATTAATTTTTTTTTTTCCTCCTTTAAAAAAACGAAACAATCTGAACACGATTGTGACGTTCAAAATATTCATAGTTATGTTGAGAAGACTGAGGCAGGCGCAGAAGATTATATTATGCAAATTTACACTCTTAGTCAATTAAAAACGAAAACATTACATTGAACACTCTATTTGCACACCATCTTTGAGTTGTGACTTCCGCTATCGCACACGCAACAACAAATGCAAGAGAAGACGACCAGTGTAGCAGCAGCCTCTGCAGCAGTAGGTCTCAACATACATAAAGGAAAAAGCGAAATTCTCCGATGCAACACAACATGCACCAACCAAATCACTCTTGATGGAGATAGATGCCTTGGAGGACGTTAACACCTTTACATATCATGGCAGCATCATCGACAACCAAGGTGGATCCGATGCAGATGTGAGGGCGCGCATCGGCAAAGCAAAAGCTGCATTTCTACAGTTGAAAAACATCTGGAACTCCAAACAACTTTCAACCAAAACCAAAATAAGGATTTTCAATACAGATGTCAAGACAGTTCTACTGTATGGAGAGGAAACTTCGAGAACTATGAAAGCCATCATCCAGAAGATACAAGTGTTTGTTAACAGTTGTCTACTCAAAATACTTCGGATTCGTTGGCCAGACACGATCTGCAACAACGTACTGTGGGAGAAAACAAACCAGATTCGAGTGGTGGAGGAAATCAGGAAGAAGTGTTGGTGGAAGTGGATAGGACACACATTGTGGAAAGCGCCTAACTGCGTCACGAGACAAGCCCTCACATGGAACCCCCAAGACAAAGGGAAAAGAGGAAGGCCAAAGAACACTACGTCGAGAAATAGAGAAAGATATGAGAAGAATGAACAAACATTGGACAGAACTGGAGAAGGAAGCCCAGGACAGAGTTGGTTGGGGAAAACTGGTCGTTGGCCTCTGCTCGATTGAGGGTAAAATGCGTAAGTAAGTAAGTAAGTAGTGCCTCCACGTATATTCGAGTTCGCTTACATTTGATTTGATTAAGCCCTCTCGATTAATTTATTTAACCAAGCCATTTATTTGTATAACAATAACTTATATGTAATATTGGATTTTATTATTGTGTGGTTTGTATGAGCTGGTATGACTGAGCATTGCTTAACGCCTACGCGCATATGCATCCTATTCGCTTTAATATTGATCTCTTAAATACCGCGATGACTCAGTTATCTTCCTATGAATATATACGAACATTTTAATCTTATTAATACACTCGCACGCTCGCATATTTGCATATTCACTCGCTATTGTGCCTGCTCGGTCTGCTTGTGGTCTTCTATCCCTATTTGTGGTGGTGTGCCAAAATTAAACGTATTCAACACTTCGAGTTTACCTTCTGATTTATAAATCGTCAGACGCTTGTTAGTAACGATTGTCTGAACGAGCTAATTACGCAGACTAAAAACACGTAGAAATCGCTCACCACACTAGATTCATATCTATTTCAATTAAATATATATAGAGATATAATGTGCTGAGAAATAATTTATTCCTAGCTGTAGGCATGTTTGAACTTAATTGTGATTTAAATGTAAGATGCATATACCTCTTTCTACTTATTATTATTATTATTATTATTATTATTATAGTATAATTAGTCATGATTATTTTAAGAGGAATATAAAAGCTAATAACTTGTGCAACAAGTACTTTTTCTTTAATAAAACTAGGTTCTAGCAATCGTTTTTATCATTTGTATCGATTTGTATCGACTTTGTGGTGTGTGCTACTTATACGAACGATATAAGTAGTATAAGAACGGACGTGAAAGAAGAGGAAAACGGAAAGCAAATGGAACAAAAGCAAGAAGTAAATGGAGTAGTACCAACAGGAAGGAAAGGAAGCAACAACAGGAATGGAAGAAGGATGATGGAGTGTTGGAAGTCACGACTCAAAGATGGTGTGCAAATAGAGTGTATTCAATGTAATGTGTTCGTTTTTAATTGACTCAGAGTGTAAATTAGCAGTTTTCTGAACTATAATCAGTGATTCTATTCCATTTGTGTCTAACATTGGTCAATATGGAGAGAGTAATATGTAGCTTAGTTGAATGATTATTGTAGGGTCTCATTCTCATGGTTGGATGTTTTACTTTTTATGCGCTCTTCATTGTTCTTCTAAGGTGAAATCGTTCACAATGTTGAAGTTTTAAAATTTTTTCAACTCTTGAAACTAAATTTAGCACTTTTCAAAACAAATTCAATTGTCAATGTTACATTACCATGACAACTTGGATTCATCAATATCTATGCATGTTACGTCATATTTACTGCTTCATATGATTTTTTATTAATTATTCATATATAGCTTTTTTCTACTTTTCCTATCTCTACTCTCTGTACCATTCATTCATTGTGTGTGAATCGATTGTGATGTTTGGTGTTTTTTGAAAAAGTTACATCATTATCACGCATCATATTTGTTATATTCGTTCATCACTAGGTACGCTTGAAGTTATTACGAGTTCATCTTAGTCGATAAACGCGAACGAGACAATGAACCAACATCCAGATAGGCTACCTTGAATCCCAAGCTGTAAAACAGAAGGCTTTGTAAGCGTAGAAAGTATATATTGTACAAACACCCAGCAATCGCACAATACAATCAAGCACACACAACTCTCGTTTATTTATATACATCATAGAAACGTCCTTGGGACAGTTACGAAAATAACACACTAAAATACACAGCAGCTAATCACAGCCATGGATTTTCCTAATGGGAAATGAAATCTCAAAGACAACTGATCAGCTCATGCTCACAACCGTGAAATCCAAGATAAGGCTTTAATCAATCGAGTTATGGGGATCTAACATCCCCAACAATATTTCATTGTTCAATATTTTTTGTGCCATTTTTTTGAAATATTCTTCGGCAACAGAAGGATTCTCATTGTAGCCGTTATAGTGATCACCCCTGCACCAATCGGGAAATGTTGTCCAGTTTGGCCCGCAAGCAAGTCGGACGTCCAAACAGCACGCACACGAACAGTGGCCCTCGTTCGGGCACTTATGAATCAAGAAGATTCATCCACCAATCCACTACCCAAAATCCCCAATCGGTATGGGCGGCAAGGTGGGCTTACCTAGCTGGACCTAGCACCCCGAAACAGGTTACCAAGCCACTCAGCAGTGCACTAGCCAGCAGTCATTCCAACCGTCTGGCCTCCAACTGCCTTGTGCTGATACAATCAACCGGAGCCCTCAGACTCCGCATGAAGCTAAAGATCGAGTTTGTCCCACAAGGTCAGCCGAAACGTACACCTTTCCATGAGGAGGATTTCCTGAACTCGACCAAGCGCAAGTACTCAGCCAAGCAGGGTTAATACCACTACATAAGTGGGCAGACATCATTGGCATCCAGTACCCTTTATCACTGGATTACATAACCCAACTGGAGACCATACATCGAGATTCAGAGTGTTCGGAACAACCACATTGAGTCGGCGTCAACAGTCCAGGATCTTTTGGGCTGCTTCCCCAACAAATCGTCTAGGGCCACTCTCAAGTATCCTGGAAAGCTATATCCCATTCAAGATATTTGCTACAACGAGAATGATAGAGGACAAGTCCTCAAACCATTATTTCAATTTACCTACGCTAAATGGACCATGCTAGACACGGTATCTTAAGCGTTCGGAACGGCTTTTAGCCACAGCGCTGTAAACAATGCCACGTTGCCTGGCAGGACCACGAAGAGGTAGCCGCCACCACAACCCCCAGAAGGCTCCATTTATGCGCATCACCTATTATATAGACATTCAATTAGATGACGAGGCATTTGGCTACCTTAAGAGAGCCATAGTTACTTCCGCCATGAATTTTATCACTTAACAACATATTAGAAATAGAAGTCAGCAGATCATAGCTACAACAGTAAGTATTCTTTTGAATGTGTACAGTTGGTTTTTAAGTTTTCGAAGAAAATATCACGTCCTCTGTTCAAATAAGTAACAAGTGATCAAACTATTAAAGACACATTGACTTCTTCATCATACAATCTAAGGAAATTAATCGGAGATTCAAACATGAACTCTCCTTTCCGTTCTTTCAATCTATGTACATAATTGGCAGGTGAAATTCAATTGGAATCCATAATTGTAGGTAAAATATAATGAGAAATTGTTCAATTTTCAAATTTTCAGTGAATATGGTGTTTGAAATATCGAGAATAGTTTTGCGGCTAAATAAATGTTGGGGACGTTAGATCCCCCAGAACTCACTTGATAAAGGTCCTAATTTTGGATTTTTTCATGTTTTTGCGTATAAGGCACTTAGCTGACCATCAGCTTATATTTCCCACTTGGAAAATCCTTGACTATCATTGTATGATAACTCCGCCTGTAGTCCCTTCGAAGCTACTGCCGGTCCCAAGACCGGATAAAGGAGGAGGGGTTGGCGCCCCCATCCCAACTAAAACTAACTTGCCAAAAAAACGCTAAACAGAACAAATAATTCAAATCATTTTCACTCTCCCCTGGGAGTTGGAAGAAGAATTATGACGTCGCGTGATGAAAGCCGAGTTCCCTCGGAAGTCACGAGGCTGATGCCCCTTCTGACAACCAGAGCAACCATTTTTTTTAGGTACATGGAACGTTCGTACATTGTGGGAGTTTAACAGTTGTCTTCTCAAAATACTTCGGATTCGTTGGCCAGACACAATCAGCAACAAACTACTGTGGGAGAGAACAAACCAGATTCCAGTGGAGGAGGAAATCAGGAAGAAGTGGTGGAAGTGGATAAGACACACACTACGAAAAGCACCTATCTGCCCTCACATGGAACCCTCAAGGCAAAAGGAGAAGAGGAAGGCCAAGGAACACATTACGCTGAGAAATAGAAAAAGATATGAGAAGAATGAACAAAAATTGGACAGAACTGGAAAGGGAAGTCCAGGACAGAGTTGGTTGGAGAATGCTGCTGGTGGGTGGCCTATGTTCCATTGGGGATAACAGGCGTAAGTAAGTAAGTAAGTATCATTGTCTGATGGATGATTTTAGTATGCTATTTTTGTGGCACTCCCAATGACGTTTCTGTCATTGTATAAATAAACTCGATTTGTGTACTTGTCAACCTCATATTTTCTGGATGCTTGTAGAATACACTTTCTACGCTTTATCAAAACTTCTTGATATATAGTTAGCCAGACCAGAGGAAAACGCAATACAACAAACAGCCTATCATGTCACTGAATCATTTGTCTTCGCTCTCTCGTTTACCGACTAACGTGAGTGAACTCATAATACCCCATTCATGCATATCAATAAGTCTTTAACAATGCAGCCAGCTCTCAGTCTGAAATCAATTGTACTATATATCTGATCATCATTAAAACCAAACTGTGCCGAAACAATTTTATTTTTTCCTCACTATCTTATCTTCATTTTTTATCTTTCCTAATTTTACTGATTAACCCTTTTTAGATAAACATTTTTTTTCTTTCAAACACCTGTTAGCGGTGACTAATTGATTCCTCTTTTAATTTTATGCTTCAAATAAAAAAATTTCTGAATAGTCTAAACAAAAGCTAATTTTTTTTATAGTTTATCGATTAGAATCGATTGAAATTCAAGTGTTCACATTTTATGAGATCATTTGAATGAGTAATGCTTTGCAATTGATCAATATCGTCAATGGCATTTGATTATTAAAGTCTAGAATTTCGAAATATATATTATCTTAAGCATAATTCTATTGTAAATCTTATATTTAACATATATTTAACTGAGAAGAGTCAAGATATTCAAAGTGTAATTATGATTAGTATGACGGGGTTGTGAAGATTGTTAAGTTTTATTGAAATCATGAATCGATCGTAGTTAGACCACCATTAGAAACCTGGAAACACTGGACGGTCGTTTTGTCCTGGTATGGGACTACTCAGCAGTGCGCATCCATGACTCCTGTACCCCGCAGGATTCGAACCCAGGAGCTTCGGTATTGTAGGCGAACGCCTAACCATCGGACCACTGAGCCGGTATCTAATGGTGTTAATGTCTAAATTGATCAATTCACGGAGTTGCGCAACCTCATACACAGTCTTCGGTAGTAGTTACTGTCTATACCCGAACAGGTTGAACTTCACTGGTCACGTCTTCCCACTAGAACTCGGAGAAGATTCCTCACGAAGCTAGTCACTAGTGAGTACAGGTAATTTGTATTACGGGGTTGTGAAGATTGTTAAGTTTTATTGAAACCGCCTGAGTGGTCCGATGGTTAGGTGTTTGCCTACAATACCGAACGTCATGGGTTCGAATCCTGCGGGATGCAGGAGTCGTGGATGCGCACTGCCACTGAGGAGTCCCATACCAGGACTTGACGGCCGTCTTGCAGTGCTTCCACGTTTCTAATGGTGGTCTAACATTGATCGATTAATGGTTTCAATAAAATTATGATTAGTTCAAGCAATAAATAAATTATTAGTTAGAATTGTTTTAAACTGTTTAGACAAGAACTGTACACAACTTCTGGGCATTTAAGTAGGCACGATTCAAAATAATTCGTTGGTAATTAAAAGATGGCTGTTTCGTTCTGGTTTCGGACTCAACAGCAGTGCACATCCACGACTTCTGCAGTTCGCAGGATTCGGACCGAGGATCTTCGGTTTTGTGCGCGAACGCTTAACTTCTGGACCACGGAGTCGATATCTAACGGTGTTAATGTCTAACGAAAGGTCCTGGGCTCGGATCCTACTAGGTGCAGAAGTCGTGGATGCGCACTGCTGTCAAGTCCCATACCAGAGAAAACAGTTAGCTATCCTGTGCATCCTGGTTTCTAATGGTGGTCTAACTTTGATCGATTTATGATTACACCAATCAATCTCCACAACCCCATAATACAACTAATCATATTTGTCAAGTTTACTACTGACGATCTTGTAACAGTAGTATTGTCTAATCAATAAAATAATCATTCTATCTAATGAAACCCAATAATTATCAATTAGATTCAAAATTACATCTACGTATTATACATCTGGTATTGAATTTCTCAAAGCACAAATCTATTATCATGATTAATGATAGGCATTACCTACTACTAAACATAATAATAAAATAATAATAGGTAGTATTAAGAACGAAGTTCTTGGGTTCGAGCCACGCGATCGGAGTTCCTGAACGCTCATTGTTGAAGAGTCCCTTACTAGGACTAAACGGTCTAGCTTAGATCAGTTCATGACATCGATTATGAAAACCAAACTTAAATGATGATAGAATCCTATCAAACAAGGTACAATTGTTCTTTAGTGTAAATGATTAGACAATGCATGCCATGAGCTTTCAGGAGAATATGAAGTCAATCATAAACTTCAGATTTGTTCTAGTTAACACTCATCAATAAGGCAAATAAGTAATCCCAAAGAAATGGATGTTCCTTGTTGGTAGTCACTACGGTTCTCATTCTGTGTTGATAGAACTCAATCAGCTTACTAACAAGTAAGCAATCATCACATCAGCCTCTACTCGGTGATCAACCAATGTAAATATTTCATAAGGAAATCCATTGATGCGCATCTGTTAAAAGAGTCATATACGTTACTAATTAATAATCTAGAGGTATTGCAGGTTAGAAAACTTATATAGTTTCTCAATGAATTGTATATTTCTGTTTCAGTTATCGAGTTAAGGGAATAAAAGATTCCAGAGATCAAAGCAGTTTGACAGTACTATAGGGAGAAATGATTGTATTAACTAGTTTTCAAAATTATGTCATATATGCTGTAGGATTCATGGAGTTTTGTTCTGTGTTGTTTACATATATTTTCTATTTCTACTTCATTTAGTAATTGGGCAAATATTTTGTGAAATACATTATGCTACTAACAAAGTAGTCAGTAGTTAAATATTAATAGCAAAATGTTTTTTGAAGTTCTTTTGTTGTAGTTATTTTCATATACTGTTTTTGCATGAACCTATAAAATTTGTGAGTAATAATGATAAAATAAATGCCTAACTAGCGTGAAATAATACGTGATCATCTTTCACTTTCTTCAACTGGTAGGTTTCTCACGCCCCACATGTTTAAACATAACCGATTAAGGCTACTCTCTGGGAATAAACAAATCTCTTCTCAAAACCATTCACTGGTAAGCACAGGATCACTGATATACAAGTCTGTATCCATAACTCCATACTGAGAATTGAACATTTCAATACACATTGAAATCATCAATCAATCAATCATTGTTTGACTTCCATTAGAAACCTGAAAGCACTGAACGGCCATTTCGTCGTGATATTGGACTCATCAGCAGTACGCATTCAATTTAATTGGGCAGTGATTCAATGCATAGTTGTTTGATAAACCATATTTATATTGGATAATTTTCATTTTGACTAGTTCCTTGAAAAAGAATCCTGACAAATAAACTGGCGTATTTTCGTTTACTCACTAAAAAATAAACTTGGTTCCATTATCAAAAACAAAACAGATTATTTCCAGAAAATCTAAAAATGGAGGTCAATTTTTTCAAACAAACAAGTCAGTGTTCTGTTTAGTCAAATATTATAGCATGCTGTATTTGTTATTTCATATTTTGAAATCGAGAATACTAATTTATATATTGAAGTGTATGCTTTGTTCATAATGAAGATTAGATTCTTAGTCAATGTTCAATATTATTCAGTATGTTCAAACCAGACTATTTAGTCATTATTTTGTTGTTGTTGTTTACTATACAAGTTGTTTTGTTCATGATGACCTGTGTGTATCAATTAATATTCCATACATTTCAAGGCCATTTGGCGCCAAAACTCAGTCTCATGACGGAGGTCATCAGTCTAATAATAATAATAATAATAGACTAGGAATCAATGTGAACAGAAAACAGATTTCATTCATTGTTCAATGTGTGGTGTGAGCTACTTATAAGTAGTATATGACGCTAGTAAAAAACGTAATGTCTGGCTGCAGAAGATGGCGGAAGATCAAGAGAAAGGAAGAAGAGTGGGAACACAATGGAATTTGTATGAAACGCATGAATAGTGACAATGGATTGATGATGGATTGATATTTTGCAAATGAACGATTTACGATATGGTTTTCCTATTTTACTGAGTAACTCTGTAACTTGAAGGCTCAGCTTACAACCCCTAGACTAAAACAAAACAGCCGTCTAGGGTTTCCAGGTTTCTAATAGTACTGATCTAACAATGTGATCAACTCATGATCAACTCAGTAATAAACAGTTTCTTTTGGTCAACATACGATAAATAACACGTTAAAATGTGATTCATATAAAACCAGTAATAAATAAACAGTGTGTATGTAGTTTTCTTTTTACAAATTTTAATATTCACACTAAGTAAGAATGAACTAATTTGTTTACTTGTACTACTATGTTTATAAAAAATATTTTCTTTAAAAGATTTCTTAATTTTTTAAAAATTCTTTAGTGTTTTGTTCGTTTTGTTTTTACAATATTATTCTGAAAATAACAAAAAAAACAATTAGGTCAGAGTGTTGTTAGTTTTTATAATTTTTTTATTTTAAAAAACACACTATTTTGTTTAAAAACAGACATTCACATCGTATGATTTAAAATTCATATTTTTTGTATACAAGTAATAATAATAATAATAATGACAAACACGATATCAATGAATGGTGTAAATGCTATAAAGAAGAGTTTTAACAAATTTCCATATTCTTATCTGATAAGAGTAATAATTATAATAATGAAGAAGACTAATTACTTACTTACTTACTTATGCACTTACTTACTTACGCCTGTTACTCCTATCGACCATAGGCCGCTTACCAGTTTTCTCCAACCAACTCTGTCCTAGGCTTCCCTCTTCAGTTCTGTCCAATTTTTGTTCATTCTTCTCATATCTTTCTCTATTTCTCGGCGTAATGTGTTTCCTGACTTTCCTCTTTTCCTTTGACCTTAAGAGTTCCATGTGAGGGCTTGTCTTGTGACGCAGTTAGGTGCTTTTCGTAGTGTGTGTCCTATCCACTTCCACCAACACTTCTTCCTGATTTCCTCCTCCATTGGAATCTGGTTTGTTCTCTCCCACAGTTCGTTGTTGCTGATGGTGTCTGGCCAACGAATCCGAGGTATTTTGAGTAGACAACTGTTAATAAACACTTCTATCTTCTGGATGTTGCCTTTCGTAGTTCTCCAAGTTTCCACTCCATACAGTAGAACTGTCTTGACATTTGTATTGAAAATCGTGATTTTGATTTTGGTTGAAAGTTGTTTGGACTTGCAGATATTTTTCAACTGCAGAAATGCAGCCCTTGTTTTGCCAATGCTCACCCTCACATCTGCATCGGATCCACCTTGATTGTCGATGATGCTGTTGAGGGCTGTCTTGAATTCGTTGAGTTTTACGGTATCCCGAAGAAAGGCTGTTTTAAACATCTTTGATGTTTGTGGTGGTGTTTCGTTCTCTGAGCTGGTTGTTTTGGTTGTGGAGCTTTCATTGTTCTTCTGAACAACATCATCAGCACGAACTTCAGATGATGTTGTTCAGAAGAACAATGAAAGCTTCACAACCAAAACAACCAGCTCAGAGAACGAAACACCACCACAATCATCCACCTGAGCTACAAATTTTCTCCACCATCTTTGATGTTGTCTGCCCCGTTGTCCAGTGCTTCTTTAGTTTCAGTTTCATTTTGGCGATCAGCAAGTGGTGATCTGATGCTATATAAGCTCCTCTCTTGGTTCTCACATCCTCAATTGACCTTCTGAACGTTTTGCTGATACAGATATGGTCAATTTGGTTTTGAGTAGTGTGGTCCGGTGAAATCCATGTAGCATTGTGCATGCGTTTGTGCGGGAATATTGTGCCACCGATGACCAGTTTGTTGAAGGCACATAGGTTTGCAAATCTCTTACCGTTTTCGTTCCTTTCTCCCAGTCCATGTCGTCCCATGATGTCTTCATATCCAGTGTTGTGCATTCCAACCTTGGCATTCAGTTCGAAAAAGACTAATGTTACACCGTAATTACAAATCTGGAAGTACTGGATAGTTGTTTTATCCTGGTATAGCTCCCGTAAGCAATACACATCAATGACTGCCTCTAGTCACGTGATTTAAACTCAAGACCTTCGGTCTTGCAAGACTGATTCATGATTTTAAAAAGTAACTCAACAATCTTCAAAAACCCGTGTTCACTTGTGTCTAGCTTCGAGAAAACTTTTCTCCGATTATTAGTGAGAAGTCTGGACAAGTGGAGTTAAACTATGTTCGAAAGTGAAGCAATTTTGACCGAAGACAGTGAATAAGGTTGCGCAAGACCACAGATCGATCGAATATAACCCAGTCAGATGCCAGAATAGTGGTCATGAAGTCAGACAGTTCGCACACAAGACTGAAGGTCCTGGGTTCGAATCCTGTGAGGTACAGGAGTCATGGATGTGTACTGCTCACGAGTCCCATACCATGACTTGACAGCTGTCCAGTGCTTCTAGGCTTTTTGCTGGTGATCTAACATTTGATTCTATTCATAATGTGGTGCGAGCTACTTATAAGTAGTATATGACGTGAGTGTCAACGTAATGTCTGGCAGCAGAAAATGGGGACGATCAAGAAAGGAAGAGTGGGGGGAACACAATGAAATTTGTATGAAACGCATGAATAGTGAAATGTCAGACAATGGATTGATGAGGGATTGAAGATGTGCAAATTAACCGTTTACGATATGGTTTTCCGATTTTACTGATTAACTCTGTAATTTTCGATAAATACAATTCGGTTGCCCTCACCTGTGTTCTCCTTCACTACAATGATTTCAAAAAGTGACTCAACAATTTTCACAACCATTTCATGCATGATATCAAATTTATGGTTGATTCTAATTTCCCGGAGACATTATGTACAATTTTAAAAAGTTTAGCCAACGAATTTATTTATGTGTTATTCTGACTCATAATAAACACGTCATCTTTATCTAGTAACGCAATGTGTTTCATAAAACTCTAGTCTAATTTGAGATAAGGTTTTACTTTATGTAATGAAATGAGTAGTCTAATTAATAAAAGGTTAATATTCTGATTTTGTTTCTAACTGAAGATTTCAACAAATGTGTAACGAGCTATTTAAATTAGTCGCCATTTTTTCTTCATTGATTAAAACAAAAATAAGTTCAATTTCAAAATTCTATCATGAAATAATAATTTTTTTGTGAAAAAAATAACAAAACTATTAATTAATTAATTACACCACTAACTTGTAATGTTTGTGTGTGTGTTGTGTGTGTGTGTGTCAGCACTTACTTATGTGTGTTTTGGCTTCTCTATATATGAAGTAAATTCACTAAATTATTACACACAGGTGTGTGATGAAAAAAAATTGAAACTGTTTACTAATTAATAATGACAATAATAATAATAATAATAATAATAATAATAGTAATAATAATGAGTCATTTAGACAAACTTCCGTTATTTTCTTGTTTTTTAAAATTAATAATCATGTGGGGTATTGTGATTGTTAGACAGACAGTTAACCGGAATTTATTATATAAGAAGTGCATTACTGTACAGATTTTTGCGTGAGTACCATAAACGAAAAAAAGGTATGTGGAATTAGTTTTGAACATTTGATATTTTTTTAAATAATGTTTCTGTTTATTTAATGACATTTTAAAATAAAATTTAATAGGTTTGTATTCAATATTTTATTTTATTGATGAGGTATTATAGGAAGTGGTTCTAATTTAGTGATTGTACACATGTCAGTTGGTGTAATATTAAAAAGTAAGGAGCAGTTGATTAGGGTCCATGAGATGATAGTAACCGATGTCTGGAGACCTTGAATGACATGGCTCACAATCGTTTGCAATGGCAAAGGTTCATCCACTCGGTGTGTTCTATCAAATCCTAATTTTCTGAATTCCTCATCACCTTTCTCTTTCTCTTGTTAAGTTTATTTCACTAGATTATACTTCTTGAATAATATCGTCAAACTCTAACCTTCTTAATTACCACTAATGCTTCTATCTCTAATACTATGGGATTTGAATTGACAGTTGCGTCTCTGTGCTAATGAGGTATGGCAACCTGAACTGATGTACATACGTACACAGTTGTACGTAGTACCTGACTGATTGACTGTCTGATTGATGTTGCCACTGGTTGTATGCGCGTGTGTATGACGAGTGATGGATGATGGGGACAGAATAATGGTTTGGTGATTTTGGAGTGCAGTTTGCGTTTTGATAATGAGGTGTTATTGGGTGTGTGTGGAGAAGTCGGTGGATGTTTGGTTAGTGTGTTGTGGGCTGGTAATTCAGTTGTTGGATTTTTGTGTTTGAGGTGTGTAGAGTTGTTGTGAATGTAGTGTGTTATTGGGTGTTGTTGAGTGTCTGTCATTGGTTTGATGTAGTGTGGCAGGTGATATTTCGTCGGTTTTGTGTGTGTGTGTGTATGGGTGGTTGTTAGGGTTTGTCTGTTAGTTGAGGTGATTGTTGTGCAAGAGCACCACATTCCTGGTTGTTGTCCCATGGAATACTAATCTCCTTGCGAAATTGATGTTGATCTGTGTTGTTGTGTTGGCCTCTGTGAAAGAGTGCGCACACGCACAGACCGACATGTGAGGTGTGAGTGATTAGTGAGAATGGTGTGTTGTTATGATGGTGACGATTGGTGAGTTGTGAGTGGGTGAGATGTGTGATTGTGGTTGATGAGTAAGTTGTTTGATGGTGTTGTGTTGGTGGTCTGTTTATGGATTGTGTAGTGTAATGTTGTGTGTGTGATGTGGAGAGTAGTGAGGTTCGTATGATCTTACAGCTCTGTCCTACTATATGGATGCGAAACATGGCCGGTAAGAGTAGAAGACATTCGTAAGTTATTGGTATTGGATTGTAGATATCTTCGGAGCACTGCTGGTATATCCTGGGACGACCGAGTAAGCAATGCTATAGTTAGAAATGGAGTACTAGATATGGATGGCAGGTGAATAGATGAAGTATTGTAACTTCATTAGTTGAGGTGGTTGGGACATGTGTTATGTATGGCCATTGGCGGACTGCCTCGTCGCGCTATGTTTTGTGGTGTAGGAGTGGGTTGGAAGAAAGCTAGGGGCGGCCAAACCAAAACATGGCAGAAATGCATGAAGTGACTGACAGGTGGACTGAGTGATGTTGGTAGATGTAGGCTATCACCTGGTTGATGTCGGTGAGACGAAAGTAACCGATGGTTAGAGACGTTGAACGACATTGCTCAAAATGGTTTGCGATGGCGCAGGCGCAGGCGCATCCACTCTTTGTATTCTCTCAAATTCTAATCTTCTGAATTCCTGATCGTCTGTATCTTTCTCATTCTACAATTATCTCACTGAAATACACTTGTTGAATAATATCTTCGAACACTAATCTTCTGCATTACCGCTAATGCTTCTACTATCTCTACCACTATGGGATTTGAATTCACAATTGCATCTCTGTGCTAATGTGGTATGGCAACATAAACTGATGTACTTACGTATGAAGTTCTATGTTGTAACTGACTGACTGACTTGGCAACTTTTTCATCCCAATATGTTATACTACGTTGATGCACACTTCTAGGGGTCGAGAGTAAGTAAGATCTCTAAACTCCGCAGTGAATGTTATCTAGTACTAGCTAGTTTTTAATTTAATATTTTGACTAGTATTAATATTTAACAAATATTGCTTACATATGAAAACATTCTCTCTCTGTGTACTTATTTGTAAAATGTTTGTTATCGCATTACTACTGAACTTTTCAACTTTGAGACTAAGATTAATAAGTTTTTAATTTTTATATGTCAGTAGAAACGTTTTCAAAGTAATGAATGATAAAACAATTAGTTAAGCACATAAATTTATGTATATCAACTTGTTCCATGTAGATACTACTTATATACTTATATATATAAATGAAGTAGATGCTTGTCCATGTGACTTGGTAATTACAGATAATAAACATTTCCTAGTTCACTAATAGTGTTTATTTAAGTACATATTTCCAGTCGATTTACACCATAAACTGATCTTAATTAAAACAGTTAATGCGAACATAGAAACAGTGCGTAATTGTTACGTCCTAGTTGGTTGGAAATATATCTCGATAATACTCTCTTACTTGCTTACTTACACCTGTTAACTCCAATGGAACATAAGTGGTCGACTATCTATCTGATTAGCGTCTTTTTTCTTTTTTGGTGAGTTAGTTTTCTACTGGATGAGGTCGCTAACCCCATGTCCTTAAAGTGTTAAAACGTAAGAATATTTAAACCTTGTAGTAAGTAAGTTCTTAGCTATCAAACTATTGAGTTGAATTTCATCGGTATGTATTACTAGACATGGTCAACCAACAGGCCTGCTGCACATGTACATCGCTGCTTTTTAGGCAACACAAGGATTCTCATTTTAGCCAACAGTAATCACCCCTGCCCCAATCGGGAACATACATGTTGTTGTCGGGGTTGGTCCGCAGACAAGTTGGACATCCAAAAAATACGCACACGAACAGTGGCCCCCGCTCGGGCACTTATGAATCAAGAAATCCCACCAAACAAACCACAGCCCACAATCCCCAATCGGCAAGGGCGGCAAGGCGGGCTTACCCATCCGGACATGCCACCGCGAAGCGGATTACCGAGCCACCCAAGTAGTGCACTAACCAGCAGCCGTTCCAACCGTCTGGCCTCCAACTGCCCTGCACTGAACAGTCAACCGGAGTCCCCAAAACCCCACATGAAGCTAAAGATCGAGTTTGTCGCACAAGGTCGGCTAAAACGTACACCTTTCCATGAGGAAGATATCATGGACTCGACGAAACGCAAGCGCTCAGCCAAGCAGGGTTCATCCCACAGAAGTGGGCAGACATCATTGGTGTTCAGTACCCTTTCAGCACTAAAGCACCGGGACCCAACTGGAGACCCTTGTTTAGGGTGCCTCGACGCCAGTTCACACACTACATCAGGTGCAGAGTGTAAGGGATAAACAAATAGGGTTGGCGTCTATAGTCTAGGATGTCTACGGCTGCCTCCCCAAAAGAGAACGACCAGGGCCGCCTTCACTCATCTCAGAAAGCTACATCCCTTCCAAAGTATTTGCTATTACATTATCGGAATTTACCTACGCTCAATGGACGGGATTTAGATCTAGAGGCGTTCAGTCGTAATCCCCTAGAGTGGTCAACCACATCCACAGCCTTGTGGCCATGAACACGTGCCATTATTCTGGACCATGCTAGGCACGGTATCCTAAGCGATCGGAACGGCATTTGGCCGCAGCGATGTATCCACTGCCACGTTGCCTAGCGGGACCATGAAGAGGTAGCCATCACCATAACCCCGCAGAAGGCTCCACTTATGCGCCTCACCTAATATATCCCTTCAGTTAGATGACGAGGCATTTGGCTACCTTAAGCGAGCCCGGCTAGCTCAGTCGGTAGAGCATGAGACTCTTAATCTCAGGATCTTGGGATTGAGCCCCATGTCGGGCGTCGTCCGATGAGGCAGCGTATGTATTTCTAATTTTAATTCGTTAAATCTAATCGTACTATCAACATTCATCCTTGTTGATAATGCTTATTACAACATGTTCATCAATATGATTTAGCTTAATTGATCACACACATTGTATCATATATGTACTTTTCAGTTAAGAACATCTATTCATCGATGGCTAAAATAGGCAAAGGAATTCAAATCCCATTATCATGGATACCAGTGAAAGATGGACATATTCCTTCAAATGCTATTAGTATTGATGAAGGAATTAGTGTAGTTCGTTGTAAACATGATAATAATCATTGGGAACCCGGGAAAGTTGTACATCGATATAAAACATGTTATTATCCATATGGTGGAGAAGAGAAGAGTTCAAGTGAATATGAAGTTTTATGTGATACTTCAGTTTCAGGACAGAGAGGGTATGTTTTACAACATTTCTTCTTTTTTTTTTCAAATATGAGTTATTGTTTCAAAAAATTATAGATAACTATGCACATTGTGTGTAGTGTTTCGTTGTCTGAGCTGAATATCCAGCTTGGAGAACGAAACACTACTGCAGTCATCCACCTGAGCTACAAATTTTCTCTATCATCTCAAAATTATGCACATATAAAGACTTTTGTGAATTGGTCATATTTTCAATATTTTCATTTCCCTGATATTACTAGTTCGCTCCGTCTTACTTTATGGCTGTGAAACATGGCCAGTGAGAGTAGAAGATATTCGTAGGTTATTGGTTTTTGATCATAGGTGTATCCGAAGCATTGCTCGTGTATCCTGGACACTCGAGTGAGCGACGCTGTTATTAGGAAACGGGTGCTAGATAAGGATGGCAGGTCAATAGATGAAGTGGTGAAACTTCATCAGTTGAGGTGGTTGGGACATGTGTTGCGTATGCCTAACCACCGACTGCCTCGTCGAGCTTTGTTTTGTAGTGTAGGTAGGAGTAGGTTGGGAGAAAGTTAGGGGCGGCCAGACCAAAACATGGCAGAAATCCATGAAGTCATTGACGAGTGGACTGAGACATGTCGGTAGTTGTCGACTACCTGCTTGGGGTCCGCGAAACGATAATAATCGATGGTTAGATACCCTGAATGACATGGCTCAAAACCGTTTGCAATGGCGCCGGTGCATTCGTTCTTTGTGTTCTCTCAAATCCTAATCTTCTGGATTCTTCAACAACTCTAGTTTTGACTTTCTAAACTTTTCTCACTGAATCATACTTCTTGAATAATATCTTCTAATCCTAACCTCTTCGATTACTTCTGATACCTTTGCTACCTCTTCCACTATTGGATTTGAATTGACAATTATATCTTTGTGCTGATGTGGTATGCGACATGAACTGATGCACTTACGTACGAAGTTCTACGTTGCATCTGACTGACTGACTGACTGACTGACTAGACATCATAACACTTGATAGGATAATATCGAAATTCAATTTTATCAATGTTTTTCAGGTATAAAATTTGAATTTCAACTTTAACTTCTATATGTAATCAAATTATTTGCTTATGAACTGATTAATTGAGTTGACTCCATTGTTTAAACCTCTTTTTGTTCAATGTACATGAATTTTAGAGCATTTTCTTATTATGTATTCTTTAAATTATAAAGACAATGATTGACTGATGATTTCAAATGTGTAAAAACACTAATCTCTATAACTCTAATTGAAAATATCGTAAAATGTGCTCACTATTGACAAGCTTCATGAGGAAATTCTTGGAGTTCTAGTGAGAAGACGTGACCAGTGGAGTTCAACCCTGTCGGGTATAGGCAGTAACCACCGAAGACAAATGGGTGAGGTCGTGCAAAATCTCTATATTAATCAGAGTTAGACACTAACATTGTTGGTTGCCGGCCTAGTGGTCGAATGGTTAGGCATTTGCGCACAATACCGAAGGTCCTGGGTTCGAATCATGTGAGGTTCAGGAGTCGTGCATGCGCACTGCCGCTAATGAGTCCCATACCAGAACGAAACGGCCGTCCTTCAGTGCTCCCAGGTTTCTAATGATGGTCTAACAATGATTGATTGATGATTTCAAATGTGTAAAAACACTAATATCCGTAACTCTATTTGAAAACTTATTATTTACCTAGATTAGTTTAATTGTATCAAAACATTGGCTAAATTCCGTAGAATAACTAAATAATACTCAGACTAAAATCACAATGATTGGTAGATTAACTTGACTGAAATCTGTTAAAATTAATAAACTGATCAAATATCTAACACCTTGTAAATTTGAATTCAATCGAAAAGTACAAGTTATCAGCATGATTCAGTGTGTTCTAAATTATGAGTGTGTGTGTGTGTGTATGTGAAAGAGACATGAAAACAAAAAATAACGGACAACTGACTCAAAGTGCACCGATGACTCATCACACATGTAACTTGTTTGAATTGATACTTGATGAATCAATCACTCCTCAATCAATCAGGTGTGGAAATTGAGACAATCAATCGAATGAAAGTAAAAATCAATAAATTAAAGTTTCATTTATTACTAGATTTACTATATTTGAAAGATCAAAAGATTTTTGAACTAATTGTGCCTGTTACCTCTCATACAGCATAGGCGGCCAATCAACTTTCTCCAACTTATACTATCTTGAACCTTCTTTTCCAGTTCTAAACAATCTCTGTTCATTCTTTTAATGTCTGCTTCCAATTCTCAGCTCAGTGTGTTCCTTCGTCTACATGTTTTCCTTTGACCCGGAAGGTTCCAAGCTAGGGCTTGCCTCGTAATGCAGTTGTGTGCTTTCTGAAATGTATATCATATCTACCTTCAGCTCTCTTTCTTAATCTCTTGTTCAGCTGAAGAAAGTTGGTATGTTGTCGGAAACAGTACGTTGTTGCTGACGATATCTGGCCAACAGATCCGAAGCATCTTGCGTATACAACTGTTAATAAACACTTACATCTCGTAGTTCTCCGAATTTTCAGCCCATGCAGTAGGATTGTTTTGACATTTGTTTCAAAAATTTTGATTTTGGTGTTGGCTGATAGTTGTTTAGAGTTCGGGATACTCTTCAATTGTAGAAATGCTGCTCTTGCTTTACCAATCCATATCTTAACATCTGAATCTGATCCACCTTGCTCATCAATGAGTCTACCAAGATACATCCTTGAAAGCTCCTCCATCAAGTGTAATTTGATTGGTGCATGTTGTTTTGTATCACAGGATCTTGTTGCTTCCTTTGTGTATGTTGAGACCTACTGCTGCACAGTCTGCTTCCACATTGATCGTTTTCTCCTGAACGATTCGTTGTGTGTGGGACATAAGGGCTAGATCATATACAAAGTCCAAATCATCCAACTGCATTCTAGTAGTCCATTGCAACCTGTGCTTTCCCTGAGATTTTAAAGTCTTCACAATCTAGTGAACCACCAGGAGAAAGGGGAAGGGTGAGAGTAAGCCACCTGGCCTGACACCTGCCTTCATTTGGGACGAACATGTGAGGCGTCCTCCGAGGAGGATGTTGCAGTTTAATCCATTATAAACATTCCGTATGCCGTAGCGTTGAAGAAGCCTCCATAGTGTCATCCTGTCCGCGCTGTTGAATTCTTTCTCGTAATCAATGAAGTTAATGCATTGATGAGTTCTATTCAAAAGATTTTTCCACAGTGATTCATAGTGTTACAGTTTGGTTGATACGCCGCCTTTCCTTATGGAATTCAGCCTGCTCGAATGATTACATCACATCCCATTGCATTTATCAGTTTACATGTTTTTGTGTAGACACACATACATAGGGAGGAGAAATCGGACTTTGCAATCAAGGGTTATGGAACATGTACCTAAGTGGCTTCAAAATCAGTTAACGTCAGATGAACCGATTAACGTTGGAAATAGAGAACCATGTTCATTGATCACAAAACACATAATTGAGACAGGGCATAAGATTGACACCAAGACAGCCTTCAAAACATTGTATAGAAATGTTCAAGGACAAATTTTGAGGTTTTTAATGGAGGCCTTGGCTATTTGTAAATTAAAACCCCCCTTATGTGTGCAGAAACAATTTGTCATAAACTCGAATTTACCTTGGTAATCTTTAAGTATAGGGTAATGTGACAATTTTCCTACCCCTTCTTATTCTTTTCATATTACGGGGTTGTAAAGATTGTTAAGTTACACATTGTTTGAAACCATGAATCGATCAATGTTAGACCACAATTAGAAACCTCGAAGCACTGAATGACGGCCGTTTCGTCCTGGTATGGGACTACTCCTCAGCAGTGCACATCCACGACTCCTGCAACCCGCAGGATTCCAACCCAGGACCTTCGGTATTGTGCGCGAACTCCCTAACCGTTAGACCACTGAGCCGGTGTCTAAAGGTGTTAATGTCTAACTTGATCAAATTCACGGAGTTGCGCAACCTCATATACAGTCTTCGGTAGACACTGCCTACAACCGAACAGGTTGAACTTCACTGGTCACGTCTTCCCACTAGAACTCAGAGAAGATTCCTCACGAAGCTAGTCACTACTGAGCACAGGTAATTTGCATTACGGGGTTGTGAAGATCGTTAAGTTACACATTTTCTCTCTCCTTTATTTACAACTATCATCACCTTATGTCTATTTGAACTTTTATTTAATTGACCTTTTATTCATCTTCATCTAAAATGCCTTGACAAGTGCAAATATGTGTGACCAGATTGTTCGAAATGTGTATAACGCGCAAATACATCACAGCATTTTTCTTCTCACTGTTCACTGTCAAAATTTTATAAAACGGACTAATTGTTTTTTATAAATAATTCAATTTAGTTTCAAATATAATTGAAATATGAACACTGTTTATTGATTATATTCTCATTCTGTGTGTGTGTATAAAATAGATATGAATGGGAACATGCATCATGTGGTAATGTACCGAAGAATGCAATTGTTGCTGGACTGGTAGACAATGAACCATTGTATATAGCTAAAGGTAGTATTAACGGTGAACCATGCGTTGGAAAAGTGAGTAGATTCAATTGTATGTCTGATTATTATTATATTCTGTTTTATTTTTGAATCGATAGACGAATTAAAACAAGACACACTGAGTAGTAGATTCTCATGTGTTTTTTTGGATTTGAAAAGTGTTGTAACGCTTGCTTTTAATAGTTCCCAGCTAATTCCTATTGTTTAATATTCGCTGACCACACAGTTCACTGGACAAGTTCCAAAAAATCAAAGCTTCTAGAATGTAATTCACGTGATTGACTAGCACTGACTGGATTAGATTTGGCCAATCAGAATGCAGCTAACAACACGAGAATTTTCTAGCCTGTTCTCCAAGTATGGTCCAGAAGCTGATTGGATAGGAAATCAGCCAATCAGCGCGCAGCTAACACAGTCATGCTTTATTTCATCTATGCCCCACTAACAAAAAGTTAGATTTATTCATTTAGAGTGTTATGGAGATGGTAGTTTTACCTGAGTAAATCATTGTTAGACTACCATTAGAAACTTGTAAGCACTGGTTGGCCGTTTCGTTCTGGTCTGGGACTTATCAGTAGTGTGCACCTACAACTCCTGCAAATCGCAGGATTCCAACCCAGGATCTTAAATATATATTGTGCACTAAATAAATCCGATCACAGATGAATAGCTTCGCAAACACTCGGAAAAAAAGAACACACTAATCTATAGGCGATTTACTATCTCCTATGTCAAATAACACAATGAAAACTGCCTCATCTCTAAATCCTTACAAACTTATCTCTTGGAGCCATTATATAGGTGTTAATGACATTATTTTGTCTTTCGTAAATTGCCACTATCTCGATCGATGAATGTATTTCTGTTGTAACAAATATAATGATGACGTTTAGGAATTGAAATAACTGTTGACGACGTTAGATCCCCAGAACTTATTTAGGAAAGGTCCTGATTTTGTAATTCATTTCGGAAATTTTGAATTTCTATGTTATTTTGAGCTTCAATTTGTAGGGTTGGTCACTTAGTATGCTTGAGGCTATTACGAGTTTACCAGCTTCCAGGTAGGCTACCTTGAATCCCCAGGCTGAAGTAAAAAGTCTTTGTAAGCGTAGAAAGTATATTATACAAACACCCAGCAATCACAGTTCAATCAAGCACAAAACTCTCGTTTATTTATACATCATAGAAACGTCCTTGAGACAGTTAATAAAATAGCACACTAAAATACACAGCAACCAGTCACAACCATGGATTTCCCTGGTGGGAATTGAAATCTCAAGGTCAACTGATCAGCCCATGCTGGCAAAAGTGAAAACAAAAATAAGGCATTTATCAAGCGAATTTTGGGGATCTAACATCCCCAACACAATTACCTTTCCCATTCAGAAAATCCTTGACTATCATTGGTTGATGAATTATTTTAGTACGCTATTGTATGGTTCTCACCAAGGGCGTTGCTATCATTGTATAAATAAGCTTGAGTTGTGTGCCTGTCGACTTCGTACTTTCTGGATGCCTGTGGAATACATTTTTCTACGTCTTATCAAGACTTCTTCCTCTAGTTAGTGGAGCCGGCTATGATTTGATTAGAGTCGCCTATCGTGTTGCGAAATCATTGAACTTCGTTCTGTTTACCGAGTTAAGTGAACTGGTAATAGTTCAAGTATATAAATATTCTAATCTAGGGAATATAACACTTATTTTATTGAACAGTTAGTTATTCATACACCTAACAAATTGTTCAGTCTATAAATAATAACTAAACATTTTACAAAACTTTGTTCTAGATGTTATATTTTCAATAAAGGTGTTGAACATTTTGAACAATTTTTTTTCCGTTTATTGGTCTGATCTTGATACCACTAAGTTGGAATTCATTGTAATTAATGATTTTCATTTTACCTATAACTTGGGCGAAGAACAACAGGTAAAATCGGAAAACCATATCGTAAATCGTTAATTTGCAAAATATCAGTTCATCATATCGAACTGGACTGTTCCTGTTGCATAACATCAATCCATTGTCACTATTCATGCGTTTCATACAAATTCCATTGTTTTCGAACTCTTCCTTTCTTGTTGATCTTCCCCCATCTTCTGCTGCCAGACATTACGTTGACACTCACGTCATATACTACTTATAAGTAGCTCACACCACACCAGTACAGTAGTCTTATGATTTAGCATCAACAAAGAGACCTGAATATACCCATCCCTTACTGTAGTAATTATGCCAAATAAATGCAAGATTTGATTTCCTATCTGCTTCTAATAACCTTAGATAAAATATACACTGCAACTTGAACATAAGAGAAAAGGCACGAAGTAATGAAAGAAATGTTTATTCCAAGGTTATCCCCTGTACAGGAAAATGAGGGTTTCTAGAAGGCCCCAGAACCAGGATAAATAAATACCCAATCCAGATGTTTCTGTGACTGTTATATTCAATACTGATTGGATGAACAGTTTCCTTGCATTTTTGAGCCTCTAGAAACTTTATGAAGAACAGTTTTGGGACTGCCTGACATTCTCGATCCTTCATGGTATCCCAGATGCATACTACGGAGAAGTTCAATGATAGGAAGAAATAGCTATTCATTGTTTCCTAGTTTTCTACTGATCTAACCAAGGTTATAATCAATAATCTATCCCAATTCATTTTGTTAAGAGTTTAAGGGCTTTTAAAAGCGGAGCTAATACTGAAAAAACCTTTCATAAAAAGGCCATGCGTAACCGGCCTCAAGCAGTTGTCCCTTTGGGCTCTGCGGTCACGCACCCAGGTCGTTAAGACCAACGCTAATATATCTTCCTTTTCAGGTTCTTCAAGAAACAACCTTCCACGGTATGGGCAGCCGGGAAGTGACAACCTCCCTCATACCCGTAACAGCACATGAGACCGAATTGGTCAAAATCAAATCCTGTCTGTCTATTAAGAGTTTATTTTCGATATAAATAAAACCTTATTCACTTATTTGATTGTAATTGCTTTTTTTTCCTATCATTCAGGTACATCATGGTCATCAATGTGCATATTTACCATGGGGTGGTAAAGAACACTCAGTGCAAGACTATCAAGTTCTAGTTTGGAAAAAGAAGTGAACATGATTTTGGTCGAGTTCTTTTCCCTAATTCCTACAATTGTTCAACAGTTTTTATCAAAAGAAACCATACATTGAATGAATGAATGAAAGCGTGTTACTTTTTACTTTTTCAATGAAACTGTTTAAATATTGTTATCCTAATAAAAATATCCTCTGAAAATTTCTAAAAATTTCTAACATTCAAAAAAACAACTGATGTTTATTGATTATTTCTAATTTTCGAGCAGTTTTGGAGGTTTTGTGTTTTTACACATTTGAAATCATCAATCAATCATTGTTAGACCACCATTGGAAACCTGGAAGCACAGAAAGACGGCCGTTTCGTCCTGGTATGGGACTTATCAGTGGCAGTGCGCATCCACGACTCCTGCACTTCAAAGGATTCGAACCCTGGACCTTCGGTACTGTGTGCGAACGCCTAACCATCGGACCACTGGGCCGGCCGGCATCCAACGGTGTTAATGTCTAACTCTGATTGATCTAGGGATTTTTGCGCGACCTCACCCATTTGTCTTCTGTAGTTACTGCCTACACCCGACAGGGTTGAACTCCATTAGTCACGTCTTTTCAACTAGAACTGCGAAAATGTCCTCACGAAACTAACTAGTCACTAGTGAGCACTGTTACGATATTTTCGGGCAGAGTTTTGGAGGTTTTGTGTTTTTACACATTAAAAAAAGAACAGTATACTCATCAATGTAATTGTATTGATCAGAGGTCTGATTAAACAGTGATTACATAATCATTTCGCGCCTCCACTATACAGTAACATATTTGTTTTATCGATCGACTGCATTACACAATGAATAGATCAATTATTAAGGATGAATCGATTTATGGTTGCCTACTCGTTTTTTTTCAGTATACACGTTTTATCAGTCAAGCTGTGTATTATGATCATTCTAGTAGTATGATCAAGAATAGCGTAGGTTGTCTTGTAGAGGCTGTCATCAGGATGAATAAGTAACAGTAAATATAAATGTTTAATTATAAACTATACATCTAAGGTACAATAGCTGCTAATCGTTCGTTACTCATTCATTTCATTCACAATTTCAGTAATATATATAAAAGATGACAGAATTTCAAAAATATCCATACGGTAGGGTTATAAATGACTTTCTTCATTGAATGTCTTGTTGACTGAAAAGAGCCGATATGTTTGCAAGTCAATGTACGCAGGTGGGGCAACCGGATTGTTTTTAACGAAAATTACAGAGTTACTCAGTAAAATCGGAAAACCATATCGTAAATCGTTCATTTGCAAAATATCAGTCCATCATATCAGACTGGACTGTTCCTGTTGCAAACAACATCAATCCATTGTCACTATTCATGCGTTTCATACAAATTCCATTGTGTTCCCACTCTTCTTCCTTTCTCTTGATCTTCCTCCATCTTCTGCTGCCAGACATTACGTTTACACTCACGTCATATACTACTTATAAGTAGCTCGCACCACATTACTATTAATTTGATGTAAGAGTTTGTTTGTTTGTTTGTTTCATAATTTGCCATGAATTATTTGCTACAATAACAAAGTCTGTTCAAATGTTATTACTATTACGATAAATTGTATCGATTAGTTGTTTTGACTATACAGGTATTTGTACAATCTAAACATATTCTAGGAATGTCACATAACTCTGCTTAGAGGCCCTCTGGGGCTACTGCCGGTCCCATTGTAGTGAAGGAGAACACAGGTGAGGGCAACCGAATTGTATTTATCGAAAATTACAGAGTTGCTCAGTAAAATAGAAAAACCATATCGTAAATCGTTAATTTGCAAAATATCAATCCATCATATCGAACTGGACTGTTCCTGTTGCGAAACATCAATCCATTGTCACTATTCATGCGTTTCATACAAATTCCATTGTGTTCTAAATCTTCCTTTCTCTTGATCTTCCCCCATCTTTTGCTGCCAGACATTACGTCATATACTACTTATAAGTAGCGCGCACCACACCATGGCCACTAAAGAAGGATGGTTCGGCATTGAGTTAACAACTCGTTTAAAAACCCGCTAGCCAGAAAAATTAATTCAAACCATTTAAACTCTACACTAGAAGTTAGAAGGTCTTCATTTAGAAGAGTTATGACACCTCATGATGAAAGCCGAGGTTTTTCAGAAGTCAGTCAGTCAGTTACAACGTACAACTTCGTACGTAAGCAATTATCGGTTCAAATCCTATAGTGGTAAAGATAGTGAAAATATTAGCGTTAAATGAAGAAGATTAGGGTTCGAAGATATGATCTAAGAAGTATAATTCAGTGAAATAAATTTAGAAAGAGAAAAATAGAGGGAATGAGGAACACAGGAAATAAGAATTTGATAAAAGACAAAGAATGTATATGTGGTGGCCAATGTATTACTAGCCTCGTTAAGGTTGATATTCAACGTGTTCTTAAGCTTCGTAATTCGCTTGTCTGGGCAACTGTCACCAAACAGAGCCTGACGGTTGAAATAATCAGAAGGCAAATACGAACTGTTGAATACGTCTATTTTCGCACCCTGCAAAGCCAACAAGCAGACGAAAAACATACAGAGCAGTCGGTGATTTGATGAATGGGTCAATGAATTATTAAGATTAAAATGTTCGTATATATGCACAGTAAAATGTCTGAGTCATCGTGATATTTAAGAGATCAGCATTAAAGCGAATAGGATGCATATGCGCGTAGGCAGGCGTTAAGCAATGCACAGTCATACCAGCTCATACAAACCACACAATAATAAAAGCCAATGGTACATATAAGTTATTGTTTATAACAAATGGCTTGGTTAAATAAGTTAATCGAAAGGCTTAACCACGTTAAATATAAGCGAACTCAAATTTATGCGGAGGCACTACAGATAAACCTACGCCATTGCAAGCCGTTTTGATCTATGTCATTCAAGGTCTCTAACAATCGGTTACTATCACCTCGTAGACCCCAACCAGGTAGTCTACAACTACCAATATAACTCAATCCAGTTGTCAGTTATTCATAGATTTATGCCATGGTGTGGTTTGGTTGTCTTTAAATTTCTTCAAACCTACCCCTACATCAGACAACATTGCAGTCGGCGATTAGGCAAACGTAACAGATATCCCAACCATCTCAAATGATGAGGTGGAAGTTACAAGACCGATGTCTCCCTCTCACAATCGTACCAACCATTAACTTAGGTACATAGGATGTTCGAAGATTGTGGTAGACAAGGAGACTTATCCAAGTTGCTGCAGAAATGAAAGATACAACTTGGTGGTACTTAAAATCAGTGAAACACATTCGACGCAGGTTGGACAACAAAAACATATATATATATATATAGTTAGATAGATAGATAGTTGTGTGGATAGATAGATGTGTGGATAGATAGATAGATAGATAGATAGATAGATAGATAGATAGATAGATGTGTGGATAGATCGATACATACTAAAATTGTTTATTATTAATCGTTACAAATCGGACTTAATTCGAATTGTGACTATTTCACATTTTAGTTCCAAATTTAATGCAATGCAGTATTCAGCTTTTTTGGTTGTGATCTTTTTTTCAACTAAATATGTCTATTTCAAGTTAAATTTTAATTTTAATCATATGATATTTGAAAAAATAATAATCCGATTGAAATAAGATAATTTTAAATGAAACACACAGAAAATAATATTTATTCAGTTCTATATTTTCTCTCATAACTGGATGATATTTTTCTTACTATAATCAGTTGGGATATAGTTTGTACTACTTACTATAAAGATTATAAGTAGCATGCAACAAATATGTAGCAGAAAGTCGCCCTGAATTTACGGATGAAATGAAAAGTGTTTGATCTGCATGCATGGCGGGTGCATGAAGAAAAGACAGTCAAGAATATGCTTATTTTACAGGTGGATGTGTTTATGATAAGGTGGCTAATAAACTTTCTTCTTCAAATAAATTGCTCATTCCATCCAATGTGTCTATCTCCTCAGACAGTGTATCATTATTACATTTTAAAGCATGTCATGTTGTTTGTTTTCGAATTTTTTTTTGAGTTATTCAGTAGAAATATTGAACCTTGATAGCATGCACACATCTTGTCACTACCAGTTTTCTATTTTAATATCAATTGATAATTTACGTAATGGCAAAATACTGAACATCCTCCTTACTATGATGAAATAGCCATCGTGTAATTTCAGGTTACTTATTAAGCAATCAGTTATCGTTCAGTTGTTTTGGATGATGGTTGAAATCTACCAATCAAGCCTCAATGTGATCTAAACGACTTGATATCGCGTGTACTTTCTTGCTTTTGACTCTAATATTCTCTGTATTGTGAAGTTGAATCATGCAAGTTTAAATCACAGAAAGAAAATCAATTACGTCCATAATTAATCTAGAAGATTCACTTTCATATGAAATAATTAAAAACAGTTAAATTTGAAATCTATTAAAAGTAAATATTTAAAAGTCTATTACATGAGATGTTTACAGTTAACTTCAAATCAATTCTGTTGTGTTATAAAAAGCCAAACAGAATTGGCCAGAAGTGAAGGCCATTTGATGATCATCAGCAAATGGATTCATTTTACAAGTTCTGGGATATATATATAATATCTAGTTTCTTCCAACCCACTCCTACACCACAAAACATAGCGCGACGAGGCAGTCCGCCAATGGCCATACATAACCCATGTCCCAACCACCTCAACTAATCAAGTTACAATACTTCATCTATTCACCTGCCATCCCTATCTAGTACTCCATTTCTAACTATAGCATTGCTTACTCGGTCGTCCCACGATATACCAGCAATGCTCCCAAGACATCTACAATCGAATACCAATAACTTACCAATGTCTTCTACTCTTACCGGCCATGTTTCGCATCCATATAGTAGGACAGAGCGCTAACATCACACGAACCTCACTACTCTCCACATCACACACACACAACATTACACTACACAATCCATAAACAGACTACCAACACAACACCATCAAACAACTTACTCATCAACCACAATCACACATCTCACCCACTCACAACTCACCAATCGTCACCATCATAACAACACACCATTCTCACTAAACACTCACACCTCACATGTCGGTCTGTGCGTGTGCGCACTCTTTCACAGAGGCCAACACAACAACACAGATCAACATCAATTTCGCAAGGACATTAGTATTCCATGGGACAACAGCCAGGAATGTGGAGCTCTTGCACAACAATCACCTCAACTAACAGAAAAACCCTAACAACCACCCATACACACACACGCACACGCACACGCACACACACAAAACCGACAAAATATCACTTGCCACACCACATCAAACCAATCACCGACACTCAACAACACCCAATAACACACTACATTCACAACAACTCTACCTACACACCTCAAACACAACAATCCAACAACTCAATTACCAGCCCACAACACACAAACCAAACATCCACCGAATTATCCACACACACACACACACACACACACACACACCCGATAACACCTCATTCTCTAAACGCAAACTGCACTCCAAAATCACTAAACCATTATTCTGTCCCCATCATCCATCACTCATCCATCATACACACGCGCATACAAGCAGTGCCAACATCAATCAGCCAGTCAGTCACTCAGCTACGACCTACAACTGTGTACCTAAGTTCATCAGTTCAGGTCGCCATACCGCATTACCACAGAGACGCAACTGTCAATTCAAATCCCATAGTGGTAGAGATAGTAGAAGCATTAGCGGTAATGCAGAAGATTAGTGTTCGAAGATATTATTCAACAAGTATATTTCAGTGAGATAATTTTACAAAGAGAAACATACAGACGATCAGGAATTCAGAAGATTAGAATTTGAGAGAATACAAAGAATGGATGCGCCTGCGCCATCGCAAACCATTTTGAGCCATGTCGTTCAAGGTCTCTAACCATCGGTTACTTTCGTCTCACCGACCTCAACCAGGTAGCCTACATCTACCAACATCACTCAGTCCACTTGTCAGTCACTTCATGCATTTCTGACATGTTTTGGTTTGGCCGCCCCTAGCTTTCTTCCAACCCACTCCTACACCACAAAACATAGCGCGACGAGGCAGTCCGCCAATGGCCATACATAACCCATGTCCCAACCACCTCAACTAATCAAGTTACAATACTTCATCTATTCACCTGCCATCCCTATCTAGTACTCCATTTCTAACTATAGCATTGCTTACTCGGTCGTCCCACGATATACCAGCAATGCTCCCAAGACATCTACAATCGAATACCAATAACTTACCAATGTCTTCTACTCTTACCGGCCATGTTTCGCATCCATATAGTAGGACAGAGCGCTAACATCACACGAACCTCACTACTCTCCACATCACACACACACAACATTACACTACACAATCCATAAACAGACTACCAACACAACACCATCAAACAACTTACTCATCAACCACAATCACACATCTCACCCACTCACAACTCACCAATCGTCACCATCATAACAACACACCATTCTCACTAAACACTCACACCTCACATGTCGGTCTGTGCGTGTGCGCACTCTTTCACAGAGGCCAACACAACAACACAGATCAACATCAATTTCGCAAGGACATTAGTATTCCATGGGACAACAGCCAGGAATGTGGAGCTCTTGCACAACAATCACCTCAACTAACAGAAAAACCCTAACAACCACCCATACACACACACGCACACGCACACGCACACACACAAAACCGACAAAATATCACTTGCCACACCACATCAAACCAATCACCGACACTCAACAACACCCAATAACACACTACATTCACAACAACTCTACCTACACACCTCAAACACAACAATCCAACAACTCAATTACCAGCCCACAACACACAAACCAAACATCCACCGAATTATCCACACACACACACACACACACACACACACACCCGATAACACCTCATTCTCTAAACGCAAACTGCACTCCAAAATCACTAAACCATTATTCTGTCCCCATCATCCATCACTAATCCATCATACACACGCGCATACAAGCAGTGGCAACATCAATCAGCCAGTCAGTCACTCAGCTACGACCTACAACTGTGTACCTAAGTTCATCAGTTCACGTCGCCATACCGCATTACCACAGAGACGCAACTGTCAATTCAAATCCCATAGTGGTAGAGATAGTAGAAGCATTAGCGGTAATGCAGAAGATTAGTGTTCGAAGATATTATTCATGAAGTATATTTCAGTGAGATAATTGTACAAAGAGAAACATACAGACGATCAGGAATTCAGAAGATTAGAATTTGAGAGAATACAAAGAGTGGATGCGCCTGCGCCTGCGCCATCGCAAACCATTTTGAGCCATGTCGTTCAACGTCTCTAACCATCGGTTACTTTCGTCTCACCGACCTCAACCAGGTGATAGCCTACATCTACCAACATCACTCAGTCCACTTGTCAGTCACTTCATGCATTTCTGACATGTTTCGGTTTGGCCGCCCGCCCCTAGCTTCCTTCCAACCCACTCCTACACCACAAAACATACCGCGTCCAGGCAGTCCGTCGTTGGCCATACGTAACACATGTCCCAACCACCTCAACTAATCAAGTTTCAATACTTCATCTATTCACCTGCCATCCCTATCTAGTACACCATTTCTAACTATAGCATCGCTTACTCGGTCGTCCCACGATATACCAACAATGCTCCCAAGACATCCACAATCGAATACCAATAACATACGAGTGTCTCCTACTCCTCTTAACGGCCATGTTTCGCATCCATATAGTAGGACAGAGTGGTAACATCATACGAACCTCACTACTCTCCACATCACACACACACACACACAACATTACACTACACAATCCATAAACAGACAACCAACACAACACCATCAAAGAAATTACTCATCAACCACAATCACACATCTCACCACTCACAACTCACCATTCTCACTAAACACTCACACCTCACATGTCGGTCTGTGCGTGTGCGCACTCTTTCACAGAGGCCAACACAACAACACAGATCAACATCCATTTCGCAAGGACATTAGTATTCCATGGGACAACAACCAGGAATGTGGAGCTCTTGCACAACAATCACCTCAACTAACACAAAAACCCTAACAACCACCCATACACGCACGCACACACGCACACACACAAAACCGACGAAAAATCACTTGCCACACCACATCAAACCAATCACCGACACTCAACAACACCCAATAACACACTACATTCACAACAACTCTACACACCTCAAACACAACAATCCAACAACTCAATTACCAGCCCACAACATACAAACCAAACATCCACCGAATTCTCCACACACACACACCCAATAACACCTCATTCTCTAAACGCAAACTGCACTCCAAAATCACCAAACCATTATTCTGTCCCCATCATCCATCACTAATCCATCATACACACGCGCATACAAGCAGTCCCAACATCAATCAGCCAGTCAGTCACTCAGCTACGACCTACAACTGTGTACCTAAGTTCATCAGTTCACGTCGCCATACCGCATTACCACAGAGACGCAACTGTCAATTCAAATCCCATAGTGGTAGAGATAGTAGAAGCATTAGCGGTAATGCAGAAGATTAGTGTTCCAAGATATTATTCATGAAGTATATTTCAGTGAGATAATTGTACAAAGAGAAACATACAGACGATCAGGAATTCAGAAGATTAGAATTTGAGAGAATACAAAGAGTGGATGCGCCTGCGCCTGCGCCATCGCAAACCATTTTGAGCCATGTCGTTCAAGGTCTCTAACCATCGGTTACTTTCGTCTCACCGACCTCAACCAGGTAGCCTACATCTACCAACATCACTCAGTCCACTTGTCAGTCACTTCATGCATTTCTGACATGTTTCGGTTTGGCCGCCCGCCCCTAGTTTTCTTCCAACCCACTCCTACACCACAAAACATAGCGCGACGAGGCAGTCCGTCGTTGGCCATACGTAACCCATGTCCCAACCACCTCAACTAATCAAGTTACAATACTTCATCTATTCACCTGCCATCCCTATCTAGTACTCCATTTCTAACTATAGCATTGCTTACTCGGTCGTCCCACGATATACCAGCAATGCTCCCAAGACATCTACAATCGAATACCAATAACTTACCAATGTCTTCTACTCTTACCGGCCATGTTTCGCATCCATATAGTAGGACAGAGCGCTAACATCACACGAACCTCACTACTCTCCACATCACACACACACAACATTACACTACACAATCCATAAACAGACTACCAACACAACACCATCAAACAACTTACTCATCAACCACAATCACACATCTCACCCACTCACAACTCACCAATCGTCACCATCATAACAACACACCATTCTCACTAAACACTCACACCTCACATGTCGGTCTGTGCGTGTGCGCACTCTTTCACAGAGGCCAACACAACAACACAGATCAACATCAATTTCGCAAGGACATTAGTATTCCATGGGACAACAACCAGGAATGTGGAGCTCTTGCACAACAATCACCTCAACTAACACAAAAACCCTAACAACCACCCATACACGCACGCACACACGCACACACACAAAACCGACGAAAAATCACTTGCCACACCACATCAAACCAATCACCGACACTCAACAACACCCAATAACACACTACATTCACAACAACTCTACACACCTCAAACACAACAATACAACAACTCAATTACCAGCCCACAACACACAAACCAAACATCCACCGAATTCTCCACACACACACACCCAATAACACCTCATTCTCTAAACGCAAACTGCACTCCAAAATCACCAAACCATTATTCTGTCCCCATCATCCATCACTAATCCATCATACACACGCGCATACAAGCAGTGGCAACATCAATCAGCCAGTCAGTCACTCAGCTACGACCTACAACTGTGTACCTAAGTTCATCAGTTCACGTCGCCATACCGCATTACCACAGAGACGCAACTGTCAATTCAAATCCCATAGTGGTAGAGATAGTAGAAGCATTAGCGGTAATGCAGAAGATTAGTGTTCCAAGATATTATTCATGAAGTAGATTTCAGTGAGATAATTGTACAAAGAGAAACATACAGACGATCAGGAATTCAGAAGATTAGAATTTGAGAGAATACAAAGAGTGGATGCGCCTGCGCCTGCGCCATCGCAAACCATTTTGAGCCATGTCGTTCAACGTCTCTAACCATCGGTTACTTTCGTCTCACCGACCTCAACCAGGTGATAGCCTACATCTACCAACATCACTCAGTCCACTTGTCAGTCACTTCATGCATTTCTGACATGTTTCGGTTTGGCCGCCCGCCCCTAGCTTCCTTCCAACCCACTCCTACACCACAAAACATAGCGCGTCCAGGCAGTCCGTCGTTGGCCATACGTAACACATGTCCCAACCACCTCAACTAATCAAGTTTCAATACTTCATCTATTCACCTGCCATCCCTATCTAGTACACCATTTCTAACTATAGCATCGCTTACTCGGTCGTCCCACGATATACCAACAATGCTCCCAAGACATCCACAATCGAATACCAATAACATACGAGTGTCTCCTACTCCTCTTAACGGCCATGTTTCGCATCCATATAGTAGGACAGAGTGGTAACATCATACGAACCTCACTACTCTCCACATCACACACACACACACACACAACATTACACTACACAATCCATAAACAGACAACCAACACAACACCATCAAAGAAATTACTCATCAACCACAATCACACATCTCACCACTCACAACTCACCATTCTCACTAAACACTCACACCTCACATGTCGGTCTGTGCGTGTGCGCACTCTTTCACAGAGGCCAACACAACAACACAGATCAACATCCATTTCGCAAGGACATTAGTATTCCATGGGACAACAACCAGGAATGTGGAGCTCTTGCACAACAATCACCTCAACTAACACAAAAACCCTAACAACCACCCATACACGCACGCACACACGCACACACACAAAACCGACGAAAAATCACTTGCCACACCACATCAAACCAATCACCGACACTCAACAACACCCAATAACACACTACATTCACAACAACTCTACACACCTCAAACACAACAATCCAACAACTCAATTACCAGCCCACAACATACAAACCAAACATCCACCGAATTCTCCACACACACACCCAATAACACCTCATTCTCTAAACGCAAACTGCACTCCAAAATCACCAAACCATTATTCTGTCCCCATCATCCATCACTAATCCATCATACACACGCGCATACAAGCAGTCCCAACATCAATCAGCCAGTCAGTCACTCAGCTACGACCTACAACTGTGTACCTAAGTTCATCAGTTCACGTCGCCATACCGCATTACCACAGAGACGCAACTGTCAATTCAAATCCCATAGTGGTAGAGATAGTAGAAGCATTAGCGGTAATGCAGAAGATTAGTGTTCCAAGATATTATTCATGAAGTATATTTCAGTGAGATAATTGTACAAAGAGAAACATACAGACGATCAGGAATTCAGAAGATTAGAATTTGAGAGAATACAAAGAGTGGATGCGCCTGCGCCTGCGCCATCGCAAACCATTTTGAGCCATGTCGTTCAACGTCTCTAACCATCGGTTACTTTCGTCTCACCGACCTCAACCAGGTGATAGCCTACATCTACCAACATCACTCAGTCCACTTGTCAGTCACTTCATGCATTTCTGACATGTTTCGGTTTGGCCGCCCGCCCCTAGCTTCCTTCCAACCCACTCCTACACCACAAAACATAGCGCGTCCAGGCAGTCCGTCGTTGGCCATACGTAACACATGTCCCAACCACCTCAACTAATCAAGTTTCAATACTTCATCTATTCACCTGCCATCCCTATCTAGTACACCATTTCTAACTATAGCATCGCTTACTCGGTCGTCCCACGATATACCAACAATGCTCCCAAGACATCCACAATCGAATACCAATAACATACGAGTGTCTCCTACTCCTCTTAACGGCCATGTTTCGCATCCATATAGTAGGACAGAGTGGTAACATCATACGAACCTCACTACTCTCCACATCACACACACACACACACACAACATTACACTACACAATCCATAAACAGACAACCAACACAACACCATCAAAGAAATTACTCATCAACCACAATCACACATCTCACCACTCACAACTCACCATTCTCACTAAACACTCACACCTCACATGTCGGTCTGTGCGTGTGCGCACTCTTTCACAGAGGCCAACACAACAACACAGATCAACATCCATTTCGCAAGGACATTAGTATTCCATGGGACAACAACCAGGAATGTGGAGCTCTTGCACAACAATCACCTCAACTAACACAAAAACCCTAACAACCACCCATACACGCACGCACACACGCACACACACAAAACCGACGAAAAATCACTTGCCACACCACATCAAACCAATCACCGACACTCAACAACACCCAATAACACACTACATTCACAACAACTCTACACACCTCAAACACAACAATCCAACAACTCAATTACCAGCCCACAACATACAAACCAAACATCCACCGAATTCTCCACACACACACACCCAATAACACCTCATTCTCTAAACGCAAACTGCACTCCAAAATCACCAAACCATTATTCTGTCCCCATCATCCATCACTAATCCATCATACACACGCGCATACAAGCAGTCCCAACATCAATCAGCCAGTCAGTCACTCAGCTACGACCTACAACTGTGTACCTAAGTTCATCAGTTCACGTCGCCATACCGCATTACCACACAGACGCAACTGTCAATTCAAATCCCATAGTGGTAGAGATAGTAGAAGCATTAGCGGTAATGCAGAAGATTAGTGTTCCAAGATATTATTCATGAAGTATATTTCAGTGAGATAATTGTACAAAGAGAAACATACAGACGATCAGGAATTCAGAAGATTAGAATTTGAGAGAATACAAAGAGTGGATGCGCCTGCGCCTGCGCCATCGCAAACCATTTTGAGCCATGTCGTTCAACGTCTCTAACCATCGGTTACTTTCGTCTCACCGACCTCAACCAGGTGATAGCCTACATCTACCAACATCACTCAGTCCACTTGTCAGTCACTTCATGCATTTCTGACATGTTTCGGTTTGGCCGCCCGCCCCTAGCTTCCTTCCAACCCACTCCTACACCACAAAACATAGCGCGTCCAGGCAGTCCGTCGTTGGCCATACGTAACACATGTCCCAACCACCTCAACTAATCAAGTTTCAATACTTCATCTATTCACCTGCCATCCCTATCTAGTACACCATTTCTAACTATAGCATCGCTTACTCGGTCGTCCCACGATATACCAACAATGCTCCCAAGACATCCACAATCGAATACCAATAACATACGAGTGTCTCCTACTCCTCTTAACGGCCATGTTTCGCATCCATATAGTAGGACAGAGTGGTAACATCATACGAACCTCACTACTCTCCACATCACACACACACACACACACACAACATTACACTACACAATCCATAAACAGACAACCAACACAACACCATCAAAGAAATTACTCATCAACCACAATCACACATCTCACCACTCACAACTCACCATTCTCACTAAACACTCACACCTCACATGTCGGTCTGTGCGTGTGCGCACTCTTTCACAGAGGCCAACACAACAACACAGATCAACATCCATTTCGCAAGGACATTAGTATTCCATGGGACAACAACCAGGAATGTGGAGCTCTTGCACAACAATCACCTCAACTAACACAAAAACCCTAACAACCACCCATACACGCACGCACACACGCACACACACAAAACCGACGAAAAATCACTTGCCACACCACATCAAACCAATCACCGACACTCAACAACACCCAATAACACACTACATTCACAACAACTCTACACACCTCAAACACAACAATCCAACAACTCAATTACCAGCCCACAACATACAAACCAAACATCCACCGAATTCTCCACACACACCCAATAACACCTCATTCTCTAAACGCAAACTGCACTCCAAAATCACCAAACCATTATTCTGTCCCCATCATCCATCACTAATCCATCATACACACGCGCATACAAGCAGTCCCAACATCAATCAGCCAGTCAGTCACTCAGCTACGACCTACAACTGTGTACCTAAGTTCATCAGTTCACGTCGCCATACCGCATTACCACAGAGACGCAACTGTCAATTCAAATCCCATAGTGGTCAACTAATTTTCACAAGAATATTTTTTTGTCTGTTGGCAGATCAATCCTGAATGTGGCAGTTTACAATTCTGATTAGAAGCAGGTTGTAATCTACTGTAGGTTCCAGTACATCATCAACCTTTTATTTCTATGAAGCCATTTCTAGTCGTATGTGTTTACATTTGTGCATCAGTTCGTTTACGTTGTAGGAGGCTAGTTCCATTGACATAACTTGTTTCATGATGGCTGATTCGGAACCGGTGGTGCTATTCAAATTTCGATTAGTCAGTGACTTGAGATCATTTGACGAGACAGGATTTTTGCCACCGGAGAGCTGCTGTATGAATTGTAAAACAAAGGAATACACTGCATAAACTGAGGCAGGCGGTTTTCTTAGGATATTACTCTCAGAACCTCTGACATAGAGGTCTAATCCACAAGGCAATGGAGCAACGTTACTAGATGCAGTCCCATGGTAGCTGGTGACCAACAATATGTTCATATGCCATTCGTTCCCTAGGGACCCTGGAATCCATCTGCATAACTGGTTTGAAGTCAGGGTTTTCCAACTCTACTAGGTTAATCTTCCGTACCCTTCAATTCGGTTTAGGCGAGAAATATTTGCCCCTGACTCTTAATAACGTAAGCAATACTCCTACTACAAGATGGCAGTGAGAAGGACTTTCATGACAGTGACCATGTACGTGTGGCCATATGAAGAGAGTGGACCCTCTCCACTTTTGGCCGCACCATAGCATTTTTCTTCGTATGGTTCAAAGATTCATCGACTTATATCGATAATTATCTTATTTGGTATACGTACTGAGCAAAAATCTCATCTTTAATACTGTACATTTTATGGATGAAAGTTTCATAAATACATAGTCACTAAGAAACTAGTGAGTTTAAAAGCGTTTATCATTATAAGACAAAACATTTCCAGATGCATAAATGGAAAAATGAATATTACTCAGTTAAATGACTGAAGCGCTGTTTAAATGTCATGAATAGATAATTACTTCAAAAAAGGATCGCATTAAGTGGATATATATGAATTTTCAGTGGCCAACTCCTCTTTAATGGCATTTATTCGATCAACAATTTCAAAAATGACAGTCAGCGAGCACTGGCACTGCGGAATTTTTGATTTTCAGATAAAAATTGCTATCGCACTGTTGACGTTAATACGTTTATTGTTTTTTGAAGCAGTTGGAAGTGGTTGAAGGAACCCACATTCCTTTTATAAGAATCCAATGTCGAGTGACGTAATCATAAACCTAAGCATCCGATTTCCTCAGCCTTCCTAGATGAAATTTAAGTCTAAATAGTTAAAATAAAATCATTCACCTACTTGTCTGGACATAAAGTAGACATCAATTCAGAAAATAAATTTTTGTTAACGGTACTTTCAAACAACTCGTACGCTAAGCAGTGTATAATATCCTACCTTTGAAAAACTTTTAAACATACGATGAACTTAAAACAATTCTTGCAGTTTGGAAGGTTAATTAAACGAACTCTGGTTTGGAAACTTGGAAATCCATTGCTTTGGTATGAATAATTTCATGCAATCAATCTACACAGGACAAACTTGATCACGAAGTATCTTGATATTCCAAGGAGTCAATGGTCTAAGTAATTTTGAGCTAGCGAAGACTAGTATAGTTTCCATCCCACAACCACAATTCAATAACTGCTTCAGGAGTTGCGGGTCTTTTTCGTAAGCCACGTCCGGGGAAATCCTTGGAACCTATTTTCGTAAAGCCGCGACACTTTGCTCAACCTTCAAGCTTTGTCGACCTGTAGAAAGGTTTTTGAGTATTCTGTAAGATCTCAGGCTGAACTATTGAAGAAAATTCTGGGAATGCAAAACGCTGGAGTTCTTACGCTTATCTGTTTTTGGCCGTTGAGAAACTGAACCACTAATCCATACAGTCACATGGATGTGTCTGTGGGCTACAAGTCACACTATATGAAACATACATACAAAGAGTCGAATAACTTTTCACCACTGAAGATGTGGTGGTTACTACTGGCTATTGGGAAGCCTCTGGTAGACATACGAATCGTAAGCACTACTCTCTGCTAGGTTCCGTGGCTGGTCGAACATGCAGCTGACAAGTGTCACCATAACACAGAACAGCAATAACGGTTGCGAATACATGAGAAGTTTCAGGTTCCAGCATATTATGATCACACAGCCTCACATATCGGTAAATCAACAAACTGACTCTGTAGTAAGTCCCAGGAGTCTGGAGAACTTAACAAAAGTATTGCAGATACAACAAAAACGCAAAAGAAATAAGTTTCAAAATCCAACTTCACGCGAGCAGACCAAGACTACTCTTAGACAGGCTTACAACAGGCCTGGTTCTTACTGCTGCTTCAGTGACCCTTGAAATGCAATCTATTTTCCTCGACCAGATCAAGCAATAAGGAAACTTTTATGCCTTTGGTCGGTGCATCAAAATCAACCTTGAGCCGAGCCTACGAACCATGAAATCCATTCTCCCAAAACAAAGTCAAACAACCGAAACTAATCTCAAACCAGATTATTAAGTATCCTTACAGGAGTCTAAAACGGCCTGAAAGTAAAGCAATGGAAATGTAGGATAACATTAATATCAGAACAAAAATCATATTACAAGTGAAAAACTTTGGTGAGGTACTACAATATGGGTTGAACATTCACGCTACATCTAGTATGAACCTTATGACACTTAAAAAGTGGTTTTTACAACCCCCGGAATCGAGGTTTGTTTTGTCGAAGAAAAGCCATGGCTGACAATCATTCTCTCGTAGTGATTTCACCTTTACGAAGAAAAACAAGATCTCTTAAAAAGCAATAATAATTTTGATAATCCCTTATGCCGGTGAACGTGTTGTTGAGTACTTGTTTATTCGTCCTTTTGTTTATGGCCGATAATCATTGATCTACCCATCTTTTCTGGTCTTCATCTTGTTTTTGGCTGCTCTGCACTCTTTCATTCTCGAACACTTTTTGGTATTTTTTCGATACCATAAAATCACCAGCAAATACATGTATTTCATACGGTTTATCCTGTCTTCTTGATTCCTCTAATAGATCTCGGATAATGTACCCGGATTTAATTCCTACACAGACAAGTGCATAACCCTGAGACTGGAACATCTATATTCGGCCAGCCCGTCCTGTACTCTCTGCACTTACTTTGATAGCAGATGTTTCAAGACACTCTGTAGGAGCTCATTCCGAAAAGCATGTGGTTAAAGACCACTAGGAACAGATGATCATGACTGATGATGGTGTCAAAACACCTATGGCGAAACTTCTGGAAAGTTCTGTAAGCCCTGTAGTTTCCCTTGGCCTAAATCTCCCGTCACAAACATTGTAGATAACTCTCCCACCGGTAACCGTACTCATTGAAGGAATCCGTCTACTTTTCCCACCTGGAAAGTGCGATGTGCTTAACATTAAATCGCACGGGATCTTACATAGTAACTTATGTTCTGCACTGCTCCAGCCAGTTTTACTGTGTCAGTGACCTAGATTTATGTTTCTTAGAATTCCTTATCTTGCACACCTATGTAACGACAGATAATGAGCAGTTTCTTCTTAATTGATACCTAAATATCCTGGATACTTTCGAGATGTGGGATTATGTGATAGACCACCCTCCTAATTTATATGATCTTGTTTGGTACGAACTTTAGCGAAATTCACAAAGCAGAATGCATCTAGTCCCGCACAAAATTATTTATCCAAAAACAGATCAAGTTACTACAACATTAAGAGTCGAGATCTAATAATAATAATAATAATTTATTCTCAAATAACGTTACAAGAGTCACGCCAGTTTACAGGCTAGATCAAATGGTCACAAATGCTTTCACAAGTATTGTAAAGTTATAGCAGTTAAATTAAGTCAGAGCATAAATTAGATCTGCTAAAATGTTTTTTTCAAGTAGCAATATGAAACATGGGGCATACCTATCTAAAGGCAAGATCAACTTACATTTGTTAGGAAACCACCATCACAATTAGTAACAGTCTGACACGGTATTCGTTCAATGTCTATGGGAATGTCAAATCGACTTGAACATGGTTATTCATATCATTGGAAACTCGAATAAGCAATGATTATTTTTGGTGAAGTCAGCAATAGGGTATTTTTATGTTTTTAATGGGCCTTCAAAAGCTCCTAGTTATGATTTGTCACTCTAAAGGATGTTAGTCAATATCGACGTCTAGTAGTTATTCAGAAAAAGAGCGAGGATGTTTTTCATTAACACTGTCTTTAAACAGCATATAATTTTCCAGTATGCAACAATCAGCAACCTTAACCATTATTAAAGTCCCTCATTAGTGGCCGAAATATGCTCTGAGAGCCATACACTTCGAACTGCAGACATTTCTCTCTAGTAGTAACTTCTGGGAAATGAATCTCGGCACATCACTTATATACCATCATGTGAGTAGTATCCACCACGATTGGCTTCAGACTGGCATTCCTGTGACTAATGTAGGAATGTCTATTTGGTAAAACAGCAAGAAACAGGCAAATGAGTCGCTAAGGTCACCTGAAATATCTCTAGCATCAGTTACATCAGTTATTTACAATATGGAGAATAATAATCAAGAAATTATAACGCTAGTGAGAACAATAAAGTCTAAGAACTATGTAAATAATTAAATAAGTTAATTAATAGGTAGTAAAAATTGTGTGAGGGGGAATAAGTGTAAGTAATGAAGAGGAGACAGAGACAATAATCGAGATAGAACAATTTAGTGAACTGAGGGAACGATAATGACAACAACAGGCAAGTTTCAGGACATGCGACAGACACAGCTGGTATGAGAACGAGATGGAAATCCGTATAAGAATACTTGTTTGTCAAGTCTCTTCCTGAAGCTACCCAAGGATCGGGTTGTGGTCACTTCGACTGGCAGAAGATTCCAAGTTACCAGAACTCCTAATGAGGAATAGTGTAAAAGAACCTGGGTGTACGCTCTCGTATGAGAGATTCTTATTGCGTTGTCTCGAGAGGCGCGGTTGCAATCTTCTGGGAGAATGCTTGTGTTGGGGTGATTTGGCGTAGTTAATATGCTCTATATCATTGTCGTTTCACTTCTGAATCGCCTGTAATTCAGAGGCAGCAATCTCAAGCGTTGGAGTCTGTCTTTGTAAGGTTTAATCTTCAACCGTGAGACCCATTCAGTTTCTCGTCTCTGTACTTGATTCCAGAAGTTTATGCCGCCTTTAAGGAGAGGGATGAGACGACATTATCTACTTCAAAGTATGGTCTTGCGTTTATTTTAAGGAGATTTAAGAATAGTTGTGGGATAATTGTACTACCTCGTCTTCGTATAAAGTAAGGAGTTACGTTGGCCTTAGCCGCATCCCCTATGAAGGGGTATTCAGTCTGTTTGTAGCATGAATACCAAGAACGCACTCTGAGGAGATATTAGGGACTGAGGGTCCATTTAAGATGTAAGTTTTCTGTGTCATATGGGTCATAATTTCCATGACGTGACATTTCGATGGGTTTAGTTTAAGTCTACTACTCATTCCTAAATCGCTTTACGGCCCTCAGAGAAACTCCTGATATATTCACCCGCAAGCTAACATGCACTTTACTTACCTTGTAAAGGAACTAACTGTTCTTAAGGTAGTTTGTAAGCCAAGACAGAACTGGGTCAGTGAAGTTCATTCTCGCAACCTTTGCAGTTAGAAGTACGTGAGGTATTGTGTCGAAACCTTGATCAAAGTAAACGAATATTGTATGAATATCACATGCATTCTGACCATTGAGAAGATGATATAGTTTGGACAGGGTACTGCTCATTTGTCCCACTGTTCTTTATCAAAAACAACCCTATTATCCAGTAAGCTGCTCTCCGACAATCGGACATTAGATAAAATTAGCGAATGTTTTCTAATGTCCGGGTCTCAGATTTGTGACATTTGGAGCTATACCGCTGCCGTTTCCCTTCCTTACGCTTATCCACTGCTCTGTACTGCTAAAAGATACTGGGATATTTACCACAACTGATGATTTCATTGAAGTTTTGATTCAGGTTGAGGCTACCCTTGTGGCCTGTTTGACCGATGTTTAGGTGAGCGAATCAGGTTTACTAGAGGAGATAGATTGGTTAATTTTAAATAAGGTCATCTACTTCTCTGCTGTTAATTTTGTTGGTTCAGTGATTCTGCACCGAGGACGAACGTACCAGAACCACGGACAGAGGTGATTCAGTAACCAATAATACTGTCGCTATACTGCGGTATCACAATCACATGAACCCGTGCACTTGTAGAAGTCACATTCAAATGCAGGTTTGCCGGTTTGCCGGTTTTGACTGGCTACGAGCATGAAATACAAGTATCGTTGTGTTCTTTCCGGACAGTAGGCTGCGTCAGTCGAGTTTTACGATGCCTTTTTCTCCTGTTCCTATTTTGCCTTCTTGTCTTACCAGGAGTAGAAATCTGTGAGTGTCTTTCTGGCTTATTTGTTGGAGACCCAGTAGAAGTGTTTGGGTTATACACACGATTCCGTGTCTTCAAACTGTTGTATTCCAACTCTCCATGCTACATTACTATCTAATATTGTCTCGATGTTATACCAACAGTCTACCAGCCGCAACTATCCGATTAGAATGTGCGTGGTACTTATGGTAACAGTGTTTTCTAATGAGGTGTGGAAAATGGACTTTGGATTAAAACGCAGTTTCAGCTTTACGTTTCTCGGTTAACTTTCTGGAATAAATAAATACTTATGACTCTGTACTCACCTCCGTTATTTCCATTCTGAGAGGCTTGTTTTATCTAAGCATGCCATAGATATTCAGAGTTGAGCAACTCTTTTGTTATAACAACTTTCAGATCGAGAACACCCGAACCGGATCAAACCAGGGGTTGCTAGTGAAGAGAATGGGAAGTATATTTGGAGGATGGTCGGGATGTCGGACGGGGAGTGAACTAAGCTTGCTAGATGGTGCGAGGAAATGTGTAGCATGACAAACCCAACGGTGATCTAGGGGAAGGGTGACAATAAACTTGAGGAGATCAATATCAATGTCGGAGATTCAAAGAAATATTTATTTCGGGGATTTACTGACCGCTATAGCTCACTACACACGTATCGGGGTACTGATTATTCTAACACGTTGCCAGTCATTAGTGTAAACCCAAAGTGCATGTCGTTGGTAAACACTCTTCTGATAGCTTGCTTCATTCAGCAGCGTTTGGCCGTATATTCCTACTCTAAGGAGCAGTGGTACATATTAACAATGTGTAAACAGTGCACAACGACATGATTAGTATTTCATGTACATTTTCAGCCTTTCGTCTTTTCCAGTCGTCCTGGGAAAGAGAAAATGATAATGTAAGTACATATCGATATACACTGATAGTTATCTAAGCAAGCGAAAAAGCTGGTATATATTCTTTTGTATATCGGCGACGGAGAAGAATATTACACACAAAAATGTTTTTGATTATAAAAGGTTATACACATATCTGCAAGCATTTTGAAAAAACTTCAATGTGTTTCATTTCTTATATATATATATATATATATATATATATATATATATATATATATTTGAAGATATAAAATATTTGCTTCAGATCTTTAGGGAGCCTCATAGATGTAGAGCTCGTCGTCTTGGACCTTTTGCCAGATATCAACAAAGTTTCGTTGCGGCCGTTACTTATCGGAGGTTATGCTTAATCGTGGAATTTGTATCGTTCGTGTGTATGTTGAAAGATTCGACTGAGAACAGGCTTCCTTCTGAGTCGGTGGCTTTTAGCTGATCAATGCTGATGTTGTCAAGACAAACTCAACTTGGTGTAATCAGCCCAGAAATATTCTTAACTCTGAAACATACCCACAACCCCACCTCCAAGTTCACAATATCGTCAAACTCTCTCTATTTAAGAGTGACATAAATCTCTTGAACTGAGTGCAGAGACGAGCATTTGAATGGGTGATAAGTTTAAAGAATTAACCTTACGAAAAATAGAAGATCATTTATTAATTCAGTTGAATATTTTATCCACAAGTCTTTAGAGTTGCTCAATTAAAAGTATTGATCTCAGAACTTTCAGCTATTGATAGATAACACGAATATGTTTTTTGTCAGTTGGATTACGTGTTATTTGTCACCCATCAGCACGATGTGTTTGTAATATCAAGGAAATTAATTCATGTTGTAGAATTGAAATCCTTATCATTCGGCTTGATAGTGAGAGACATGATAGTTTTTATTCAATGAATTATTCATTTTGTGACTCATAAAATCGAAAAGCAAATCAGGGAGTATATAATTGGGAACAAGAGTTAGAGATGAAAGACGAGATAATTGATACAGGAACATACGAGAAATGGGAGTTTCGGAAGGAGGAATTTAGTAGTATATAAATACTGCTACTAAAGAACGGAACCTGAAAGTACTCCATAATCGCATCTTCACCTCCTCGTTTGCAACTTTGCGTGGATCCAGTAACTGCCGCAAATCGTGTTTGCAAGTGGTTCTGACTTCAGTGACTCTATCTGTCCGAATTAGTCCTCAGATTATCAACCAGTGAATGCAGACAACTTTTATATCTTCCGAAGTTATTAAATAACCTATCTGGCGTCCAAAACTGTATTGTTTCCTGTAAATGGAGGGAAGTCAAAGAGGCCACGTCAATTTTGATAAACAAGTATTCACATATGGATTTCCACCACGTTCTCATATCAGCTGTGCCTGTATCATGCCCCGAAACCTGCTTGTTGTTGTCATTATCGTTTACTCAGATCACTGACTCACTTCATCTGTCTTATAGTCTGAGGAAATGCAAATTAGCACAGAACTGCCAACTGACTAGATTTAGTGCAGCCTAGTGGCTACCATCCATTAAAATTACTAAAATCCCAGAACCGCACCAAAGGAGCAAGAAACAAGGGTAAAGAAACCAACTTATTTATTCTAGCTTGTGAAAACGTCATTTGATACTGGATATTGTACATTGTATTTGGGGGAACATTGTTCTCTTCAAGGTCAAGCTTCAAAGATTTCTATAACATGTATCCGAATCAAAGCCTGATGTTCAATGAGTTCCCACTTGATCAACACACTCTTAGAGATCTCAATCGTCATGAAAAAAGTTTAGGTCTCCTCACAGAAAAGTTTGTTCAGCTTCTCAAAGAAGCTCCAGATGGAATTTTGGACCTTAAAATGGTGTGTTTTATATTTACACTTTTGTATTATTTTTATTAGGCAGCAGATTTCTTGGCTGTGAGACAAAAAAGGAGAATATATGATATTACGAATGTTTTGGAAGGTATCGGTCTAATAGAAAAAAGGACCAAAAACAGTATTCAGTGGAAGTAAGTCCATAGACATTATGATGTCTCAATGATAACTCATTTATTCGTACTGAGGTCTCTATTCAGGGAAAAGTTTTAGCGTAGTTGATATTTGGTGGTTAGATTTATAACCTGTATGTTGATGTATCAGATTTTTATTGGTCCTTGTTTTTTACTTGTGTCGTACATGAAGACGTGTTATACAGTTATTATGCTAGTCTCATGTTTGATTTGACTGATACAATCAGTCTACACGTAGTGAAGGTCAGAGCTGTTTATGCCAGTTTGGGCCATCTGTGACGCCGTCATGATGTTAATCTTTCTGTAAACGTTCGAGTTTCTAATGCGTCATTGAGAGCGGTTTTTATTCTATTCTGGTTCAATCTGACTCTTTCAAGCTGAGGATTTTCGGAAGTTCTACGTTCAATCATCATTTTCTCCGAAGAGCTGCTGACTTCTGGTGACAACATGTTAGTAATGCTGTGGTTCAGGAACGTGTCTGAACTCAGTAACGATAATTCGATTAGTGTCACCATCGACTTCAGTAACTTGGATATGTTTCATATATTATCCTAGTGGCTTCCACACCGCACATTGCTTGCTGACTAAGATTGGCCAAAAATGTAGAAGGATGGTCAGTTTATATCATGAAATTGTGATGTGAAATAAATCTGTTTAGGACTGGGGACTGTCAGCCCATCGAAACTCGTCGGTTAGGTCCCGAAGATTGCTCTTCTGGGTGACTTCAGATTTTTTCCAATGTGACTCAAAACGGGAACTAAGAGCCATCCTGTTGTCGTCTGTTACACTCTTCATACAAGAGAAGCAAACTCGCTTAAACGGAAGGAGTCTTTTTTGGTCACATTTTTAGTTGAACTACATCTCATATTGTATACCTTTCTTGTTTATTTATTGAATATCTTTGATTGCATTTCCCTTCCTCCCTTTATTTCTTCACCGTATTATCTCTTTATTTGTATACCACATACTTCTTTGTTATCCAATTACACTAGGATAGGAAGCTTTAGTTGCTCTTTTATGAGACTAGTCTTACACTTTACGGTACGAAAAAACATACAAGTAGTGATTGTGGAAGTAAGAAAAATATCTATCAACTTATTTTATATCGTAAGCCTATCAATCTATATAATTACGTGCATAGTCACCTAGCGACTGTTTATCATTGTAATATTCCATATTTCACAGACATCTATAAGTTTGTTTAATTAGTGTTAAAACTTCTCAAATTTTCCTTCAAAAAAAAAATAGAGGTGGGAGTGCAGCTACAAATGGTCCTGATATTCAAGCTCGTCTCGATGAACTTCAAGCAGAAGTTGAATATTTAGAAAATTTAGAAAAAAAAGTTGATGAACACCGAGGAAAAGTTTTGCAATCATTGAAGAATGTTCAAGAAGATTTAGATAATCTACAATATGCTTATGTTACTCATCAAGATCTGATTAATATTTTTCAAGATCGTACAATGTTGGTAATACGTGCACCACCTGGAACTAGGTTGGAAGCACCTGTACCTGAAAATCCTATGGAACAACCTGTTCAAACGATATTCTCATTGAAGCGTTCATACAAAGTAAGTGTATGTTTTTCAGTTTCACTGTTGATGTTAGTTTGACTCAATTGTTTAGTCAGTTTTTAATTTCAAACTAATAAACCTGCATAACGTAAATAAGTTTGACTGACTAAACTATTACAAATGATGAATACTATAATTTTAAGAGTGTGGAAATATACATTAAACAAATAAACGGAAGACAAGTTTAAATAATATCCCAATGAGTAGAAAAAATTAGACAAATAGGTTTGTTGCTAACTTGGTCTCCTAAAGAATCATTGTCTAATATACTACTGACTTTACAATAGACAAGTCATTGTCTTTGGTTTCAACGTTAGCAAGGGATAAGATTCGTTTCGTAAGAATGTGATTGTTCTTGTCGCCTTTCAGCTAATTGGCTCAGTGAGACATGTATGCAGACGGTGTCGGAAATTGTTACCATAAGAACCCTCAGTGGATGGGTATTTTAATCAAAATAAAAATCATGCCAAACTCTGGTTAAATATTGCAAACATTTCTGAGATAAAACATTTATAAAAAAAACCCGTCTGTTAAAAACATTCCAGCTGATAAATCCAAACGACTTAAGTGATTTTGGGTGGATTTCATTATCTACCACACTGGCTGAAAACTTGGCAGTTTGCTAGCCTCAAACAATTTGAGTTTTCGAATACAGATGAGTTTCTCAGTAAATTTGAGTCACTTGCTTTCCTAAAAACCAATTCTACATACGTTTATTAAAAACTCAAGGTATAGCTGTATGACATTTGAAGAACTTTTTGGTTGCCTATTATTCTTACATTTGTTATTATTCACTTTGTTGATCCTTTGAGATATTTCATTGTCTAGGTTCATGTGAAAAGCTTTACAACACCGATTCACGTTTTGTTGGTAAATCAAGAAGAGGGTAGTGACAAGGCTCGTGTACTTCCGGTACCGGCGACCTCGGATTCTATTGCCCTCTCTCGTCGTCCAACTATAAAACCTGGTAAGTTGTGCTCAAGTTTCCGTAAACTTTTAAAGATTTAAACCCCACTGAAAAATTGAATAGATGCTTTGAGACAACTTTCATCCCGATTTATTTGTCGTCAAATGCCAAGCCTAGTGTTGTTTTTTTGACCTCAACTACACATGTTTAACTGTCTCCTAATTCACAACCGACAAGCTATCTTAGGTAGTAATTTGTGGCTTGTTTTGGAATGCCAGTAGGTTTCATTCCTTCCAGTCATATACAGCTTAAATTACAAACCCTGAGGAAAATTTTTCAGGACATGTACAAATGAAATATTCACTCTCTCTCATTATTTGATAAACAGTAGAGGATAAACAAAACCAGCCAATTGTTTACTCGCTGTTTGAATAATTCTGCGTTGATATTCCGCAGCTTTCTTTCATCACACCTCTGTACCAGAAGTCATTGCACTTCTCAGTCATAGACTATGAAGTATTAATAGCTAATCAACCGACATTTAAAAGCATTTTACTCTTTCGCAGGTTCCTGTTTAATACCCTATGTCGCGTCAAGTCGTTATGAAAGCTAGTAATATAAACACTATATTAACCAAACTGATACTTTCACGGCTATTGCAAGAGGGTTTCTGTCTTCTTATAAACTGGGTCAATTAGCTACTTAAGTCAGACCGATGGGATTGTGCACGGCTCTCAACCTTCAGAAAGTATTTATGTTAAATTAACTGCTAGGGCTGAAAAACCAACCTTAAGGACCTCTGACAATAACCAATGTTTTTACTGCACTTCCTCACTTCAAATGACATGAATGTCTGAAGAAAACACCTTACAACCAGTAGTACAACTTTCCTCTCAAGCCTTAAGTTGCTACTGATCTTCAACCGATATGACTGGTAATAGTAAGACCTGTGATCATCACACCAAGAAGGCTTAGACCTAGGCAGTGTAAGAACCACAGCTGCGAAAAAACTAAGAAACAAAATATACATACCATAAAATGTGTCATAATATTGTCATTTGTGTCTTAAAGGTATCTTTCCTTTTTTTCAGAGGAAAATGCGTTCGTGAGCCCATTATTACCCCTTAGTCCACCACCTAGCGAATGTGATTTTAACTACAGTCTGGATGATACCGAAGGTGTCTGCGATTTGTTTGATATACCTGTTGTTCCTACATCCACTAACTAACTGTACTATTTTGTTAAAAGAATGAAGCTTATATAAATCTGTAAAAAGTTTATTGTCATTTTCTCAGTAAACAATTGGAGTAGACTGGTTCGGCAAGATACCAAACCTTAGTTTCAAAGTTATCCGATGCCTTGAATAACGATCCTCAGGAGTGAAACGTGCAGGATGTGCACTGAATGTTGGCTTGTTCTCAGGATCGAACGACTGAAAATGAAGGAAATTATAATTACGAAGTTAGAATAATGGTGCATTTTAAAACAGATATGGCAACTGGAATAACATAACTTTCATTTAACCAGAAACTAAGCTTCTCGACAGACAAAATGAGCACAGAGACCGTGGAAAGCAGCGATTATCTTAAATTTGCTCACCTAAAACAGGTTTAGATATACAAGGTAATGTCTAGTTTGTGTTTTTCAGCCACCTCAAGATTTCCGAGGTTTATACTTTGGTGATATTAACCCTGAAAACATCTTATATAAGCTAAATTGCGAGTAATTATTATTTATTTCTAGCTAGCTTATAACCGTAGACACACTTCCCGATGACATTGTTGCGAAAAGTTCAATCGATGGCATTTAAAGTATACTCTATGACAGTGTCATAATGATAAAGGTCAAACTTTTGATTGCCAATTAAGTATTTGTGTATTCAACTACTCAAGGTTCAGTGTGTCTGAACCCCAACGAAAAGATTACCTAACCTCGATTTCAGGGTTTCAGAATCACCAATTAGGTGTCAGCGTACTCAAGATTATTGCTCTGATTTGTTAGTTTTAGGACAAGTCAATATCACTAGAAATTAACACGTTATGGAACCACGAAACAGGTCATATAGTGAGAGTGAAACCCTGTGAGGAAGCATGAGCGAGAATACTTAGGAAAACCGTCTGATGATAAATAGTTTGTGTAAGGAAACAACCAAGACAGATTACTTACTTACGCCTGTTACGCCCCCCCCCCCCCAACGGAGCATAGGCTGCCCACCGGTTTTCTCCAACTAACTCTGTCCTGCGCTTCTCTTTCCAGTTGTCCAATTTTTGTTCATTCTTCTCATATCTTTCTCTATTTCTCGGCGTAATGTGTTCTTCGGCCTTCCTCTTTTCCTTTAACACTAAGGATTCCAGGTGAGGGCTTGTCTTGTGCCGTTCGTTGTGTATCTTATCCACTTCCGCCGCTTCTTCCTGATTTCCTCCTCCACTGGAATCTGGTTTGTTCTCTCCTGCAGTACGTTGGTGCTGATGGTGTCTGACAAACGAATCCAAAGTATTTTGCGTAGACAACTGTTAATAAACACTTGTATCTTCTTGATGATGGCTTTGGTAGTTCTCCAAGTTTCCGCTCCATACAGTAGAACTGTCTTGGCATTCGAAGAAGCCTCCACAGTGTTTTCCTATCCACGCTATCGAATGCCTTCTCGTAGTCGATGAAGTTGATGTAGAGTGGTAAGTCCCATTCAATCGATTGTTCCACAATGATCCGTAATGTAGCAATTTGGTCAGTACACGATCGATCCTTACGAAACCCAGCCTGTTGATCTCGAAGTTGGGCGTCTACGAAGTCTTTCATTCTGTCTAACAATACTCTGTTGAAGACTTTGCCTGGTATTGAAAGAAGAGTGATGCCTCTGTAGTTCTCACACTTGCTCAGGTCGCCTTTCTTTGGTATTTTGATCAGGTATCCTTCTTTCCAATCTGATGGTACTTGTTCTTCATCTCAAATCTTCTTGAAGAGGATGTGAAATATTTTCGCAGTTGCTTCTACATCTGATTTCAATCACTCTGCTGGAATGTTGTCTGGTCCTGCTGCTTTGCCACTCTTGATTTGTCTGATGGCCATACTGATCTCCTCAATCGTAGGTGCGCCAATATTAATTGGGAGGTCCGTGGATGCTGCTTCGATGTTGGGTGTGTTCAGTGGACCTGTCGATTCAGGAGTTCCTTAAAGTGCTCTACCCACCTATTTCGCTGTTCTTCAGTGTTGCTGATTACTTTGCCTTCCTTGCATTTTACTGGTCGTTCTGGTTTACGATAGTTTCCGGCGAGCTTCTTTGTTGTTTTGTACAATTGAACCAAGACAGATGCAGCTCATTAAATAGCGACATATGTACCCAGCTTCGATCCACACTTTAGGTGTGTTTCACGATACTACCTAGCCACCCAAACTTAAACAGGTGCAGCTGGACTCAAACCTGCGACCTAGTAGTTGAAAGTCGAACGTCTTAGCTACAGGTTACTGCTAGAAGTAACTCAATATAGATGGACAAACCATAAGGCCGAAATTTGCCACCGGAATAAGGAGTAATCAGGAAGTCAGTTTGAGCAAGTACAAAACCAAAACACATTCTGTTGAACTAGTAAGTCTGATTCATAGTTATTGAGTCAAGTCGCCAAGAGATGTGACGATCTGATAGATACTAGCCCAACACCTCTAGCCCATATTACAAAGAGCCACCTAAGATGACTATTCATATTTCTTCCATCCGGAGTTCGTGATAACTGTTTATGTTTGGTGGAACCACAAAACTAGTAGCTCTAAAGTTAGGCATTGGATACTCGGGAGCGTTGATAAATCGATTGACATGGCCGAAAACTAGTTGATTCATATAGTTAGAACAATGCTTTGTGGTATACCAGATTAGAACACTATGAGCAGTGAGAATAAGGTGTCAGAAGTCCATGGAATCATTAACTGTAGATCTAAATTATGTGAAGAATGCAGTTTACCCAGTTCGCGATAGAATGATAATGGACTAAAGTAACCCATTAGTAAACCACAGATTTGTACACTCGTATTTAAGCCCCACTACACGTAACAATAGATAAAATTTTAAAGTCAACTAAACAGAAATAGAAAGAGTGAGGTTTGGTTTCTCGTAATCTACCATAGGAACATGAGGTGTTGTAAAGACATGTACGTAATAATTGACAACATCCACCTGTGTCAGCAAAATCGAAAACTAATTACATTCCTGTGTGAGAATTAGTCCCCTAGGGGAAAACTACAGTACTCATTTTGCATTCAGGTTCAAGCAACGTTAGACCTGTTCCAAATAATCATAGCTACGCTGACGAAGTGTCATAAAAATGCAGAGATTAAGTGGTATAGATAGGAAAAGGGAATTAGACGAGAACATCACTGTAGATGAATCAGATCAGTGACAAAGATCATAAGAATTTTGTCACTGCTTTAAATACGAAATATGGTGGGAACAAGGTTTCCGGTCAATATTCAGAGACAAATATAACGAGAAATCCTAGGCTCTTCATATCCTACCATGAACAACTATGAAAAATTAAGTTTTACATATGATTTATTCTTTTTAAAGGTGTTTAGTTTTATCGATATGTTTTGCAATTACCTATTAACTAGATGGACTCAAGCAAGAAACAAAGTAAACTTAAAGCACTTTCTTAGTAGTTTGACAAATGCAGTTTACTTAAACTCACTTTCAGTGTATACACCCTGTCTCCATTACGATCCAAATAGTAGCGTAGAAGCATGTGTAACGTGTTATCAGCAGTCACCAAACAGCGGATCAAATCTAAAATTGCAACACACAGAGTTAGCTTAACACTTCACACCAAGAGAGAACACGAAGTACGGCCACGGCACTCTTTTATTTTTAAATTAAAATTACACTGGGTTTTTACAGCAAAGGGATGGCTAGTTTACCAAGTCTTATGAGTCAACCTGTAGGTTTATAGGATTCAGGGCTTGCTCTTCGGCTTCCAAAGCGTTTATATTTGGTCGCCCTGTGATAGAAAGAAAAGGGAACGAATTAGCAAACCATACATAGCGATCTTGAATCCGTTACACATGGTTTTGACAGTAACCGCGCCAACTATACAATTATCAATATTTCATTGGTAATGGATGGAATAGAAATTTAATGAACTTCTGTATTTAGTAGCAATGAATCACCAATGCCTCCAGGTAGGAACCTAGAAATATTTGACGAGTTAAAAGGTAATATTAGTAAATAACAATGAAATACCTTTCCGAGTCCTCAAGAGTATGTCAAGTTTCTTATTGAAGGACTCCTAAGAAGTTGCTTTGACTACCTCAGTCGGTAGCGAACTCCAGAAATCATCTACTTGTATAGATTAGAAAGTGTGCCTTTAGTCCATTTTGTTACGTTCTGCCTTTAGTTTCTAAGTATTTCCCCTGAGGTTTGTGATGAGACTGCTCTCAAGTATGCTGTTTTTAAAGTTTATCTAACAATCACCAAACGAAACATTGTTTCATGTTGGGCTTCGTGATTATTATATTTTGAAATTTCAAGCAAAGAAACCGGTCTTCTTTATCTATCATTTTGGATTTCCGAAGCTTTTTCATTTTAGTGCGGTAGCATTCATGAAAATAACAATAATCATCATTTTAAACGTTGGCATACTCAGAGAAAGTAGTTATTATCTATGTGAATATCATAATAATAGCTGTCTTTCTGCTTTGATATACATCACACAATTCCCTATACATTCATGTAATACATACTTTGTTGCCTTGACTCCTCGTAGAAACGTATTATGCGACATTCAGGTGAACTTCAGGAAGTTTCAAATAAGAATGAGCAATCAAAACCTTGAGAATACATTTGACGTCTAAGATGTTCCGTAACATCCAAACATCGCTGATACGGAAGTTCATTACCCACTCTAGATGGGCTTTTAGAACATATTGATTTATTGAGAAAGTTCATCAATTCGTATCTTTCTTATAAGAACCCCCCTAAGTTGTGAATGAAACAGTACAAGAAAATCCTGCTTAGTACTCAATTATAAAGGCTGAAATATATATGAGAAACAAAACTGGACTTCTGCGATAGACTAGCCTCCACATGAATGTTGCCAGCTACACCTAGTTCAGTAATGAGATTAACGTCACTACAATCGACATATATGCACTAACTAGCTCTCCAGATTTGATAGGGCAATTCCATTGTGGTGCGCGCTACTTATAAGTAGTATATGAGGTGAGTGTCAACGTAATGTCTGGCAGCAGAAGATGGGGAAAGATCAAGAAAGGAAGAGTGGGAACACAATGGAATTTGTATGAAACGCATGAATAGTGAAATGTCAGACAATGGTTTGATGATGAATTGAAGATTTGCTAATTAACGGTTACGATATGGTTTTCCTATTCTACTCAGTAACTCTGTAATTTGTGATAAATACAATTCGGCCGCCCTTACCTGTGTTCTCCTTCACTACACCACTGGATCCGTTTTGGTAAGTTCCTGTGTAAATTTGAGTAAAATTCCTCTATGTGTTTTTTCTTGGAACTAATCCATTACATTTTTTGTGTCATTAGTTGTTTCCTTTATTGTTGTCCGTATTTTTGTATATTTATCATCGTCGTTATACTTGTCTGCAACTTTCATGACTATGATGTCTACTGATTCTAAAACTTAACCACTTGTTTGATGGCATTAAAAATTTTAGTGACTGGTCTATCTTTACTTTATGGCACTCTCCATATAAAACCGGTATACATCTGTTGGCTTTGGACGAGGAGTCTGGTACGGGGTATTTTCGCATTCCGATGTCTTCGTGAGCAGCCTTAATCCGGCTATATGGAGACAGTTTGGTAGTCTGGTTTTGCTTATTATATGCTACCATTCACATTTTGTCGACATGGTTTTGATATTTTCTGTCTTTTCTTGGCTAAGTAGCCGGGACTATCAAATCAGACATTAGTACATTTTTACAGGTAATCAAACATCAAAGCAATGAAAATACACTGTTGATCAAGCATAATTGTAAGTATCGCTAGACTCTGAATCAGATTATATAGCCTAGGTAGTAAGCAACTCCTACCCGTAAATTGTCACATCAATCCTCGCTGCTTATTTACTTGATGCGAAATCACATGACTTTAAGATAAAGGATTGTAATATGATATATTCTGTTCGTACAGACCTATTTCAGGAATGCTTCCAAAACATGGCACCCTCATGTGTTGTTTATTATCATGAGTTCTGTAATACGCTGACGATATTATGAACTGGAGGGCAACAAAAAATGACGTTGTTAGTTGATGGCTAAAAATGCCTTGCAGTGATTGTCTGAATGGTTTAGCATTCGGCAGTTGCATCTTGATATACATATTGGTAACTAATGTACTGATACGAACATAATTGTTTTAAATGATATTTTGATCAAATACTCGTAGCCGGAGATTTCAGTACCCCATCTTTAAATCTCAGCAATCAGAGTATAACTCCCACTGATTGGTTCCAAAGATAACTTGGTACAGCCATTATAAGCTCTGGGCTGTCTGAGCACGTACGCAGTGCCACTAGATGGACTAAAGAAGGGAACTCCTCAAACCTAGATTATCTGTCAACGAATGACCAGCTCCTGGTTGAGGATGTTCACGTTCGCGCTCCAATAGCTAGTAGTGACCATGGCACAGTCCTGTTTAACATGGTCACAAACAAAACATTGACACCGGATGATAACGAGCCTCACCTTTGCTACAGTAGGGCAAACTACACACGCATGAGAGAGGTGCTCCTACATGCCCCATGGCCACGGGAGTGGTGGAGGCTAACAGTAGATGATCACTGGCAAGCAGTCGCAGACAACGTAACTCAGTCACACCAAAAGCGCGAGAACAGAAGAACCTGGGTTAGGCGCGGCAGCGAACGCTTGCTGCAGGCGAAGAGGAAGGTCTCCTTGAAGGATTCCGATCGCAGTTCTTACTTGGCATTGAGAAACAGATGCAATACCAAAGTTCGAAGCCACAGAAGACAATTCCAGACGAAGCTAGCCACCAGAATAGAGGCAAACCCGAAACATCTGTTTAGGTTCATGTCCAAAAGAAAACCTACTAATCAAGGGTTGTGTTCTCTCAAAGGACCAAACGGGGAAGACCTCACCAACCTAAAGATGGACGAGGTCTTGAACCCAACTTTTCTGATCAATTAAACCAGGCGCCTACATGTTCCAAGTACTACGCCAACCCAATGCCAGCTGACGGCTTAGGGAACATCCGTATCACTCCTGACTTAGTACTAAGGAAACTAAAATACTTGCGCCCAGGTAAGTCACCAGGTTGTGGCAAAATCCGCCCTCTAGTCTTGCAACAATATGCTGAAGTCCTCTGTTCACCGTTATGCAACCTGTTCAGGTATTCACTGGAGTCACACCAATTCCCAGCGGAATGGAAACAAGCTACTCTCTCTCCAATCTTCAAAGGAGGAGATAGAAAGGACCCAGCCTGTTATAGACCAGTCGCACTACTACCTATATTATCAAAGGTTATGGAATGACTAGTGGACGAAAAAATGAGGGAGTACATGGATAAGAATAAAATACTCCATGAAGCTCAACACGGGTTTCGGAAAGGCAGTTCGTGTGCATCTAATCTTCTCATCGCATGGGACAGTTGGACATGCTGCTTGGACCGTAAAATACCAGTGCACGTAATATTTCTCTACTTTGCAAAAGCCTTTGAGACAGTGCCCCACGCACGCCATTAGAAGCGAAGAGGATTCGACTGAGCTTCAAAAGGACCTTACATCTGTTGAAAAATGGGCAGTGAAAAACGGTTTAAAAATCAACCAGCCGAAGTGCCACGTCGTGCATTTCCTGCCTCATATGACGCAAACGACCTATACTCTCAATGGAAGTCCGCTCCCTAATGTCCCGTCAGAGCTCGATCTTCGTTTAATAACCACAGAAAGCCTCCACACCAGTCCAAACTATGTAGGGGATGCAGCCAAGGCAAATGCGACTCTTCACTTTATGCAAAAACAGCTTGGTGTTATCACCCCGAAATTATTTTTAACCCTGTTTAAGACGTACGCGCGCCCACACTTGGAAGTTCACAACGTCATCGCAACCCCACTACTTAAAAGAGACATAAATCCCTTGGATCGAGTGCAGAGACGAGCAACCAAATGGGTGATAGGTTTGAAAAATAAACCCTACGACAATAGACTCCAGCTCTTGGGATTATTTCCACTGAGCTACAGGAGAATCAGAGGTGATCTGATTATGGCGTACACCATACTAAACACGCCAAACCATCCCAATGTGAGCATCTAACCGATTCATCACCACCACTCCCCTCGAGGCAATCCTCGAAAGATTGCACATCAAAGAGCAAATACTCGGATTCGTGCACACTTTTTCTCATTGCGAGTCGTTTCAACTTGGAATGCTCTTCCAGCCGAGGTAGTTACAGCCCCTCAGTGAACTGCTTTAAGAAGAGACTTGACAATTACGTATTCACATACGGACAATCATCTTCCTCTTGGACAAGCTGTTCATGATGCATATCTCGAGACCTGCTAGTTGTTACCATCGCCATCTCTTCAGATCACTCAATTAATCTATCTCGCATATTATCTCTGTTTCCTCTCCCTTGCTTACACTTCGGTCCTCTCTCACAATCCTCACTACCAATTAACAAACTAAGTTCAGTTCCGGGATTTTATCCATATTATCATTATAATTTTATCCTTATTACCCTTATCACTCTCCACATTGCAACTAACTGATCTCCGGTTTGGTAATGTGACGGCTGCTAGTATCCAGAAACCCTACTGCCCTGAAACAAACGTTTAATTAAATCCCGAGACATACAAACTCACAACCAAATACCAACTGACTAGAATTAGACAGTCGAGTGGCTAGACCTCCATCCATTGGACATTAACGAACACCTGGGACCGTACCGAAAGAACAAGGATCGAGCGCGAAGAAATCAAATCGGTTTACACTAGCTCGTGAAAAAGATATTGGAAGTCTATGACTATTAATTTATTTTAGATCATATAGCTGAAGCTAAAAGTTATTAATCCGCGACATTAAGGGATTCAAGGAAATGTTGTGCTTTACTCGCCAACTTATTTAGGTAGGAAAGACTGCTATGCTAAAGCAGGACATTACTGTCCTGTTAACCCTAGCATAGCAAGCTAAACTTCTAAATTTAAAGACATTATTTCCGTATATTGTCAATATAGCGTTCTAATCAGTTCGACATTATGTAAGATACTTGACAATCAATTACATGTGAGGTCGTTAAAAATGAGATACGAGTTGCAAACCAATCAATTTTTAGGACCCGCTGTAGAATATATTTTGAAGGTTTTGTTTTTGGAAAATCCCTCAATATATATATATATATATATATAATGATATGATTGACTCTTCTGCTTGATATTTTGGTACTCTCTTTGGCTCCATTTTGAGATTTTATCATTTGTATCGTGTCATTATTTCTATATCTTGTGCTTATATCGAAGTTTTTGTTTCCTTCTGAACTATACATATGTTGTTTAAATTTGATACTTAATATGGCTACAGCCATATTTGGATTTGATAATCTAGCAGTAATGGACTAGAAGCACTTGTTCTTCCAGCACGGAACCTATTGTGGTGATTGGAAACTCGGTGTAATATTGTTTGGAACGTTCTCTCCCAGAATTATCGTTTTTGGACTTGGACTGGGCGGGACGCTTATGAACTTACACCTTGCGAGTTAAAAGCGGACTGCGAGAGTAAACTATTAATTACCACCCGCATGATTTTGAAATCTTACCGTATACTCACTATCACATTAAGTAACTCTAAGCATTGACTGACGACCAAGAAAATTATAACAACACGGTTACATATAGGTAAGCATTCTTACGGTTTAATAGCGAGGCCTAAAAATTACGGCTCTTCCTAAACGCCAAACTTACATCTAAAATGGACAAACATATATTCCCAATGCCCAGAAGGATTTCCTTTAATCCGTAGATGGATCTAGTGAGTTGTTGGGAACGTTAGATCTCCAGAACGCACTTGGAAAAGGTCCTAATTTCAGATTTTCTGTTTTCGCGCGTAAGTTGCTCAGTTGACCTTCAGCATACATTTCTCACATGGTAAATCCCAGACTGTGACTGGCTGATGGATTATTCTAGTACGCTATTTTGTGGCACATACAAAGACGTTTTTATCATGTATAAATAAACTCGATTTGTCTGTTTGTGGACCTCGTATTTACTCGGTGCTTGTAGAATACACTTTCTACGCCGGGCCGGGGACAAACGCATTAGAATAATCTATTCTGTAACTGATTAATTGCTTCGTCCCATTTACCGAGTAAGGTGAACTCGTGATAGCATTCAAGCATATCAGTTGACGAGCATATCATGAGTACATGTACGCGCTCTCGTCAAAGTTTTTTCGAACTTTTCCCAAATTTAGAACCTTTGTTGAAAACAAACGCCCAGATCGATAGAGACCATCTTGAAACTTGACGCCGCTCTACTATTACTAGCCGTGAATAAAAAACAACAAAATACGACGAAAACTTATCATTTGGTTACGAAATGTAATAGAATACAGTTATTGCAGATCAGTCGTCAACGAGTGCCTATTTCGAAATATACAACAGGTGCCAACCTCCAAATACCAGGAAAGCATGTCAGTCAGATGCAACGTAGAACTACGTACGCAAGTACATCAGTTCATGTTGTCATACCACATGTTATATGGTATATACTGCCTAAAATCTCGTTTAAAAATTGTCCTGTTCACTGGTACGCCCAATCGTCATCAGCACAATCGTCGATGTACGAAGAACAGAATCTTGATTGAGATTATTGTCCTAATTTGAATGATCAGACAGGGGTTCGCCAACGTTCTACTTCTGTACCTTCAGTAACGACAAACTAAAGAAACAATGAACCTTATCCAAGATTCTAAAGAGATTTACTTGTTTATCCAGCCTCATCAAAAATGAGTTACCTTCTGAATGAATAGAAAGTAAAATGTTCTAAAGAACCAAACTGTAAACTAAGAACATGAAAATAACTTCTGAGCGGAACTCAAATGTAGGAGGATAGGAATAATGAAATAGACGTTTGATCGACGCTCCACAAAAAAATATGGATTAGTGTTTACAAAGTTGTATACGTTTTCATAAACAAAGCGTTGTACTAAATCAACACGAAAATACAATCTTTTATTGAGTCTAACTACAATTTTCGCTTAAATACCTTACGGCAAGAACTATATAGAAACTGGCTGAATATTAGTAATAAGGAATAAAGTATGATGAACCTCAGATAGACCGTCCATTCATGTAGAAAAAAGTAACTTGAAAAATAGTGGCTTGAACCTCAGAAGAAAATTACGTCTATAATTAACAATAGATAATAAATATTTGTACAAAAATAATATAAATTGTTGGAATGGTACATTAAATACAATAACACATCTAGTTAAGATCAATAATAAGATTTGATTCATCTACATGAACTGGTGACATATCTCCATGTAAAATTGATTGTGATTTGTCCGGACTAGCTGGAGTTTCTTCTTCCCATAGAGTAGAAGTTTCATGGTTGTCAAGTGTTAGAGTTAAGGCAGTAGTAGTAACATTATTATTATTATTATTATTATTATTATTATTACTAAAGGGAGTATCAACATTTTCCGAATAGAGTGTATCACCAGAAACACAAGTATCCAATTTCTCATTCATTACAAGAGAATTTTGAAATAATTTAGTAATACCAGCATTATTCGATAGAGGAGTGTTGATAACTGATGCTTTTAAAGCATTCTTTAATATATGACTTGTAGCTGAAATAAATATAAATAAATTATAAGAAAAATAACTATTCAGTTTGTTTTTATTAGCAGTCAATGTGAAAGTTATATCATTCATTGAAAAAGATACAATGTATTGAAAATAAAAAATTGACAATTTATGTGAAAAAAACCCAGAAAATATTTTTTACTATATTTGTGAATAATAAGAATATATATATAACAAAGCTTTAAATCCCCGACCGTAGCTGCTACCTTGACGTGGTGGTCGGGCTTACCTATCGTCATGACCCAACCTAGCTATACTGGCTGGAACATATGTTCCTGAAGGTCCTACCATGCCAGGCAGGTCGATTGGAGAACGATTAGACAAAAAGGTCTGAGGGCGAAGTCTTACTGCTGACTGCAGAGGGGTGTGACAGCAGTAAGATGTTTCCCTCGGACAACCAGCATCTGCAGCGATGCTGCCTTCTCACAAGGAAGGAAGGGTTAGAAAAGGTCGACCCTAAAAATGTCACACCTCCCCTAACTCACGGATTTCCGTTTCCTTGGGTAAGGGTGCCCACTAAGGGCCTTTAAGAACGGAGCTAATCGTCAAAAAACGTTTCATAAAAAGGCCGTGCGTGACCGGCCTCAAGCAGTTGTCCCTTGGGCTCTGCGGTCACGCACCCAGGTCTCTAAGACCAACACTAATCTATTTTCCTTTTCAGGTCCATCAAGAAACAACCTTCCACGGTGTGGGCAGCCGGGAAGTGACAACCTCCCCCATACCCGTAACAGCACGCGAGACCAAATTGGTCAAAATCAAGTCCTTCCTACCCGTAAGCTTTAAATTAAGCTACTTGAAAAGATGACACAATCTTCAGAGTGAATAAACTAATTAATTCATGTTAGCGTATCCCGCTTTTAGAAATCTAACATTATTTACTTAGTAAGATAGAATTATCAAACTGCTTGAAATTAATAAGACGAAAAACGACAAGATTACAGAAAAACCAAAAATTTATGGTCACACAGTAATAGTTTTGTGTGAATTAAGAACGAAATATTCATTCATAATTAATTACAATGATTGATAAAAAAGAATGTCTTTTTTGATGGACCTATTTATTGGCGATATTTAGTAGATGGAAGGTGATGTGTTGGAAACTTTTTGAAATACTGGAGGTATTGTTTACAATACATGTACGAATATTAGTGGTACGCTTTGCACACGAAATCTTTGAGCGGATACAGAAGGCTCGATTGGCTTTTGCCAACTTGCGTCACTTATGTCATAGGTAAGATATCATCCCTCTACCGACCAAAGGACGAGAGTACTGTGCAGTAGTTCGCTCCATCCTACTATATGGATGCGAAACATGACCAGTAAGAGTTGAGGATATTCGTCGGTTATTAGTATTCGATCATAGATGTCTTCGAAGCATTGCTCGTATATCCTGGGACAACCGAGTAAACAATGCTGTTGTTAGGAAACGAGTACCAGGTACGAACGGCAGATCAATAGATGAAGTATTGAAACTTGATTAGTTGAGGTGGTTGGGACATGTGTTGCGTATGCCTAATCACCGAATGCCTCGACGAGCTTTGTTTTGTAGTTTAGGAATAGGTTGGAAGAAAGCTAGGGGTGGCCAAACCAAAACATGGCAGAAATGCATGAAGTGACTGACAAGTGTGTAGTGAGTGATGTTGGTAGATGTAGGCTACCTGGTTGAGGTCCGTCAGACGAAAGTAACCGATGGTTAGAGGCCTTGAACGACATGGCTCGAAATCGTTTGCGATAGCGCAGGCGCATCCACTCTTTGTATTCTCTCAAATTCTAATCTTCTGAATTCGTCATTGTCTGTATCTTTCTCTTTGTAAAATTATCTCACTGAAATATACTTCTTGAATAATATCTTCTAACCCCAGTCTCTCCGATTACTGCTAATGCTTCCTACTATCTCTACCACTATGGGATTTGAATTGACAGTTGCGTATCTGTGGTAATGCGGTATGGGGACCTGAACTTATGTACATACGTACGAAGTTCTACGTTGTAGCTGACTGACTGACTGACTGACAAGAAGATAGAACATAGTTGATTTGATCACAGTTATGCGTACACCATGAGATGCTGATTCATAAAAGACACTTTGAGAGATTGCAAACATGTAACAGGAAGCTCTTTATCTCAGTTGATTTTTAAGCTAATCCCTATATTCATGAGCATAGTGAGTCTGCAATCTATATATAAAATTCATGCACTCATATGAATTCTAATTCGGCGTTTAGTAAGAGTAAATATTTCAGTTCTACAGATAAAATCCATTCGCAACTCTGACACTTAAAAATCTTAGTCATATATTGCTAGTACATATCGAGAAGGTCCAAGATTTTCTACCAACTGTTTCCAATCACATACTATTCATACATAACACACAGTCAGTCAGTCAGATGCAACGTAGAACTTTGTACGTAAGTACATCAGTTCATGTTGCCATACCACATCAGCACAGAGATATAATTGTCAATTCAAATCCAATAGTAGAAGAGGTAGTAAAGGTATTAGAAGTAATCAAAGAGGTTAGGATTAGAAGATATTCAAGAAATATGATTCAGTGAGAAAAGTTTAGAAAGTCAAAACTAGAGTTGTTGAAGAATCCAGAAGATTAGGATTTGAGAGAACACAAACAATAAATGCACCTACGCCATTGAAAACGCTTTTGAGTCATATCACTCAGGGTCCCTAACCATAGATTATTATCATCTCACCGACCCCAACAAGGTAGTCGACAATTACCGACATGACTCAGTCCACTCGTCAATGACTTCATGGATTTCTGCCATGTTTTGATTTGGCCGCCCGCCCCTAGCTTTCTTCCAACCCACTCCTACACCACAAAACATAGCGCGTCCAGGCAGTCGGTCGTTGGCCATACGTAACACATGTCCCAACCACCTCAACTGATGAAGTTTCACCACCTTATCTATTGATCTGCCATTCTTAACTAGGACCCGTTTCCTAATAACAGCGTTGCTCATTCGGGTGTCCCAGGATACCCACACATATGATATAAACTTACTTTGAATAAAAGATTTCACAGAACATCGATCAATAACATAATTCAACTATCTCAATGAACAGTAGATAAATATGAAATCTTTTACAATACTTAATTACAAATTTTAGTGCAAAAACTTTATAGAGTAATAAAACACTAGCTAACAACATGAACTATATTTACAAAATGATCAAAAAAAAATTCAACATACACATCTTTAATGTTCCAGAAGAAGAATTTTTTCGTGCTGCAAGTCGTTCTAACGCTAAACGTTTATTTCTTTCAGCTCTTGATTCAATATCAACTGAAGTAGATGCTTGTGGTAGTGGTGATGACTGTATGTTAACACTGTCAGCTAAATTTTCAGTGTTATTGATATGATTCCATTCTTGTCTAAAATCTTCATGTATATTTTTAGATGGAGATTTGGTAGAATTTAATGTATCATCCTGTATAAAATAGTGAAAAATTGTCTAGAATTGAAGAAACAACTTTTAAAGAAAGACAATATAGTTAAGACCACACATAACGTAGAACTTCGTATATGAGGTAGGTTGTCATACCCCAACAACATACAGACACAATTGTCAGTTTAAAATCCCATAGTGGTAGCGATAGTACGGATATATTAGCGGTAATGGAGAAGATTAGTGTTCGGAGATATAATTCGAGAAGTATAATTCAGTGAGATAATTTTAGAAAGAGATGATAAGGAATTCAGGAAGTTAGAATATGAGAGAATACAATGAATGATGAATGCACCTGCACCATTACAAATGATTTTGAGCCATGTCACGTTCAAGGTCTCTAACCATACATACATACATACTCATCAAATGAGCGTAGTTGAACAGCCATTGAAAAGTTGATTCACTTCATTACAGTTCTACTCAACAGTGTTTATCAACCAATCGAACTCAGAATATGTAAATCTCATACAGAACACTTAATCCTTAGTTCATTGAGTTCGTATCTAATGGTTTACATCACTAATTTCAATCAATTCATGATACAGCGTAACTACCTTCCGCTGATATTGGTAAGTGAATAATTGTCTGGCATTCAGAGTAATTGAAATAAGCATAGTTTATTTGCCTGATAAGACGAAACAGATCACATGCTACGTCAAGATTTCGTAGTAAGAATGGGTATTATGAGCGAATCACTTAATTAGTGAAGCACGCCACTTACATATCCCTGAAGAAGGAGTCAGTCCGATAATCTCTCCCAGCACTTTATATTAATGATCTTGTTTCAACACTGTACAGCGCTCACAACTAGTCCCCGTAAATCAGAAAACAGCTTGAACAGGTTAGTTATTATATTCTAACAAACTAAGTTCAATGCAAACGAATCACAGTGATAAAAATTCACTGGTCTGCTGACACCAAGTTAACATGAAATTCATAAACTGATTTACCACTAGTGCGAAGTGCTAACTTTATAGTTTATGGTAAGATATTCATCAAATATCCAAAGAAGAATCATTTTGTAAGTGTAAATTCTATTGGTCGATTCCTATTGGTCAATAATATGATCGTCCTAACTATCAATGTCACATACTTCAATATTGTTCGCCATTAGTCGTCCAACTATCAATGTCACCTCAAATGTTGTTTCCTACTGGTCGTCTTAACTATCAATATCACAGACTTCTATGTTGTTTCTTATTCGATGTAATTGTACAAATATGCATTATCTGTAATGCTTATTATTCCTTCCTTCCTTCCTTTACTTCTTCTGTACTCGACCTCATAAACAACTTCATCTAATGGTGTTGTGTTGGAGATTTGGGAACAGTATTTGAGGGTCGTAGTGAAATATCTCAATTTGGTCAATCGGTAGGATTTCGAATAGCTACCTACATAGCAGCATTATAACAGTTCCCTATAGTCTAGTTATAAATATTTTAGAGTGCAGAAAAACAATATTGTGTGGGTAAAAATAGTGAAAAATTTAGTTCTTCAGAAGTTTTTTAGTTAAGCCATGCATAACATACAAAGAGAAATAATCAGTCAGTCAGTCAGTAGCAACGTAGAACTTCGTATGTACGTACGTACATCAGTTCATGTTGTCATACCACATCACCACAGAGATGTAATTGTCAATTCAAATCCAATAGAAGTAGAGGTAGTAAAGGTATTAGCAATAATCGGAGAGACTGGGGTTAGAAGATATTATTCAAGAAGTAGAATCTAGTGAAATAAACTTAAGACGAGAAAAATGAAGTGATAAGGAATTAAAAAGTTTAGGATTTGAGAGTACACGAAGAATAAATGCACCTGCGCCATTGCAATCGGTTCGAGCCATGTCATTCAGGGTCTCTAACCATCGATTACTAACATCTCGCGGACCTCAACAAGGTAGTCGACACCTACAGACATGAGTTAGTCCACTTTGTCAGTGACTTCATCGATTTGGTCTAGCCGCCCCTATCTTTCTTCCAACCTATTCCGACACCACAATTCATAACTTGACAAGGCAGTCGGTGGTTAAACATACGCAACACACGTCTCAACCATCTCAAGTGATGAAGTTTCAATCCTATGGAATAAAATGAATCTGTACGATTTTGTTCAAGTTTTTGGTTATTATTATTATGATTATTATTATTATCATTATTATTATTATTATTATTATTATTATTATTATTATTATTATTATTATGATTATTGTCCTTCAAGATAAAATCAAACGAATTCAATGCGCAAAAGAGAAATAATAAAAGAGATAGTAATCAATTAAGAGGATAATTAATACATAACTAGAGAAAAGAAAGACATGAATAGTTGTCACTTTTTAACATTTTTATTAAAAAAAAACTAATGAGTAATATGGATATCTAAGTACTCAGCCTCAATTTAATGAATATCAATTCTGCAGAAAGATTTATGCTTGCATCACATCTCGAATATATTTGTATTGTTGCTTAGGGTGATCAGAAGACTCAGCATTTTTATCAGTAGAGTCTCAAATATTAGTATTTTTGCAGTCTTCGGCCAGATTCTAACTTCTGTGATATTCTGTGGCTCATTAGGAATATATACTTCTAGGAGTTGAACTTTTACTGGGAGATTCACTTGTTGACTTAGAATATGTCAACGGCACAGTTTTATTTAGCGGAGACGCTGACAAAATGCAGTCTTCTGATTAGCCTAAGCAACAATGCAAGCATGTTCGGAATGCGATTCTCCTCGTCGAAATGTAATATGTTGCTCCAGGATTGGCTTGCGTTAGCACCTAAACTAGTGATAGGGAGTGAAGCAGTTCAACGTGTTGACCGCTTCACTTATCTCAGGAGTCTCATCAATGCTGATGTCTTGGTGTCTGAAGAAATCTCTGCACGGATACAGAAGGATCGACTGGCTTTTGCTAACTTGCGAGATATCCGTCTACTAACCACTACTACTGCGCAGCAGTTCGCTCCGTCCTACTTCATGGCTGCGAAACATGGCCAGTCTGTTGGGGATGTTAGATCCCCAGAATTCGCTTGATAAATATCTTTATTTTGGATTTATTTCATGGACCGATCAGTTGACATTGAAGACACATTTCCCACCAGGATAGTCCTTGGTTGTGTCATTTTAGTGACTGTCCCAAGGATGTCTCTATAGAGTATAAATAAACGCAATTTGAGTGCTTGGATTCATTGAGTGCTGGCTGGGTGTTGTAGAATACAATTTCTACACTATATCAAGACTTCTTACTGCCTACCTGGACTCTGGTTCATTGTTTTGTTCTCGTTATTCGACTAAGGTGAACTCGTAATAGTTTAAGCATACCTAGAGACGAGCGTAACATTCAGAGTAGAAGATGTTTGAAGATTACTAGTTTTCGGTCATAAGTGTCTCTAAAGCATTGCTTGTATATTCAAGGACCACAGCGTTGTTATTAGAGAAAGATTACTAGCAGTGAATTAGTGAGTCTTCATCAGTTGGTGTGGTTTGGGACATGTGTTACGTATGCTCAGTAACAGACTGCTTCGGCGAGAGATTATGAGGTAGGCTGGAAGGAAGCTAGGGGTGGCCAAACCAAAACAATCCATAAATCCATGAAGTCAATGACAAATGAGCTAAGTCATATTAGTCAGTGGGGCAAAAAATCACGAATCGAGGTAGATGATGGGTTTGGTATATGCGATACGTCCCAACTACATCAATCACCAAAAATTCACTTCATCTTCACTAATATCGTGAAATAAGCTACATAAATATAAATCTATTATCTTGTTCTTTTACCTTTGGAACAGATTCTAAAGCTTTTTTCCACATTAATTCTGGATCTTCTTGTTCTGATGTACTTTCATTATCAGATGGTACTATTTGTTCTTCACTTGCATATGGTGGCCAAATACCATTACGGAGTCGATGTAAAGCAACACGTATTTCACGTTTACTGCCAACATTTTCTAAACGATCTATAACTTCATCAAAACTCATTCTAGGTACTAAACGATTACTCCATGCTTCATAAACAAATAACAATCTATTCAAATCTTGAAACTTGAAAAAAACAAACATAATACATATAGAAAGAATGAATATAACAATTTGAAAAAGTTATCAGGGAAAAAAAATACACATAACAAGAGAAATTATGAGAAAAAATGTATCAATCCATGTAGATAATTTCTCACTATTATCGATTGTAATTTTATCTTTTGATGACTACCCCCCCATGTCAGTCAGTCAGTCAGATGCAATGTAGAACTTTGTACGTAAGTACATCACTTCATGTCGCTATACCAGATCAGCACAGAGATGTAATTGTCAATTCAAATCCAATAGTAGAAGAAGTGGTAAGGGTATTAGAAGTAATCGGAGAGGTTAGAATTAGAAGATATTATTCAAGAAGTATGATTCAGTGGGAAAAGTTTAGAAAGTTGAAGAATCCAGAAGATTAGGATTTGAGAGAACACAAAGAATAAATGCACCGGAGCCATTGCGAACGATTTCGAGCCATGTCATTCAAGGTCTCTAACCATCGATTATTATCATCTCGCCGACCCCAACCAGGTAGTCGACAACTACCGACATGACTCAGTCCACTTGTCAATGACTTCATGGATTTATGCCATGTTTTGGTCTGGCCGCCCCTAACTTTCTTCCAACCTTCTACCTACACTACAAAATATAGCTCGTCGGGTCAGCCGGTGGTTAGGCATACGCAACACATGTCCCAACCAACTCAACTGATGAAGTTTCATTATTTCATCTATTGATCTTCCATTCTTAACTAGCACCCGATTCCTAATAACAGCGTTGCTCACTCGGGTGTCCCACGATATACGAGCAATGCTTCGAAGAGACCTATGATCGAAAACCAATAACCTACGAATATCTTCTACTCTCATTGGCCATGTTTCACAGCCATAAAGTAACACGGAGCGAATCACTGCACAGTACACTCGTCCTTTAGTCAGCAAACGGATATCTCGTCTACGCCATAAGTGACGCAGTTTGGCAAAAGCCACACACACAAACGTTGCATGTACAAAATGTTTTGCCTATCAAACACTATTTTTTATATTTCTTAACAATTTTTAACAGTTTTTACTAAAAATAAACCCTCAGTCGGGTGTAATCAGTAACTAACGAAGACAAACGGGTGAGGTTGCGCCGTATCCTTAGATTGACCAATACTAGACATTAACACCATTAGATGCCGGATCAGTGGTCTAGAGATTAGGCGTTAGAGAACAAGACCGAAAGTCCTGGGTTCGAATCCTACGAGTAGCGGGAGTTGTGGATGCGCACTGCTGATGAGTGCCGTACCAGGATGAAACGGCTACCCAGTGCTTCCAGGTTCCTAATAGTAGTAGTCTAACAATAACTGATTCATGATTCCAGTAACAAACAACAATCTCTATGACTCTATAATCAAACAATGAAAACATGACGAAATAATTTCTTAACAGTATTATAAAGCCAGGCACCTGAATTCAAATTTTCTCTAAAAATGACTGTCGCTGAATATACACAATTAACTATCAACGAAAATTTGTAACTGTAACGATTGTAATAACAGAGAAACAATATAGTTATATCAAATTATTGCATTGAAGTTGTGTTTTTATTTTCTACACAAAAAAACAGAACATTTCCTATTTAAACCAACAACGGCTAATATAGAAAACAAAACCATGATCTGAGCAGCTTATGACGAGAGAGCTGAATCATTTGACAACTAGGTGTCTGCAGTATGTTGAAAAATTTCGAACAATATGGTGTTCAACAATATCTCAACTGAATTCAATGTGTGATGAATTTTATGTACAAATTAGACTAATATCACAACACAAGATACCTTCACTAATAGCCATACAGCATTCTATACTTGACGTAAATATTCTGAAGTCGACTAAAATTGACAATTTAGCTATTGAAAAAACTCAGTTTATATATATATATATATATATTGAAACGGCTTAATTTATAACAATGTAATAATACAGATGTATTCTTTCGGCAAAAAAAACCTCTTTGAAATATAGTACTTGAGATTATTTTTTGTTTCGCTAATTCATCTATTTGAACAACATACTTTATACATTTTTGAAACCATGAGTCGATCAATGTTAGACCACCATTAGAAACCTGAAAGCACTGGAGGGCCGTTTCGTCCTGGTATGGGACTCCTCAGCAGTGCGCATCCACGACTCCTGCACCCCTCATGATTCCAACCCAGGACCTTCGTTATTGTGCGCGAACGCCCTAACCGTTAGACCACTGTCAGTCAGTCAGTCAGTTGCAACGTAGAACTTCGTACGTATGTACATAAGTTCATGTTGCCATACCACCATTAGCACAGAGACGCAAATGTCAAATCCCATAGTGATAAAGATAGTAGAGGTATTAATGTTAATAAAGAAGACTAGGGTTCGAAGATATTATTCAAGAAATATGATTCAGTGAGATAAGGTTAGAAAGACAAAGGTAGAGGTGCTGACGAATCCAGAAGATTAGGATTTGAGAGAGCTCAAAGAGTGGATGCACCTGCGCCATCGCAAACCATTTTGAGCCATGTCGTTCAAGGTCTCTAACCATTGATGACTTTCGTCTCGCGGACCCCAACCAGGTAGCCTACATCTACCAACATCATTCACTACACACTTGTCAGTCACTTCATGCATTTCTGCCATGTTTTGGTCTGGCCGCCCCTAACTTTCTTCCAACCTACTCCTACACTACAAAACATAGCTCGTCGAGTCAGCCGGTGGTTAGGCATACGCAACACATGTCCCAACCACCTCAACTGATGAAGTTTCACCACTTCATCTATTGATCTGCCATCCTTACCTCGTTAGACCACTGAGCCGGTATCCAACGGTGTTAATGTCAAACTTGATCAATTCACGGGGTTGCGCAACCTCATACACAGTCTTCGGTAGACACTGCCTACACCCCAACAGGTTGAACTTCACTGGTCACGTCTTCCCTCCTGAACTCGGAGAAGATTCCTCACGAATCTAGTCATTAGTGAGCACAGGTAATTTGCATTACGGGGTTGTGAAGATTGTTAAGTTACACATTTTCTGAAACCATGAATCAATCAATGTTAGACCACCATTAGAAATGTGTAACTTAACAATCTTCACAACCCCGTAATGTAACATACTTTGTGTTTGATCCTTTTTAAAAAAAAGATTTTTTTCTTGATACGAATATGATTTCAACTCTTTACAATGTTTGTCGTGTCAATTTCTATTTTTGCTGTACTATGGGGTTTGAAAACTACGGCCAATGCATATTTAAACCAAACTCTACGTTGATTAAAACAGTATCATACTACTATTAGAGATATTTACACTTTTTTTTAGCCTATTTAGCCGAAAAATTAAGTTTACTGAAAGAAAACATTTTCCGCTTTAATGATTGATACATCTAGACATGAAATTTCGTAGGTTACATTTATCATGAATTGATATTTTATTTAAAAACAGAGAGTAACGAATAACTAACTTATCATAGTTTTGGGGGACGTTAGATTCTTAGAACTCATTTGTAAAAGGTCTTAATTTCGGATTTTTTTTTCATGTTTTCGCGCATAAGTTGTTTAGTTGACCTTCAGCTAACATTTTCCACTAGGAAAATCCTTAATTGTCATTGGTTGATGGTTGTGGTTCTACCAAGGACGTTTCTATCATGCATAAATAAGCCCGATTTGTTAGCTTGTCGACCTCGTACTTATTTTGGGTGTTTGTAGAATACATTCTCTACGCATTATCAAAACTTCTTGCTATAGTTAGCAGGACCAAGGACAATCGAATTGTGGTGCTGTGGTGCGAACTACTTATAAGTAGTATATAACGTGAGTGTCAACGTAAAGTCTGGTAGCATAATATGGGGGGAAGATCAAGAAAGGAAGAGTTAGAAACAATGGAATTTGTATGAAACGTATGAATAGTGACAATGGATTGATGTTTGGCAACAGGAACAGTCCAGTTCCATAGGATGAACTGATCTTTTACAAATGAACGATTTACGATATGGTGTTCCGATTTTACTGAGTAACTCTGTAATTTTGGTTAAATACATTTCGGTTGCCCCACCTGTGTTCTCATTCACTACAGAATCACAATAGACTATCGTGTCACCACATCATTTTCTTCGCTCTCCATTACCGAGTAAGGTAAACTCGTAATAGCATTCAAGCATATCACATAGTGTATAGGATTATTCAGCAGTTAACATTCACAACCAGACCAAAGATATTAGGATTCACGGAAAACACTTGAATACTACTAAACACCTGAGTGAACACAACGGTTGAGTAGTCCTGTTCTAGAATGAAACAAATCTCTATTGTTCTCTTATTTTCAATGAAATTGTAGTGCGCGCTACTTTTAAGTAGTATATGACGTGAGTGTAAACGTAATGTCTGGCAGCAGAAGATGGGGGAAGATCAAGAGAAAGGAAGAAGAGTGGAAACACAATGGAATTTGTATGAAATGCATGAATAGTGAAATGTCAGACAATGGATTGATGATGGATTGAAGATTTGCAAATTAACCGTTTACGATATGGTTTTCCTATTTTACTGAGTAAATCTGTAATTTTCGCTGAATACAATTCGGTTGCCCTAACCTGTATTCTCCTTCACTACAAAATGTCAGTTTGAATCAAACTGTGGTAAATGCCATCAAACAAATTATTCCAATCTCTACTAAATTCATTCATTAATATATTTATGAAAATGATAAATAGCTACTATACACCTATCTATCTACCTACCTACCTACCTCATAGCCCTTACCACGAAATTTCACCTTTTTGAAATCTTCCAATAAAGCTGGCAAACCTTTATTACTCAATAATCTAACGAAATGAAATGAAAAAGAAATATAATAATAACTGCAGCATAGATGAGTGAAACATTTAAAAAAAGAACAATGCTTTCAATCAGAGTTAGACATTAACATTGTTGGATGCCGACCCACTTGGTTCAGAGGTTAGGCGTTAGCGCGCAAGACCGAAGGTTCTGGGTTCGAACCCTGCGACGTGCAAGAGTCGTGGATGCGCACTGCTGATGAGTCCTATACCAGGACGAAACTATAAAGAATAAGTAATACAGGAATATTGACAAAATATAATTATCACCTTTGAGGATCAAGTTTAGGACGAGGATTCTTGACAACACGTTTCGCTGCTCCTTTAGAAATCTTACGTAATTTCTCCAATACATCCATGTCCACTGCATCTGAATACAAAAAAAGAATTGGTAAAAAAAATAAAAACTGAAAAGTCAAAATATTCATAATCTCTTTACGTTTCAAAGTAATCTGTTACGTGAAATTCACAAAGGTTACTTACATAGCGAATCTTTATCGATTGAGATGCTTACGATACGTATTACGTACGAACGTAGTTGGTTGGTGTTGTCTAGTGTAGAAGTAAACAGGCGGAATGTTGGAAGATGCCAAGTCAAAGTATGACATCAGTCTATGGGGTTATTCACAGTTGGATTGAGTCATATTGGTAGGTACAGATCACTTAGCTGTGGTCGGTGCGATTATCGTAACCAATTAGTAGAGACAATGAGGAGTACAGCTTAAGATCCTGAGTCTCGAAACCTCTAGAAGCAGTTTTTCGCTTTCCAATAATTTGACAGATGATTTGATCTCACTGTGTTGATGTGATGGAGAAACCTGAATCAAATCACACATGTAATCAGTTCTACGTGTTTATCATGATTGACTAAGGCTTGTTAAAATAAAATTTGATGCTAAGCTAAATAAAACAAACTTAAGAATCTACTGTTATGACATGTTATGTGATGGGAACACGTGTAAAACTGGAGTGGTAGTCTAATGTTTGAAGTATTTGGTTGTCAAACAAATAGATCACAGGTTCAAAGCGATCTGCTCAAACTAATTCGATTTTAGAAAATATACAGTATTGATAACACTAACCACAAAAACAATTAGGCTAAAATAGATAATATGTGGTCAGCAGTGGAATTCAGGACACGCGTTTCGTCCCATTTGGCACTCATCAGCCGGATGTATCAACATCTCAGAGTCGATGTTTAAAATCTGTTATCCCACTGCTAGCCACATTCTATGTATATTCAATGTCCAGATAGTCTGCATAGAATGTACATTTTAGAACAAATAACAACAACGGAATAATTAGAAACCATTTCAAATTAAATTAAATTTAGTTAACAGCTCGGTGTATAATAAAATGTCTACTTGGTTGTAATAGTGTAAAAACATTCACTATTTATCTTCCTGAACTTCAAAATCAATTTTTGCTGTAAATTTTCAGACTCCTCTGCAAACAAACTCCTATTATCATTGATAATAATTACTGTTACTTCTACCACTTTATTATTCATCTTGCTGCGCTGATACAATGTGGTAACTTGAACTGTATACACATTATTATTTCAAGTTGTACATTGATTACGACTGAGTTAGTAGGTGAGTTACACTGATGATGAATTAATTTATGTAAAGTTAAATATCTAAGCTAAGCTTAAATTGATTCACTTACCATCATCTGCAACAGATGGCAGTTCATGTGGATTATTAGATTCATAATCTTTGGAGACTTCATGATTTTCGTTTGGTGAATAAGCACGTCGTTTAAAGTTACGTTTCAGGTCATTTTTCTGACGATGATGAGAGTTGTTTCGCATAGGTGAATCATCATTGATAATAGATTCTGCTTCGTCTTCTGTAACAACATCACTGTTAGATTCCTGTTCGGATGATTCATAATTGAACAGTCTTTCCTCCTCCTCATCATCAACTGATGATGAAGATTCTTCAACACGTGGAATTTCGGTTGATACAACTGGAGCAATAGAAGATGGCATTAGAGTGGATGTGTCAACAAGATCTGTATAGTCATTTTCTTTATCGCTAACACCATCCCCCTCCTCATCATCATCATCGTCTAACACAACACGTAATCGATGTCGTGATGGTTTGCCTACTTTAGATGAATAACTTACAGTGGAATCATTTAATTCAGAGATACGAGTACTGCTTAAAACACGAGAAGGAGATAGTTTGTGAATAATTTTAGTGGATGCCTATGAATAAGATTAACAGAGAAAATATATTAAATTTAAAAAATGAAGCTATTATCATAAACACAAACATGAGTCCGAAATAATTTTTATGATCAGGACACTCAATCGTTGCTCTTCAGGCACACACACTATGTATGTGTCAATGAGACTGAAAAGATGTTTAGATCGCCTCAAGTAGGTTGAGATAGTAGAATTACTCAACTTCTGACCTTTGGTTATTTAAAAACAAGTACTTACTTACTTACTTACGCCTGTTACTCCCAATCGAGCATAGGCCGCCCACCAACCAGTTTTCTCCAACCAACTCTGTCCTGGGCTTCCCTCTCAAGTTCTGTCCAATGTTTGTTCATTCCTCTCATATCTTTCTCTATTTCTCGGCGTAGTGTGTTCCTTCACCTTCCTCTTTTCCTTTTGCCTTGAGGGTTCCATGTGAGGGTTTGTCTTTTGATTCAGTTTGATGCTTTTCGTAGTGTATGTCCTATCCACTTCCAACGCTTCTTCCTGATTTCCTCCTCCACTGGAATCTGGTTTGTTCTATCCCACAGTACGTTGTTGCTGATGGTGTCTGGCCAACGAATCCGAAGTATTTTGCGTAGACAACTGTTCATAAACACTTGTATCTTCTAGATGATGGCTTTCGCAGTTCTCCATGTTTCCGCTCCATACAGTAGAACTGTCTTGACATTTGTATTGAAAATCGTGATTTTGGTTTTGGTTGAAAGCTGTTTGGAGTTCCAGATATTTTTCAACTGTAGAAATGCAACCCTTGGTTTGCCAATCCGCGCCCTCACATCTGCATCGGATCCACCTTTCTCGTCGATGATGCTGCCAAGATATGTAAAGATGTTAACGTCCTTCAAGGCATCTCCATCAAAGAGTGATTTGGTTGGTGCATGTTGTGTTGCATCGGAGAATTTCGCTTTTTCCTTTATGTATGCTGAGACTTACTGCTGCAGAGGCTACTGCATTTAAAAACAAGTACTGAAATACTTTAGATTGTACTGAATTTAAAAAAAGCACGAGAATATATACACTATGATGATGATGTCACAAATGTCCAACTTACACTATTCAGTATAATTTTTAATAATTCAAATTGAACTGTTTATACACTACTTAAGAGTTAGTTTATTGTGAAAAATTAATTAAAGAATAGCATAAAATGTAAAAACAGCATATCCAAGTCTTGGAAATAATTAACCGCGAATTTCAGGAAAAAAAAGTATCTGATTCGTTCAATAATACATTCGAAAGTTTACTTCTTGATCTTCTGATGAATGGAACATCAATGAATTTATGTTAACACATATGGTAGGTAGAACTTATTATGTAATCGCACAAAAAAAAGAAAGACGGAACATAGTTTTATTACCATTGTCAAGATTGTTTAATAATAAAATGAGCAGCGAAATTCATAGTTAGATACTGTATAGCACCTAGTTAGTGTCAGTTAATCTTTATCTGTGTCTGATAAAAATGTGATCTAGTTAATCGATTTAGGAGGTTCCGATTATCTGTTCAATGAACTGCCATAACATAAGATCCACCTACGGCATCTCTCAGTTTCCCTTAATCTACACCTGTTTGAAAATTAAAATCACCAGTCACTATTACTACATAAAAGAGCTTAGCTTTTTGAAAAAGTAAGAAAACTTTACATGAAATTCATCTCCTACCTCATCTCAACTGCAGTCGGTGAGAGCGTATACACAGACAAAAAAGAAGCAACGGTAAGTGTACCTTTATCTTTCTGAATCGTTAGTGTTCCGTCTAGGTTAGAAAGCGCACAAGTAACAATCTATTGGAATCCAGTCTAAGAGTACTAGTTCTGTTTTAGAATGCAATGTTACAACCTACAACAGCTAGGCTACGGGAAGCAGTAACAGGGCTTCCAGTCACGTTGAAATCAAACGAATAACTATATAGTCAAACAATAACATAACAACATCACAAGCGATACACGCACGCACGCACGCACACACGCAGGCACGTATGAAAACAATGAAACATTGAAAATTGAAACAATTGAACATTGAGTTTAAAATGATCATTTGTATTTTGAATGAAAACATTAGAAATTTATACACAGAAAGCAACAACAATGATTCATGTTATAATAGTTTGTACAACACATATAGATAGATGAAAAAGTCAAAAAAAAAATGGTAGCACAATCATCATGAATTAAAAGGTTAAGAAAAAAAAATCCCAATTGTTACTACTCTGATTGGATTGTTTCTTTTTTTTTCTTCTGGGCATTACATTTCACCACATTGTGATATTAGTACAGGGACTTTTGGACGATTATTAGCACCAGTTGGTACATTTTCAATTTTCTTCAAAACTAACATTCCATCAACAATTCGACCTTGAGAATGATAAGTAAAGAAAATTATGATAGGAAGATGAGTTGATGTTTATTTTAGAAAAACAAAAAGCAGTGTAGTGAAAGAGAACACAGGTGAGAGCAACCGAATTACAGAGTTAATTGGTAAAAATCGGAAAACCATATCGTAAACGGTTAATTTGCAAAATATCAATCCATCATATCGAACTGGATTGTTCCTGTTGCAAAACATCTAATCCATTGTCTGACATTTCACTGTTGTTCATGCTATTTCATACAAATCCCATTGTGTTCCCGCTCTTCTTCCTTTCTCTTGATCTTCCGCCCATCTTCTGCTGCCAGACATTAAGTTTACACTCACGTCATATACTACTTATAAGTAGCGCGCACCACAGCAGCATTTAACTAACTTACAGAGAGTAGTATGTGATCCCTCTCAAATAACTTGAATTCCTACTATATGTAGTAAGATTTGGAGAAAATTCAATGGGGAAAAAATACATCCTCATTATTGCCAGCTGTTTAGTTACTCAACAACGAATAAAAGCAGAAGGTAGGAGATAAAGTCGAAAATACTATTCAATCAGCATTTGATATAAAAACTTCTCAGAGAGTTTTAAAAAGACGATACAACTTGAGTGGAATACGATGGGTCATACAAACTTATAAATATTTTAAGTTGTCATAATTAAACTAATTCGAAAAGTAAAGTTTGTTTTAACACTTCACATCTTTTGTTTTCTATTCAGGAGACAGTGATAGAGGAATTTTACAGAAAATTACGAAACAGTTGAGCAGTCTGTGTCAAACGTTCTAGTAGAAAGCATATGATCTGTAGTGATTATTATGACAATGTAGGATTTTTGAAGTAAAACACTATCACACAAGCTTTACAAATACTTTGAAGGGGGGGGGGGAACGGAACCACCTACGTAATCATACCGAATTTCTTAACTGGTAGGTTTTGAAGATATATGAAAGCTGTCATCATTTTATGCCCTGAACTAATCAGACATCAGCCAACTAATGAGAGAGAGGCACTGACAGACACACGCTATTGTTTGAAAATGTTATGTCATTTTCTGCAGGAGAAAGGAACATCAATGTGAGTGGTTTGGAAATGCATACAAAAGGCTCCAACAATCATAGAACATAGCAAGTTACAAGTTAGAAATGTATTTGTTGGGGATGTTAGATCCCCAAAATTCGCTTGATAATGCCGTATTTTGGTTTTCACGTTTCGCCAGCATGGGCTGATCAGATGACCTTGAGATTTCAATTCCCACCAGCAAAATCAATGGCTGTGATTGGCTGCAGTGTATTTTAGTATGCTATTTTCTTAACTGTCTCAAGGACGTTCTTATGTTGTATAAATAAACGAGAGTTGTATGCTTGATTGTACTGTGATTGCTGGGTGTTTGTAGAATATACTTTCTACGCTTACAAAGCCTTCTATTCGATTTTGGGTATTCAAGGTAGCCTCCCTGGAAGCTGGTAAAAGTCTCGTTCGCGTTTATCGACTAAGGTAAACTCGTAATAGCCTCAAGCATACTAAGTGACGAACTTATCAGTGGCGACGGTGCTTTTGGAAATATGGATCCTGCCAAACTTGAATTACTACTTGAGCAGCAGCTGAAACTGATGCAGATGTTGACAGACATGAAGATTTCCCCTTCCACGCAGCCCAGCTCATCTAATGCAACCACAGCTCCATCGGTCGACGGCATCGCAAATAGCATATCTGAATTTCATTATGATCCTGATGCAAATGTCACTTTTGACATGTGGTTCCGGCGTTATGAAGATTTATTTAAATTTGATTTCGCCAACCAAGATGATGCTTGGAAGGTTCGGCTGCTACTTCGAAAGTTGGGCGCAAGTGAGCTGGATAAGTACTGTAATTTGATCCTGCCTTTGAACCCACGAGATTGTTCGTTTTCTGAGACTGTTCAGACTTTAAGCCAACACTTTGGAGACAACTCGTCACTATTTAATACTCGTTATCGATGTTTGAAGCTTATTATGAACGAAGATGATGATTTTCTTACGCACGTGGGCATCGTCAACCGTGAATGCGAACGCTTTCGGTTGAAGTCCTTGTCGGAAGACCAGTTCAAAGCCCTCATTCTCATCTGCAGCCTCCAGTCGAGTACGTTCAGTGACATTAGAATAAGGCTACTAAGTCGGTTGGAGCAAGATCCGAGGCTTACGCTTAATGATATGGCTCATGAGTACCAACGTCTCACTAACTTACAACGAGACTCAACGATAGTGCAGAGTGGTAGTTCATGCCGATCTGAAATTCATTTGGTACAGCAGCCACCTAATCATTATAAGTCTACCCATGCTACACACAGTTCACCCCGCTCCAATTCTGCCCAAAAACCCAAAATGAATCCACCTTCTGCTTGCTGGCACTGCGGTTCATGGCACTATGTACGGAACTGCCCATTTAGGCAGCATAGATGCAGGAAGTGTAAAGTCATCGGTCATAAAGATGGCTTTTGCCTACAGAAAAAGCCAAAGCGATCCAGAAGTGCTAAGAAGCCTGTTCCTAGATCCAGTACCAATGCATTGAGCCTAATATCTTCCTGCCAAAGCTCATCACCAGGTGAGAGGAAATTTATTACTCTTAATATTAACGGTTATTTGTGTAGAATGCAAATAGATACTGCATCTGATGTCACTATCCTCTCACGCAAAAATTGGACTAAATTGGGCAGCCCAAGCCTGCAGCACACAACACAAAAGCCTCGCACAGCATGTGGTAATTATCTTCGTCTATTAGGACAATTGGAATGTAAAGTTGCTTTCCGGGATTCGTCGTTTACTGGGGCATGCTATATAACGCCAGCTGATCTAAATTTACTTGGTTTAGATTGGTTCGACCAGCTAAAATTGGCTGATGTCCCGCTAAATACCATATGCAGCCTGGTATCACAACGACATGACCCAGAAGCGTATACGAAGAAGCTGATGACAGAGTTTTCAACCATTTTTGAACCTGGATTAGGTCGGTGCACTGCTATGAAAGCAACACTTCGGTTGAAACATGGGGCTAAGCCTGCTTTTCGTCCAAAGAGACCGGTACCGTATGCTACATTAGCAACAGTAGATGAAGAGCTGGATCGCCTTCAACGACAAGGAGTTATTACTCCCGTTTCTTACTCCAGTTGGGCAGCACCTATAGTCGTTATCAAGAAGGCCAACGGCACGATACGTATATGTGCTGACTTCTCTACAGGTCTCAACGCAGCTCTAGAACAGCATCATTATCCTCTGCCAGTCCCAGCAGATCTGTTCACTATGCTGAATGGAGGAAAGTTCTTCGCAAAGCTTGACCTAGCTGATGCTTATTTGCAAGTGGAAGTCGATGAAGCATCTAAAGAGCTGCTTACTATCAACACTCATCGTGGTTTGTTCCAGTATAACCGTCTACCTTTTGGAGTTAAGACTGCCCCATCTATCTTCCAACAACTAATGGATACTATCCTGTCAGATATCTCAGGGGTTGCAGCTTATCTCGATGATATCTTGATTGTTGCGAAGACGTTAGAACAGCTACGGGAACGCACGACATTGGTACTACAACGCATCAGTGACAATGGTTTCCGGTTACGCCCAGAAAAATGCCAGTTTCTATTGCAGTCGGTAAAGTATTTGGGATTCATCTTTGATGCCGACGGTCGCAGACCGGATCCTGAAAACATCCGAGCTATCAAACTGATGCCCACTCCCACTAATGTTTCCGAATTACGATCTTTTCTCGGTTTGATCAGTTATTATTCAGCTTTTGTTCCCTCGATGCATGATATTCGCGCTCCATTGAATTGTCTACTGCAGAAGCATAGCACATGGAACTGGACTAAAGAGTGTGACGCGGCTTTTGGTAAACTCAAGTCTATAATTAGCTCGGAATTGTTATTAACACACTACGATCCATCCATGCCGATCATCGTAGCAGCAGACGCTTCAGCATATGGCCTAGGTGCTGTTATTTCACATCAATTTCCAGACGCGTCGGAAAAAGCCGTTATGCATGCATCCCGTACACTGACCCCAGCAGAAAAGAAGTATAGCCAGATAGAGAAAAAAGCTCTTGCCCTTGTGTTTGCTGTTCGCCGTTTCCATAAGTTTCTGTACGGTCGGAGATTCACGCTCCTCACAGATCACAAGCCTCTGTTAGCAATATTTGGTTCAAAGTCTGGCATTCCAGCCCATTCTGCAAATCGTCTTCAGCGATGGGCCTTGGTACTTCTGGGGTATGTTTTCGAAATCCAATATCGACGTACTCTACAATTCGGTCAAGCAGACGCTTTGTCACGACTCATTAATGATCAAGTGGCGGCTGAGGAAAACATGGTGATCGCATCTCTGTCAGTAGAAGACCACGCAGAATGTTATCTGACAACCGCAGTTCGCGCATTACCGGTGTCTGCAACAGACATACAGAATGCTTCTAGAAACGACCTCATCATCAAGATGACGATGAAATATGTCACTAACGGTTGGCCGTCGAAAAAGTTTGAAGGTGACATGAAGCAACTGTATCAGCGGCGGGAGTCACTATGCATCGTCAACGATTGTCTGATGTTTGGTGAAAGAGTAGTGGTGCCAGAATCCCTTCGTGCAAAAGTGCTGAGACAGTTCCATCTTGGTCATCCTGGGATTAAACGAATGAAGTCCATAGTCAGGAGTTATGCATACTGGCCTCACATGGATCAACATGTCACAGCGTTGGTTGAAAAATGCATGAGGTGTCAGCAGGCGGCAAAGATGAATGCCAAAATTCCGCCGGCTTCATGGCCCAAACCTGAGCATCCTTGGTCCAGGATACATATCGACTTCGCTGGCCCAATAAATGGAACTATGTATTTTATTGTGGTCGACGCCTTTTCTAAATGGCCGGAAATCAGCCCCGTTATGCCGCCCACTACAACTAAGACTATACAGCTCCTTTCTGAAATTTTCTCAAGAAACGGCATACCAGATGTGATCGTCTCCGACAATGGCTCTCGATTCACCTCTTCCCAATTCCAGAATTTCTGTCAACGGCTAGCCATTAAACACTTACGCTCGCCACCATACCACCCTCAGTCGAATGGGCAGGCGGAAAGGTTTGTGGATACGTTTAAAAGAGCACTACTTAAGTCAAAAGGGGAGGGGACGCAAAAAAAAAAAAAAAAAAAAAAAAAAAAAAAAAAAAAAAAAAAAAAAAAAAAAAAAAAAAAAAAAAAAAAAAAACCAGCTGAAATCCTGATGGGGAGAAGATTGAAAACGATCCACAGCCTGATGCATCCGACTAATGCACCCTCATCAGTAGAGACAAAGCAGCAAAGACAATCCGCTTACGAAGTAGGATGCCCGGTGTTTGCCCGCGACTACAGAACGAACCATGGTCCTTGAGTAGAAGCGAGAGTGGTCAGAAGGGTTGGTCGAGTTATGTACGAAGTAGAGGTAGGAGGTGATAAATGGTCACGTCATCGCAATCAGATACGCAGACGGCTAGCCCCAGATCGCCCATCATGAGTAGAAAGCCTTCCCCTTGACATCTTGCTTGATACCTTCAACCTACCGAGAGCCCCGCCACGAGAAGAAACTCAGCAGCAAGCTGTTCTTCGTTCCCGAAGGTATCCCCTCAGACAGCGGCGAACAATAGTCAAGATGCAAGTCGACCCCAGGAGAACAAGCTATTAAAAAGGGGAGGAGTGTTGGGGATGTTAGATCCCCAAAATTCGCTTGATAATGCCGTATTTTGGTTTTCACGTTTCGCCAGCATGGGCTGATCAGATGACCTTGAGATTTCAATTCCCACCAGCAAAATCAATGGCTGTGATTGGCTGCAGTGTATTTTAGTATGCTATTTTCTTAACTGTCTCAAGGACGTTCTTATGTTGTATAAATAAACGAGAGTTGTATGCTTGATTGTACTGTGATTGCTGGGTGTTTGTAGAATATACTTTCTACGCTTACAAAGCCTTCTATTCGATTTTGGGTATTCAAGGTAGCCTCCCTGGAAGCTGGTAAAAGTCTCGTTCGCGTTTATCGACTAAGGTAAACTCGTAATAGCCTCAAGCATACTAAGTGACGAACTTATCAGTATTCGTGAATTGAAACGTACATATTTTGAACAAAAAATAAGTAGCTCACTAGGTGTGAATACTTCTGCACCCTTAAAGTCTACAGTCAGTCAGATGCAACGTAGAACTTTGTACGTAAGTACATCAGTTCATGTTGTCATACCATATCAGTACAGAGACTCCATTGTCAATTCAAATCAAATAGTAGAAGAGGTAGTAAAGGTATTAGAAGTAATCAGAGAGGTTAGGATTAGAAGATATTATTCAAGAAGTATGATTCAGTGAGATAAGTTTAGAAATTCAAAACTAGAGGTGTTGAATAATCCAGAAGATTAGCATTCGAGAGAACACAAAGAATAAATGCACCGGCGCCATTGCGAACGATTTTGAGCCATGTCATTTAAGGTCTTTAACCACCGATTATTATCATCTCGCGGACCCCAACCAGGTAGTCGACAATTACCGACATGGCTAAGTCCACTCGTCAATGATTTCATGGAGTTATGCCATGTTTTGGTTTGGCCGCCCCTAACTTTGTTCCAACCTACTCCTACACTACACAAAACAAAGCTCTTCGAGGCAGACTTAAAGTCTTAGCTGGTTGTTAACATATTATAAAATTGAAAATATTTCTTAGGAAAAAATTGATGAACCACAGTTAAACTTACCAAAAACTACATGTTTTCCATCAAGAAAATCACATGGAGCACAAGTAATGAAGAATTGACAACCATTTGTATCACGACCACTATTTGCCTCAAAATGAGAATACATTTGAAACATAGGATAAAACTTATTAATTAAAAATATAATTTGATATTTATTAGTTATTATTATATTTACACGTACGTAGAACAAATTATTCTAGATATGCGAATCGAAAATGTAATGCTAAATTATAAAAGTTGAAAGCATGCATACAACATGGCTGAATGATTTAAACAAATTATCTGATTGAACAAGAAACGATAAATGAAAATACATTGTTACTTTGTCTGTACAGTTTTATGATTCGTTGTGCGCCATAGAAATACAAGGAAAACAACACTTGGTTTATGTGTCAGACAAGAGTGAACGAGTACAAGAGGTAGTAGAACTTAGAAGACCATTCGAATGGAGGTAATCATGTAGCTTTTTATATTACCTTAATTATAAGCTTTCATTTAACCTATTCGCTATTGATGTTTTTTTTATATTTTCATTGAAACCATGAATCAATAATGTTTAGACCACCATTAGAAACCTGAAAGCACTAGATGACCGTTTTTTTTCCTAGTTTGGGACTCATCTATGGTTTCGCTTAACCTCTAGACTACTGAGCTGGCTTCCAAAGCTGTTAACGTCCATATTCTATCCCGTAGGTAACTGTCTACACCCGATACAGTTCAACTCTACTAATAAGGGCTTATCACTAGAACTCAGAGAAGTTCCCCATGAGGCTAATCAGGTCTCTAATGCTGATCTGACAATGATCGATTCAGGATTTCAGTGAAACTCAATAATCTCCATAACGCTATAATGAAAAAAACCCATGTTTTATTGTTGATAAATTATTCTTAGTTTGATTATATACATATCACAGAGTTTTGTAAAATGAATGTCAGTCTGTCAGCTACAAGGTAGAACTACGTACGTACATACTCCCGTTCAAGTTTACATACCACATTAGCATACAGAGATAGAATTGTCAACTCAAATTCCATAGTATTAGAGATATTAGTAGTAATAGAGAAGATTAGGGATCGAAGATATTAATCGAGAAGTATATTCCAGCGAAATAAATTGAAAAAGCGATAAAAAAAAGTCATGAGAAATTCGGAAGATCGTAATTGGAGAGAGAACAAAAAATGGATGAATCTGGATATCATTCTAAGCTGCCTTGGGGTGAGCATCACTTAGATGACTGTTTAACTGTTTTTCTAGTTGCTCTCAAAATATTCTCTCGGCATTTTTCATCGATAAGTAGAATCCTAAGGGGTTTTCTTGTTGTGTCTTTTCTACGTCCAATATGACGCAGACAAAAACGCGATCATACTAGAGCATGATCTGAAATTAAACATGTGCTCCAAAATGAGCGGCAGTCTTCTATCGAGTCTCTTCACCCGTGGCTGATAGTAATATGGTCTAGTTGGGTCCAATATTAGTCGATTTTTGGGAGTGCCGTTATCTGTACAGTGAACCGTGGTGAAATAAGACCCACCTAGGGCATCTCTCAGTTTCCCTTAATCTACACCTATTTGAGCATTAAAATCACCAGTCACTATTAATACATAAAGGAGCTTAGCTTTTTGAAGAAGATAAGAAAACTTTCCATGAAATTCATCGCCTACCTCATCTCAGCTGCAGTCGATGGAAGTGTAGGGAGAGACAACAAAGAGGCAAGAGCGAGTGTTCCTATCTGAGTCGTTAGTGTTCCGTCTAGTTAGAAAGCGCACAAGTGACAATCTATTGGAATCCAGTCTAAGAGTGCTAGTTCTGCTTTAGAATGCAATGTTATACCTACAACAGCGAGGCCACGGTAAACAGTATCAGGGCTTCCAGACATCTTGATATCAAATGAATGACTATACTTGGAACCTGCGTGCGCGTTTCGGAGACGCAACATACATCAATAGACGGAGATTCTAGAATTATTGTTTAGGAACTCTGTTGTCCTACTTGGCACAAGGTTCGAACCTTAAAAGCTTTAACATGTAGTTTCAGGAAACCAAGAATAAAATTTCATGTACTCAGACCGTTAGTATTAGCAGTGCGAAGTGATAAAGATAAATGGGAGTTAGTCGTGGAGATAAGTTATTAAGAGGCGAGGAAAGGATTTGATCCTGAGCGAGTTGAGCACGTGTTGTTAGAGGTGTGGGAGCATTAGTCACTTCACGGCTGAGCACACCGTGGAAAAGTAATTCCTGATAAACCTGAAAAGGAAGATGTACTGGCGTTGGTCGTAGCGACCTTAAATCATGACCTCAGAACGAGAGGGAGAACTGCTTGGTTGTGAACGGCCTTTTTAAGGAAAGATTTTAACATGTTAGCTGCCCTTCCTTCCGTCGTGAGAAGGCAGCATCGCTGGAGATGCTGGATGTCCGAAGGAAAAACCTGATTGCAGCAACACCACGCTATAGCAACTGCACAACTCCGCCCTTAGAGCTTAACATGCTGCATTTAGTCTTACCGTTCTCCAATCGACCTACATTGGATGGTAAGACCTAAAAAATGTGTTCCAGCGAATATCACTCAGTTCAGTCATCAATATAAGTAGGGCAAACCACCAATTCAACGTAACAGCCACTGTCAAGCGGATTTTGAATAATCTGTGAAATATGACGGAAATCGATAAATTGGACATAATCGTCACCATCCAGAATCAATCAACTTCTCATACATTTATTCGACATTTCAATACAGCGAGAAGTCTCTCTCCACTAACGCCAACTATCTACCACAACACAGGTCATTTTCAATTCAATAAAATCAAGAACTACTCGAGACACTCTCTTAACAGTCTCCCTACACACACAAACTCGCCAACACTACACCATTTCTAACACGACAATCCAACAACTGAATTGCCAGCTAACAACACACGAAGCAAACATCCACCGACTTTTACACACACACACACACAAATACACAAACCCAACACCACGTCATTCTCAAAACGCTAACTGCACTGCAAAATTAATAAACCATTATTCTGTCTCCCTCATCAAATACACGCACATCCAACCAGTGGCAACATCATACGAACCTCACTACTCACCACATCACACACACACAACATTACATTACACAATCCACAAACAGACTACCAACACAACACCATCAAACAACTTACTCATCAACCACAATCACACATCTCACCCACTCACAACTCACCATTCCCACTAAACACTCACACCTCACATGTCGGTCTGTGCGTGTGCGCACTCTTTCACAGAAGCCGACACAACAACACAGATCAACATCAATTTCGCAAGGACATTAGTATTCCATGGGACAACAACCAGGAATGTGGAGCTCTTGCACAACAATCACCTTAACTAACAGACAAACCCATCAATGAACAAGCAATGCACGATACTCACATGCTTTACCACATTAAATCAATGACAGATATCACAGCGAACACTTAATCTTGAAACCACCAAATCGGAATTCACTGGTTCGAATGATATACTGGTGATTAATTTTGAGACGCAATCGCAGGTGTTGTAGTGAGAAAACGAGACTCATTGAGTTCAACTATGGATGTGATATCAGTAAATGATTGTATAATATCCCGAACAAGTAAACATGTAAAATATTGGATGGAGGTCGAAAAGTTGATTTCTGATCTCAAGGTTTGAGAGCACCGGGTTCGATCTGTGCACTGTTGAGGAGTAGAGGACTTTCGTAGGTTACTGGTCTTCGACAACCGTTGTCTCCGAAGCATTGCTCGTGTATCCTGGGTCGACCGAGTAAGCAATGCTATAGTTAGAAAACGAGTTCTAGGTAAGGATGGCAAATCAAGAAATGAAGCATTGAAACTTCATCAGTTAAGGTAGTTGAAACATGTGTTACGAATGCCCGACCACCGACTGCCTTGACGAGCTTTGTTTTTTGGTGTAGGAGTAGGTTGGAAGAAAGCTGGGGGCGGCCAAACCAAAACATGGCAGAAATGCATGAAGTAACTGACAAGTGGACTGAGTGATGTTGATAGATGTAGGCTACCTGGTTGGGGTCCGCTAGACGAAAGTCATCAATGGTTAGAGACCTTGAACGACATGGCTCAGAATCGTTTGCAATGGCACAGGTGCATCCACTCTTTGTGTGCTTTTTAATTCTAACCTTCTGAATTCCTCATAATCTCCATCTTTCTCCTTCTAAATTTATATCACTGAATTATACTTTCCGAATCATATCTTCGCTCCCTAATCTTATCCATTACTGTTAATATTTCTAGTATCACTATCACTATTGGTTTTGAACTGACAGTTGCGTCTTTGTGCTGATGTAATATGGTAACCGGAACTGATATACCTATGTACAAAGTTCCGCGTTGTATTTTTGTCTGTCTGTCTGACATTCGATTATTAGCCACATACATGTGACAACATACATCAGAAACAGGTGTGGAATATGTACACACATGATATGCACGTTGCAATATGGGACCAAAATTAATTCAATTACTGAATATCAACCATAGAAAAATTACAAACCTTTATACTATTAAAATCATACATCATGTTTTACACTTCAAAAACTATTCCATATGTATATCACTGTTGCATAATAAATAACTTCAAATTACAGTGAGAGAACCTTATGAAGTATACACATTACACTTACCATAGATAACATGCCACAAGTACAATGTTTCACTTCGAAATTCTCATCGGCAAATTGTACACCACCATAAATACTAAACGATCCAGTACCATCACCCTGAAAATTAATGTTTCATTAAATAAACAGTATTTTTTTTTAAAGGTAGAATTGAATGCGCACTTGATATTGTAGTGTAGTGTACGTTACTTATAAGTAGTATATGACGCGAGTGAAAACGTAATGTCTGGCAGCAAGCAGAAGATGGGGGAAGATCAAGTGAAGGGAAGAATAGCGGGAACACAATGGGATTTGTATGAAACGTATGAATAGTGAGTGAAATGTCAGACAATGGATTGATGTTTAGCAAATTAACGGTTTACGATATGGTTTTCCTATTTTAGTGTTAAGAAAAATTTCAAAAACCCATCAAAAAGTATGTTCAGTCGGGAATAGTTCACAAACACACACACATCCATTTCTATCGGGCTATTTTTTGCCTCATTCAAATATCTCAACAATAATAGTAATCGTTAAAAAAGATGGATAATTCATTTTGTAAATCTGTTTTTTTTTTCCTAACTTCTTTAAGTGTTTAATGAATTATGTGCTCAAAATGGTCTAGATGTATGCGCTGAGAAAATTATTCTCTGAAGGTAACCACCAACTCTATATTTCCAACCTAAATCTAAACTGATGATGATAACATGATTTTTTTTACACATTAGAAATCATCAATCAATCAATCATTGTTAGACCATCTGGGAGCACTGGATGACCGTTCTGGTCTTGGTATGAGACTCATCAACAGTGCACATCGATGACGTCTGCAACTCACAGGATTTGAACCCAGGACTTTCGGTCTTTCGATCGAATGCCTAACCTCTGGGCTGGCGGCATCCAACAGTGTTAATGTCTAACTCTGATCAATCTAGGTATTGGGCGCAACCTCACACATTTGTCTTTGATAGTTACTGCCTACATCCAATAGGATTAGATTCGAACGGGATTAAAAACAACAATCTATGTACAAATTACTGGTGTTTTATATTTCCCCTGAAACAATAATAACTTATTTTACCATTCATCGGATGACAAGATATGAAGAGTATAAAGAGGAAACAAAGTGAGAAACCGTACACTAATGCAATCGCGGCTATGAACAACAGATTTACACTACAGTTATTTTAATGTTATTCTACATACATGTATTAAATGAATATACTATTTTGAATTACATCTGAAGTTTCCGAAAACAAGTACTGATTATGAAATGAAATTAGACTGGATTTTCATGAATAGACTTATCATATTTTATGACAAAAAAACGAACTCTGATAGAGTTAGGCGTACAGAACAGACTCAATCAATCAATCAATTAAGCATTCATAATAATAACACGGATAAAAAAGAGTTCGAACATATGTGTTAGGATATTCATCCAATAACCTAAGAGAATAATTGGTCAGTTCCTATTGGTTAATTCCTACGAGTCAAACTTATGATCGTCCTGAATTTCAATGTCACTTCAAACGTTGTTTCTTATTGGTTGTCTTAACTGTCAATGTCATAGACTTCAATGTTGTTTCCTAATCGACTTAAATGTATAAATACGCATTATCTGTAACATTCTACGACCCGGGCCCGGATCCTGATTCTCTTCTGGACTCGGACCTCGTACTTTCTGAATGCTTGTAGAATACAGGTTCTACTTCATTCCAAGTTTTCTTCTTTTATTCAGTGGAGATTGGGGACAATCGGATTAGGGTAGTATCTCGTGTCACCGGATCCTCGCTCTGGTTTTCCGACTAAGGTAAACTCGAAATAGTTCAAGCATATCAAATTGATATTTTTACGTATTTACGTAACAATATGACAGAGAGAAGTTAAAAAAAATTGTAACAATTAAACTCCTCTATAAATTCATACTAATCTACAATTTCTGGAAACAGAAACAACTCAAAATATCAAGTACTTATTGCATACATCAACTTACATTAATAAAATCACCACCTTGTACCATGAAATCTTTAATGATTCTATGAAATGATGTTCCTTTGTAACCAGTTGGTACACCGTCTTTACGATATTCTCCTGTACAAAATTGCCTGTTGCGTAATTTGAAATTAAAATAGAATAAATAACAATAAAAGTTAATTACTAATTGTTCACGTTCTAAATCTGGTAGTCACAAAAGCGTGAACATGAAGGTAGGTATTTGAAATGAGAGTAAAAACAATAACCTTACACCACTAAAACACTCAAATGCATTGCTGATGTTGAGAATTAAAAGTTATATTTTCAACACTTATCGAATGAGTACATGATCAGTATAACTATAAACTGAATAAAAAACCCGGCCTATCCTCTATGAATCAGTCTATTATTAGTTTTGTATATATAATCTTTGGAGTGTGATGAAAGTTAACAGTTTAAAAATAATATGTGAGGGCACGGATTGGCAAAGCAAGGGCTGCATTTCTACAGTTGAAAAATGTCTGGAACTCCAAACAACTTTCAATCAAAACCGAAATCATGAATTTCAATACAAATGTCAAGACAGTTCTACTCTATGGAGCGGAAACATGGAGAACTACGAAAGGCATCATCCAGAAGATACAAGTGTTTATTAACAGTTGTCTACACAAAACACTTCAGATCCTTTGGCCAGACACCATCAGCAACAACGAACTGTGGGAGAGAACAAACCAGATTGCAGTGGAGGAGGAAATCAGGAAGAAGTGGTGGAAGTGGATAGGACACACACTACGTAAAGCACCTAACTGCGTCACGAGACAAGCCCTTACATGGAACCCTGAAGGCAAAAGGAAAAGAGGAAGGCCAAGGAACACATTAAGCCGAGAAATAGAGAAAGATATGAGAAGAATGAACAAACACTGGACAGAACTGTAAAGAGAAGCCGAGGACAGAGTTGGTTGGAGAAAATTGGTGGGCGGCCTATGCTCCATTGGGGGTAACAGGCGTAAGTAAGTAAGTAAGTAAGTAAGTAAACTTATCCACTGGATAATTTATCACATAAACTACGTCAGTAATTTTTAAAGAGTGTAACACTAATCCATTAATCCCATGATAGTAAAAAGCCGTTGGTATATCAAATTTTTTTTCAAAACACCTAGCCAGTTTTTTTCATTAAACATTCACATCTATCGTTGTAAAAGGCTTTGGTGTATAAGTAGTCGCAGACTAAGGAGTATAAACGTCTGATATACTTTGTGCTACGCCCGTATGTGAACACGTCAGTTTGATATATTTGAACTATTACGAGTTTACGTTAGTCGGAAAACGAGAGCGAGAATCGAGGATCCGGTGACACGACATGCTACCCTAATCCGAGTGTCCGAACCCCCATATTGAGTAAAAATAAGAAGACTTGATATAAAGTAGAACATGTATTATTCTACAAGCATCCAGAAAGTACGAGGTCCGAATCCAGAAGAGAATCAGGATCCCGAACTAGGGATCCGGGACCGGGTCCTGGTCATAAAACGTTACAAATAATGCGTATTTGTACAATTCGGTCGAATAAGAAACATCATCGAAGTATGTGACAGTGACAGTTAAGACGACCAATAGGAAACAACATTTGAAGTGACATTGAAATTCAGGATGACCAATAAGAAACAACATTGGAGCACGTGACATTGATATCTAGGACGACCATAAAATTGACCAGTAGAAATTAACCAACAGGAACTGACCAATAATTCTCTTAGGATATTGGATGAATATCCTAACACTTTGATGGAGTAGCAAATCAGTCAAACAATCCTTCTAAGTGGTCTATATTCAGAGTTTGAGACTGCCTTCGAGGTAACTACTAACTGTATGGCCATCAACCTCACAGATTATTTGAACTGATACTGGACTTCTTTTTAATAATTAACGCACATGACTTCTAGCTTGTGGAAACGCTAAATAAATAGTAATAAAAAAAACGTAACTAGAAAACATAAAATGGTACCTACCTAAAATTTTCTACAGTTTTTGGAACAATATCTTGAAATAACTCAAATTGCATTCGACCGATTTCCTATAAAGAAAACACAAAAACAATTAAAAAGTTAATGAACTTAACAGTTAGTGAGAAGCCTATCTGTACACTTTACACCCATAGGTGTCTTCGAAGTATCGCTCACTAATTAGACAGTGTTGAGAAGTTGCATGTATGGTAGGTACTGCTGAATGGATAGAAATTAGCTGATAAAACTGTACATCCTCATAGAATGAGGTGGATGGTTTATATGTGAAATTTAGGCCTAGTACTAGTATTAGATAATCGATTTATGATACTAAACTAATGGCCTTAATATAATGACAGTTGACTAGTCGTGACGATGTAACAAACAGCCTTACCTATAGGATCTTACATTAAAGTTACATTATTGCCTATTTTCACTCATTCCATCACAGACAGACAGGAGTACTGTATTTACTTTTACACAGAGAGGTAAAATGCAGATATAGGGCATTTTTGGGAAACTACTCAATATTGTTACCCGGGATAACAAGTATTTAAGTTTGATAACAGTCTTTAGATTAAATAAATAGGTGTTCGTAAAGACCTCGATTGGAAAACCATACTTATTATAAAAACCCTTGATATAGTGTGGGAGTAGGTTCATTCAGTCTAACAGATTGATGAAATTATGAGCCATGTGGCTGGCAACTGATCGTAAAAGTGCATAAAATGTTTATTAATGAAATTGATAAGTCTGTTAAATGAACACTGGAACTAATTTTTCAATTCGCTTCTAATAACTCCAAACTAAATCTACACTGCAACTCGGGCCGAAGAAAAAAGGGTGCAAAGTATGAGACGAAAAACGGGCGTAGTTGCATAGTTATTCAAGACATCGTGAACCAAACTAAATTAGTAGCGGCGGTATGTGTAAACATTCAATCGTGATTAAGCATTTAAAAGATGCTTCTGCAAAGCCTCTATCCAATGATGATTGTATAAAACATTTCTTGGCATTTCTGGGCCTCCAAAACACGTTTAAAAAGAATATTACAAGATTCCTCAACAAAAATTAACCTATACTTTGCAATATTACAAATTCAAGTTTTTTTAGGATTCAATCATAAGAATGTGTATGCATAATACTTTTACTATATCACTGATACTGTTACTACGTCTACTACTTTGATTGGGACTTCCCTTGACACTTTTATATCACTGTGTTGGTGTGGTGTAACAACTTCAACAAATATATATATATATATATATATATATATATATATATATATATATATATTTGAAATCATGAATCGATCAATCTTAGACCACCACATTAGAAACCTGGGAGTACTGGACGGCCGTTTCATCTTAGTATAGGACTCATCAGCAGTAGTGAATCCACGACTCCAGAATTGATCGAAGTTAGACATCGACACCGTTAGATACCAGATCAGTGGTCCGGAGGTTAGGCGTTCGCGTACAGGAGCGAAAGTCCTGAGTTCGAATACTACGAGGTGCAGGAGTCGCGGATGGGCACTGCTGGTGAGTCTCATAGCAGGACGAAACGGCCGTCCAATGTCTCTAAGTTTCTAATGGTGGTCTAACATTGATCGATTCATGATTTCAAATGTGTAACTTAACAATCTTCACAACCCTGTAATATATATACATATATAATGCCAGATTTTAAGCTGTTAATGGCTAACTGATTAACATAGTAAGTTTATACAAATAAATCACGAAATGTAGTTGGTTTTAAAAAAAAATACGAATTATTATTTAAAGGCTACATTTACCTGTCCACCAATTGTGACATCAAAGAATACAACAGGATTATTCGGATTGTTCATACGCTCCGCAACAGCTGGCAAAGGTACCACCATGTTCTAAATTCAATTAAGGGAAAATACTCTTTTTTTAAAAAGACATTTATGAAAGGAAAAAGTCATTTAGAAAAAATTGGCCTATTTCATAATAAGTAGTATTTTTAAAATCAGCTGGAAAATGTAAACCTACTGATTACTGAAGAGTGAACAATGTCGTATTTGTCTAGTTGCTTAGTTGTTGCGAGAGTTGAATTCTATGAATCAAGTCACAATGTAGCCACTCATCTAAGTGAATAAATGTCATATGCATAAGGTTAAAATTTGAAATGGTTGTAGGTAGAATTTCCGATCAACTACCAGCGATTACCTAACAACGAAGAAAATTACTCAATTCAGCAGAAATTAGACGAATAATGCTGTGATTTTGAAACTATTGTAACAATCTTATGATTGAATGAACAGAAAATCTAACTCAACTCAATAGTAGGATTCTTTACAAATACATTAATTAATATATCAAATAAACTTTCGTCTATATTCAGTCATTGGCTACCCATCCATATGTGGGGCTGGGTCGGTTTTAGTTGAAAAACCACCAGAAAGATCAGTTAATACGGTTAATCAGTGACGATAAAACTGGTTGGATTCAGTGTGCCAGTTACAATGTAGAACTGCGTACGAGTACTATCATCTCGCGGACCCAAACCAGGTAGCCTACATCTACCAACATGACTCAGTCGACTTGTCAGTGACTTCATGCATTTCTGCCATGTTTTGGTTTGGTCGCCCCTAGCTATCATCTTTCAACCTACTCCTACACAACAAAAATTATTCAACTTGTTTACCTAGTGTAGAAATTAGTTTTATTTGGTTTTGAACCACAATTCTCTTCTATATGTTTATGACGGTTAGTCATACTAACACTAACCAGCTGCCGAAACTGTGGGTTAAGCATGAAGTTTTCAACCTGAAACTCCAATGACTGAGAATCAAACAGCTTAAATAAACTACTGCAACCATCACTCTAACATGCACACAAAACGCACACACACGGGTAATCAACAATTGGACAAATGTATCAGATGAAATGAAGCACTTGTAATAATAATAATAATACTATTAAAAAGTTATATATTCCTCTATCAATTTTAATAAAACCTTTTGTCAAATTGAAATTACATATCACAAACAAAATCTTGTTACAAAATGAAAAAACAATTTGTTATCAATAAGCATAAAACTCTTTTTATATACACTTTTGTTATAAATAATATAAGTATGTATGTATGTATGTATGTTCGTTTGTATGTATGTGTGTATGTTTGTATGTATGCATGTATGTATGTATGTATGTATGTATGTATGTACAAAACATGACTAGGATTATTATTATTATTATTATTATTCTGTTGCTTTCTTGTGTGTAGTATATATATATATATATATATATATATATATATATATATATGTACAAAAGTATACACTTTTCTTTTTAATCAATTCACTAAATAAACAAGTAAACAAATACAAATGTATACAAAATGTGAAAAAAACAAATCAAAAAAAATTTACAACAAACAAGACAACTTAGATAAAATAAGTTGACATGTTTGAATATAATGTTGTAATAAGTCAACAGGTATATCGGAACCACTACTACTATTTACAAGTATAATAGACTGTTCAATTAAATGTTTCAATAAATGAGAATGTGTAACAGACAACGACGACGACGACTGGGCTGACGATGACGATGATGAGGATGATGATGAGGATGGCGGCCATAAATAAGTAAATAATTCATTTGAATTATTTATATGTTCAATACAATGATTAATTGTTTCCAATGATAATTGACTAATAGATTGAATAATTAATTTTGGATTAAATCCAATTAAACGAATACAACAAATAAGATAAGTTAATGATAATAATGATGATGATGATGACGGTGATGATTGTTGATCATGTATAATGATTTCTTTGAATTTATTATGAGTTAACAAATGTAATAATTGATTGCCAGCATGAAATATTAATTGTTTCAATGAATTGCATTGTTCTCCTGGATGATTAGTTTTAAATAAATGTGAACTGTATATAAGGATATCGGTAAGTAGACAACTTAAACGATGTATAAGATTTAATGTATCAGTATTTGTTGATAAATTTTTCATTCTGTATTATATAAGCATAAAATGAATAAAAAATAAATAAATATGAAATTTAAACAGTTACGTAATATATATATATATATATATATATATATATATATATATATACAGTAACAAAAAAAGATTACATAAGATTAAAAAATAGAAAAATTAAACAATGTTACTCAATTGGATTCGTGATGAAGTTTTGATTTAGCATTGAAAACGATCAACTTTTATACTACGGGGTTGTGAAGATTGTTGTTAAGTTACAGATTTTGAAATCATGAATCGATCATTGTTAGATCACCATTAGAAACCTAGAAGCACTGATCAATTCATAGTTTCAAAATGTGTAACTTAACAACAATCTTCACAACCCCGTAATGCAAATTACCTGTACTCACTAGTGATTAGCTTCGTGAGGGATCTTCTTCGAGTTCTAGTAGGAAGTCGTGACCAGTGAAGTTCAACCTGTTCGGGTGTAGACAGTAACTACTACCGAAGACTGTGTATGAGGTTGCGGAACTCCGTGAATTGATCAAGTTAGACATTAACATCGTTAAATACCGGCTCAGTGGTCCAGAGGTTAGGCGTTCGCCTACAATACCGAAGATCCTGGGTCCGAATCCTGCGAGGTGCAGGAGTCGTGGATGCGCACTGCTGAGGGGTCCCATACCAGGACGAAACGGCTGTATTTCAGTGCTTCCAGGTTTCTAATGGTGGTCTAACATTGATCGATTCATGGTTTCAAAAAAAGATCAACTTTAAAACACTTGGAACTATATGCCGGAATATTATTCCTTGTCTATTTTAATTTACTGAATGAAATCGTACAATCGATCAATGGTAGACAACCGTTAGGAACGTGGAAGCACTAGATGACCGTTTCGTCTTGGTGTGGGACTACTCATCAGCAGTGCGTATCCACAATTCTTACAACTCGTAGGATTCGAACCCAGGACCTTCGGATGGTAGTTATTAGTAATCTTAACACAAGGTGTATTTTAAAGTTGAAAACATCAATCTGTAATAGGATATTGAATTGTGGTTCTTGGCACAGTCCCGATAAAAACACAATGTAGATAGATAGATTGTATGATGACTTGATCGTTTTTTACGACCTCCGCTTAGATTTTAGTCAAGTAACAAGGAGTAATCAATCCTGTCTTTATCGCATAACAAAAATCGAAATGAAGAAACTGATAAGTGCAGACTCACAAGTTGAGTATGAAGGCGTTGGGTGATATATAGGATCAGAACAGCTCACAATGATACAGATGCACTCACTTACCATTCATTTCCCATTACATTTTCACTTTTAAAACTAACTTATACTTTGTCATCCCAGAAATTCATGCCTTAACATTTATTTATTACATCTCATTGTGCTTCTATGTTGTTGGAAACCTGAAATGATATATATTATATGTATATACATATGCGCCAGATTTTAAGCTATTAATGACTGACAAGTTTCTCAGTGCATGTTTAATGACCAGAGTAATTTATAATACAGACGTGATTTATAAATGAATTGAACCTACGACAGGAGGACTAATTAATACTTAGGAACATTTTATTGACCTATAAAAACGAGATGGTTTATATATGTTATGCTTACCACCAGTTGATATGCTTGAACTATTACGAGTTCACCTTAGTCAGTAAACAAGAGCGAGGACAAATGATCCTATAACACGATAGGCTACTATAATCCGAGCTTCCCAAGGCCCCACTAAATAGAGGAAGAAGTCTTGACAAGACTTAGAAAGTGTATTCTACAAACACCCAGAAAATCAAGGTTCACAAGCATACAAATAGAGTTTATTTATACATGATAGAAACGTCCTTGGGAGAGCCACAAAAATTGCGCACCAAAACAATCCATCAACCAATTACATACAGCTAAGGATTTTCCGGGGTGGAAAATGTAATCTCAAGGTCAACTGATTAGCCCGTGTGCGAAAGCATAAAATCCAAAACTAGGACCTTTAACAAATGAGTTCTGGGGATCTGATGCCTCCAACAATAGATAACGAATGATTTTGACAGTTTACAGAAAAAATGTAAACGTTATGAAAAAATATATTTTTATTAATATACCACTTAAATTAATTAAGTAGACTGACTTACTTTAAGCATTTAGTTAACCAAGGAAGTAATCGACCTGTGATAAGCCAACCTAATAAACCATGTTGTCTGTGTCGTTCCACTTGTCGATATCTTCGTGTACGTTGATGATTTTTAGATTTTGAAGAAACACTAGCAGATTTTTCATCATAGAAACCAACCATTGCTTCTTCACCAACAACAAAAGCCATTGCAGATAGAATTAATCTTAAAGAATAAATAATATCCAGATCAACCACTGTGTTAGACAATATCATCACATGTGTTGAAGAATCATCTGAGCTGATATGATCACGAGACACATTTAAACATGCATCTACCAATCGAAGACATAAACAGCGAATACGATGAGTTTGTTGAGAGAATACGAGATTATGCGCTTCAATACGTGTTGATGAATCGGATGTTTTCACTGGTAACCAACCTTTTTCACGAAGTCTATGATAAACAGCCATCCGATTACAATCCAACTGAACATTAGATTTTAAACATGCACTTCGACATTCTCTTGCTTCTTGCCAACTTAACAATATTTTTAATGTAGCAGTTATGTAAGAAAATGAAAATTGACCATCATTATTAATTTTCAATGAGGTAAACGAATGTAAGTCATCGTCATCATTTTTCAATAACTCTAAATCACACCATAAATTAGGAAAACCGCTTAAACAATTATCAATAATATTTGGCATTAAATACAAAGCAAAATCAAATTGTTTAAATGGTTGATGAAATAAATAACTTATAAATTGAATGAAAAATTGTCTACACCATTCTATTTGAATAAAATTTACACTATTACATAATAATTTAAAAATGACACTAGAAGCAATTGAAAATTGAATAATTTTTGTAAATTTATTACAGGCAGTAAGCAACCATTGAGTAGATTGTTGACAACAAGATAATATCTCTTCTTTTTCATGATCAACAATACGTATAGCATGACATAAAGAAGTAAATTTCTCATCGATTAATTTTAAAAGTACTAAACAATGTGAATATTCGGCGGAAGTTAAAATAGTATTAAGTGAAGATAAAATAATCTGAATTGGTATATTTGTTTGTTTTAATTCATTAAATAAATCTATTGGCGCGTTTTCAATTGAATTTTCTTTAGATAATAAAAAATTTATACATTTTTGTTGTATTTTATTATATTGATGATCTGATTTGTTGTTAGGATCAGTATTAGTAATTATTGTATCATTTACAGTCTCGGACAAACAATCAAGTATTAATTTTTTAGCAGGAGATTTATTATTGATCACTGCTCTTTGATGAATTGTTGTATTTTGATCATTTAACTTGCCTAGTTTTTTACTTTTTATTGGACTAGAAGAATGAATTTGTGAAGTTTCAACACTAGTGATAGGAACTTGAAGATGAGTTGGAGAAGTAATTGGAGTAGATGAGATTCGATTGTTAGAACATAATTTTGGAATTTCATTTAAGAAAGGCAATGAACAAAGTTGATTACACCATTGTAAAATATCTGATGAATATTTATTAGATAATAATGAAAATAATTGAATATCTGATTTTAGTGACAATGATGATGAGAATGATGGTGATGACGATGCAGGAGAACAATTTGAATTGCGAGAAAACATAGTAGGACAAGTTAATACACGCGAGGGAATATTGTCGTCTAAGGTTAAGTTTATTTTAGAATGTTTATGATTTTTTTCTAAACTTTTTAATTGTTGTACAGATGATGATGAAGATAATGATGATGGTTTAGTTAACTTTTTCGAAGTCACCGTATTTTCTAAAATTAATTTACACTGAGAATTTGATAATTTTTCGTAAGAATTCACTGGTACATTGTCATTCGTATGAAAAGACGATATATTCAATGGTGAATCAGCTAGTTGAGAATTACATTTGAATTTACTTCGAGTAACCATTCTATGAGAGTGTTCAGAAGATTTTGATGTACGAGAAGAGTTTAATGCTTTTGTGCTAGGACAACTTGGTGTTTCATTTTCATCTAGAAAATAAAAAGTAACAAAAGTTCTAGTGAATAACTCAAAGTTCATTAAATAAACATTAAAGAATTAACAATACCTTACTAATAATTGTGTTAGTGGGACATAGATCGAATTAAAGCATGACCACGTTGCTGCGCGCTGATTGGCTAATTTCCTATCCAATCAGCGCCTGATCGATTCTTGGAGAACAGGGTAGAAGATTCTCGTATTGTTAGCTGCGTGCTGATTGGTTAAATCTAATCCAGTCGATCACGTGAATTTCTATCCAGAAGCTTTTCATGAAAAATGCTATAAATAAACTAACGTTGTATCTATTTTTGCCTTCTTCGGCTTCGGCTCTTATTCCATTTAAACTTTTCTATTTGGAATATAATCTTTTCCTGTTCAACCGTGTTTTTGATTCTTGGGAACTTGTCCAGTGTATTGTGGTCAGAGAATACCAAGCAATATGGTTTTAGCCGGGAATTATCTAAGCAAGCGTTACAACAAAGTGAGTTTAGTTAAACTTAAGTTAACATTATTGATTAACCTTAAGGGAATTATTGAAAACGCGAAAAAACTGGAAGGTCGTTCGTTCTTTTCTAGTATAATGCTCCTTAGTAGTGTACATCCATAACTCCTCATGCGAGAATCAAACCAAGGATCTTCGGTCGGATGCTCAAATGCTTAACCTCTAGACAACTAACTAAGAAGGCATCCAACGGTGCTAACGCCTAACTTAAATCAATGCACAACATTATGTGACCCGACTTTTACTATCTTTGGTGGGTAACTGTCTCACTAGCGACATTAGCTACAATAACAATGAAATAGATGACGCTCTATTTGAACTTATGTCGTGATGTTTAAAATCCCAATACTTTAACCATTAAGCAACCGCTTTATAATTTGATTTAAATTAGTTTACAGTATTATGATAACTCTATCTGACAAATAAATCACTTAACTTGTTTCGTTTGGTAGTAGTAAAGTATCTTTTTCACATTTCATATGAGTTACATATCTGTTCTACAGTCGATTTCTAGTAAATTTGACCCCAAAGGTCACCTAAATACACTGCTTTTGTAGATCATAAACTTATAACACATTTAACACATTGTCTCTCAAAAATAACCGACCTATAAGAAATATATTTATAAAAATCTCAAGTCTTGTTATCTTAACTCTAACATACCTTAGTAACACTAAATACATGTTTGTACATTCCGCTTTGAGCCATAATTTTATTTATGACAACTAGTAATACTATCAGGTTGTTTGAATTTCGACGGAAGCTATTATACCCTGAGGTGATATAGTCAGGCTTTACCACCATGTCAAACTAGATCATTTGAATAAACAACACTGTCAGCAATATCAGAATAGGTAAAGCCTAAGAATATCACACCTCACCTTAACCTACATGTTATTAGCCAGTGGTAAGGCTTGAAAAGTATTCAACTATCACACACCAAAGGCTACTCAAAAAATATTGCGTGCTTGGTTTTCAGCGGCTGTCTCTTAGGTTCCATATCACCCTCTCCACACCATCAAGACCGCCACTAAACTAGTTTCTTTATCAGAAACTTCAAGAAGAAATAACACTCCACAATGTGAACAACCACAAAGTGAAGGATGTTTACATACCTCTGATTTTTAGCTGATCAAACTTAAAAGGTAAGGCTAGAAGTAGAACCTCAGTGCTTGATATTCAGGTATTTTTGTCAAATAAGTTATCATTTCATATGCAAAATTATACATAAGTATTATACAAAGAAGCACTTTATCGTAATATTCGTCTACAAGTGGACTAGGCACTACACTAACCAAACTCCATACAATATATGAACATGTCATGTTCATCACATACAATAATGCATTTATTCGCATACAACCATCGAGTAAATATATGCAGTCAGTCAGTTGCAACGTAGAACTTCGTACGTAAGTACATCACTTCATGTCGCCATACCACATCAGCACACAGATGTAATTGTCAATTCAAATCCAATAGTAGAAGAGGTTGTAAAAGTATTAGAAGTAATCGGAGAGGTTAGGATTAGAAGATATTATTCAACAAGTATGATTTAATGAGAAAAGTTTAGAAAGTCAAAACTAGAGGTGTTGAATAATCCAGAAGATAAGGATTTGAGAGAACACAAAGAATAAATGCACTGGCGCCATTGCAAACGATTTTGAGCTATGTCATTCAAGGTCTCTAACCATCGATTATTATCATCTCGCAGACCCCAACCACGTAGTCGACAACTACCGACATGGCCAAGTCCACTCGTCAATGAATTCATAGGTTTCTGCCGTGTTTCGGTTTGGCCGCCCCTAACTTTCTTCCAACCTTCTACCTACACTACAAAACATAGCTCGACGAGGCAGTCGGTGGTGATGATGATGAAGTTTCATTACTTCATCTATTGATCTTCCATTCTTAACTAGCACCCGATTCCTAATAACACCGTTGCTCACTCAGGTGTCCCACGATATACGAGCAATGCTTTGAAGACACCTATGATCGAAAACCAGTAACCTACGAATATCTTCTACTCTCATTGGCCATGTTTCACAGCCATAAAGTAACACGGAGCGAACTACTGAGCAGTACACTCGTTTTTTAGTCAGAAAACGGATATCTCGCCTTCGCCATAAGTGACGCAGGTTGGCAAAAGCCAATCGAGCCTTCTGTATCCATGCTGAGATTTCGTCAGTCACCAGGCCATCGGCACTGATGAGACTCCCAAGATAAGTGAAGCGGTCTACATGTTCGACTACTTCACTACCTATCACTAGTTCAGGTGCCGATGAAACCCAATCTAAATATATGCAAGAAAATTCTCAGTGGTTGTTTGAAAAATAATCCTGAAAATTTTAGAAATAAAATGTGCACATAATCTTTTTTTTTGTTAAACAAACAAAATAAAGTGTTACTCTCTGTATTTGATTAAATAATACTTGAAAAAAATCCGTAAATTATTCACAGATTAACAGAAAATTAGTTACCTTTCTCTTTCTCCATAACACCACTACTACTTGACATTACTTCCAAACTGATTAAATGCTGTTGTGATGACTGAGTATTGTCTTCAACATGTTTTACTTGTAAGTCAGGAACTATGTTTTTCTCAAATTGAACATCTTTTAGAATCGTAGGAGAACAAGAAGCATGATTAGAGGATGAACTAATATTGACTGATTCCTCTTCAAGATCGCCAATTGATATATTCAGTTCACTAGTTGTAATATTCTCTTGATGAAGAGGTGATTGAGTAATTACATTTTGATCTTCGAATAAATCTTCACAAGATTCTTGTAAAGATTTATTATTATTGTTGTCATTATTATTATTATTATTATTATTCTCAAAACTTTTGTTTTCGTCGTTATTAAAAGCACCGTCATCATCATCATCATCTGACGACGAGGAGACATCAGGAAATTTTAAACTACCACACCTACTACTTCCACTTGATGAATAAACAGACATCACTATATGAATAAAAAGTAGACAAGACATAAACGAGAGTGAACAATGGTTATCTGGATATATATATATATAATCCTTAGTCATTTCCCCATTTTCAAACAAATATAACGTACATGCACATGATACTGTACGGAGCGCGACATCAAAATGTCCGCAATCCGGTCATCCATCTCGGCAGGCACATACATTACCAACACATCTTAATCACCATTAAAAACGTACTCACTAATATCGGAGATTGTTATGTCTGAACAGTATTTTGGAGAGTTGGCTCAGTGGTTGGTTAATGGGTTCGATCTTAAGCCATTAAGTCTCAGGTTCAAACCCTGTTTCACTAACCACGAACTAGATAGACAACCAGATAATATTATTCACTAGCGAGTTTTGGACCTAGAATTCCATGAGATTTCAAGATTGAATGTTTGAAAACATACAAAATACAAGAACTAAATGTAAAGTAAACGCATAATATAAGTTTTTATTAGGATACTTGACGAATGCTCAATTTGATGTCAAAGTTTTATTGAATTAAAAACAATTTATTCATCTCAATAAATGTAGCAACATTTGTAGATATTATCATTGGGTCTTTGGTGATCGGTCAGTCGTACAGTAGACATCACGAAACCAGTTAATCTTTTGGTTCAAAATAAAGATGCAATGTAACAATTCCTGAACTTCCAGTAGTTAGTTTTTGATTAGTTCTCTTTCACAACAAAAATGCCATAAGATTAATTTTCTCTAAATTATTTTTCCGAACCGCCAAAACAATAGTTACTAAACAGGGTGACAATTTCAAGGTTATCAGTATCGTCACATTTAGATTGAATGATGAGAATAGTTTACAAACCAATGTAATTTAATGTTTATTCTAAACAACAGAAAGAAGATTAAAGTAAGAACCTTCTACTATGAAAATCAATCGATAGAAGGGAAGTGTCCAGTTTTCAACAAAAATATTGAAAATGAGTTGATGAAGAAGTGAGAAAAAAAGTAAGTAAGTATAATTTTAAAAAAAATACACAATGATGAGTCAAGATAAGCAGGAGAGAATAAATAGTAAAGGATGAGAGAAACAGTGCAATTACGAAAGACACAACCAAAAATAATACTTTCTAGTTACAATCTTTCTCATTTATATGAAGAAAGTAAGTGAAAATTACAACAAGGCTGTCCTTGGCATTTATTATACAAGTCACACGTCTGGTAACATCTCAAGTCAGTGGAGCCACACCATGTCTAGGATCTCAAACAATAGGGTCGGCATAACGCATCTACGGTCCCCACCTTACCATCCCCAATCCAATGGACAAGCAGAACGCTTCGTGGACACATTCAAAAGAGCTTTACTGAAAGGGGGAGACGAGGGGCCAACTAGCCAAGTAATCACTAGATTTTTAACAGCTTACAGAAGCACTCCGAACCATACGGTCCTAGAGGGAAAGTCTCCAGCTGAAGCAATGTTTGAAAGACGTATTCGGACTACTTTTAACGCGATGTCGCCCCCTAAAGGAGCGAATAGGTACAGGCCAAATCAAAATATTCGCAGCTTCAACGTTGGCGATAAAGTGTTCCTAAAATCATATCTGGGGAAAAATCAAGGGGAACCAGGAACCGTCGTACAAAGACTAGGAAGAGTTTTGTATCGAATAACAGGAGCTTTCGGAAGCTGTGTTAGACACACGAAACAACTGGGAAAGGACAAAAGAATGGTACGCTCGGGTGATAATCACGTAAATCTACCGCTGGAGTTGGTCACAGAACCGACAACTACACATTTGTCCCGGAATACCGAAGAAAGGGGAAGGTCGGAGACACTAACACGAAAAACTACAACCAGAATGGAACGCCGCCGCAAACCAGTCGTAAGACTACAAGTGGACTCAAGAAAAAAATCTTATTCCGGGGAGGTGTTGGGATAGCCAATCGAGAAGAAAGCCATGCACATTGTGGATTGATGGATGAACTTATCGATTCAATGCTTAAATATTTCAAGGGCAGTCGATTGATGAACTATTTGATTTAATATTCAAATACTTGAAACGACAATATCGATCATATATGTATGATTGTATAAATACACATGTTCGATTTGTAAATTTTTGATTCTGTTAATAAGTGTTCTCCAACGTCTTCCGTCTTCTTATTTTTTTGAACGGTGGGAGTCTAACGTTCGGTGTTGTTATTTGTGTACAGTGGTTTGGCGTTACTCAAATACAGAACATAAAAGTCGGGTAGGGCTGATAGACCTCAGTACTGTACAACTTTCATACTATGTCATAAATTGACATGCACGATGTGGAATTTACTGAAACAACATTCATAGTATACAACATCTAAGCTACCAGAGTCGATGTTTCAAGATGATAGATAACATAAAGATGCCCAGATACATGTTGTTGAACCTCCTCATTACTAACTACCAAAACGAAAGCTTCACCATAGAAGGATTTCATATTATTTTTCGATAGAAGTGATATGATTAAAAGTCTAATCTTAACCTGTTATTGATTGAGTGGGCGATCGATTCGTCTGACTAGCAGCAACCTTGCCTTTAATATCAATCTACTTGACAAGCTGCTGCTCAGTTTTAACAAATAAATCTCGACCACATCATGCCAATGTATATTTCATCTTTCGAACTAGTATACTATATTCATTCATAACAGTCAGATGCAACGTAGAACTTCGTACGTAAGTACATCAGTTCATGTCGCCATACCACATCAGCACAGAGATGTTATTGTCAATTCAAATCCAATAGTAGAAGAGGTAGTAAGGGTATTAGGAGTAGTCGGATAGGTTAGGATTAGAAGATATTATTCAAGAAGTATGATTTAATGAGAAAAGTTTACAAAGTCAAAATTAGAGGTGTTGAAGAATCCAGAACATTAGCATTCGAGAGAACACAAAGAATAAATGCACTGGCTCCATTGCAAACGATTTTGAGCCATGTCGTTCAAGGTCTCTAACCATCGATTATTATCATCTCGCCGACCCCAACCAGGTAGTCGACAATTACCGACATGGCTAAGTCCACTCGTCAATGACTTCATAGATTTCTGCTATGTTTTGGTTTGGCCGCCCCTAACTTTCTTCCAACCTATTCCTACACTACAAAATAAAGCTCTTCGAGGCAGTTGGTGGTTAGGCATACGCAACACATGTCCCAACCAACTCAACTGATGAAATTTCATTACTTCATCTATTGATCTGCCTACCTTACTTAGCACCCGATTCCTAATAACAGCGTTGCTCACTCGAATGTCCCAGGATATACGAGCAATGCTTCGAAGACACCTATGATCGAAAACCAGTAACCTACGAATATCTTCTACTCTCGCTGGCCATGTTTGACAGACATAAAGTAAGACGGAGCGAACTACTGAACAGTACACTCGTCCTTTAGTCAGCAAACGGATATCTCACCTACGCCATAAGTGACGCAGTTTGGCAAAAGCCAATCGAGCCTTCTGTATCTGAGCTGAGATTTTGTCAGTCGCCAGGCCATCAGCACTGATGAGACTCCCAAGATAACAAAATATAATGAATAACCATAATTAAAAATCACATCATACTGTTTAACAATAAATACAAAATCAATAAGTATACATATATATATACTTACATTCTACTTTATCTAATTCACAAGATGTATCATTTTTGATCATTTCATCTTGACCAGATTCATCTAAGTCTACTTCATTTGGACTGATAATTGGTAGTTGATTTGTTTTATCTGCAGAACTTTGTGTATTAAAACTGTTGTTCATTTCAAAAACTGATTGATCAATTGAAGATTTAGAGGGTGATGAATTATTATTATTAATGTGAAGAATGTTGTCATTTGATTTGTCAACTAATTTTTGAGGTGATTCACTTAAAATAGAATGATTGATTGATTGTGAAGTTTTCCTAGGAGATTTTTGAGAATCACTTGATGTAACAATAGATTGAGAATCATTGAATTGAGATAATTCCATAATTACATAATCAGGAATTGGAATAGTAAGAAGTTTAGCTATTCGTGTGATACAATTGATATTTAATATTGCATTTAATGATTTCATTTGGCTTAAATCATAATGTTTTTGTAATAAATGCCAAACAGGTTTAACTAAAGTTTTAAATTCTGTACGTAATGAATTAATCATGATAGATTGAGCAACTTCCTATGGTATAAAAGTGGTGATAAGAGAAAAAAAAAGCTAATGATTAAATGAGTTAGACAGAAGATACAATACAGAACTTTGTACGTGCGTGCATCAGTTCATGTTGCCATACCATATTAGCATTAGAGACGTGATCAGTCAGTCAGTCAGATGCAACGTAGAACTTCGTACCTAAGTACATCAGTTCATGTTGCCATACCACATTAGCACAAAGAGATGTAATTGTCAATTCAAATCCAACAGTAGTAGATGTATTAAAGGTATCACAAGTAATCAGAGAGATTAGGATTAGAAGATATTATTCAAGAAGTATGATTCAATGAGATAAGTTTAGAAAGACAAAACGTAATTGTCAGTTCAAATCTAATAGTGGAAGAGATAGTAGAAGTATTTAACAGTAATTGAGAAGATTAGGGTATACATAGTTCAGTGAGATAAAGTTAGAAAGAGAAAGATAGAGACGATGAGGAATTTCGAAGATTAGAATTTGAGAGAACACAAGGAATGAATGCACCTGAGCCATTGCAAACGATTTTGAGCCATGTAATTCAAGGTCTCTAACCATTGGTGACTTTTGTCTCGTGGACCCCAACCAGGTAGCCTAGATCTACCAACATTACTCAGTCTACTTGTCAGTGATCAGCGTTAACAGGTTCATCAACTGGCTTGGGATCACACTCTAAGTGTAAGGACTGATGAAACTTACAAGTTGTTAATAACCAAATAGATGGGACGGGGTTTGAATCTGGAACACAGTGGTTTAAAGCAGAACGACTTGATTATTAAGCTACTACTTGAAAAAAAGACAATACTAAGCAGTTCAGCGTAATCATACTATAAATTCATGAACTCTTGGATGTATATGAACAGCCTACGAAACGTTCTGAGATAAACAAACGGATTTTAAGTGAATCTTTAAAGCTCAAAACGTGTAAAATATGAAACTTTGTATGTTAACGTAAGAAACATATATCACTGCATAAATGTACATCAGAATGAACCGTAGAATGTAGTTCCAAAGAATTCCAAATCTTCAAATCAATTCAGTTAGAATTAACATAGAACGAGATGAAATTAATTACGTGAATATTAAACGAGGCAAAATAATGTTGTTGTAGTAGTAGTGATGGTCAGAAGGATTAAATATCGAATGATTAGAGGATGCATCATTGTCATCTATTCTGAAAGATAAACAGATCATAGCAAGTAGTGGAGGAATACATAGATAATCAAAAGTCTCATCCGAATAAATAACACGTACTAATTAGTGTCAAGTATTTGGTCTTAAATGTCGAATTATTCCTTATTATTATTATTATTAATATTTGTTAGGGGAACATACATGGAATAAAGCATGACTGCGTCAGCTGCGCGCTGATTGGCTAATTTCCTATCCAATCAGCGCCTGATCCAATCTTGGAGAACAGGGTAGAAAATTCTGGTACTGTTAGCTGCATGCTGATTGGTTAAATCTAATCCAGTCGATCACGTGAATTTCTATCCAGAAGCTTCTCATGAAAAATGCTATAAACTAAGGTTGTATCTATTTTTGGCCTTCGCCTTCGCCATCACCTTTGGCTCCTTATTTCCACTTAACCTTGCTATTTGGGATATAATCTTTTCCTGTTCAACCGTGTTTTTGATTCTTTGGGACTTGTCCAGTGTATTGCGGTCAGAGAATACTAAGCAATAGGATTTAGCTGGGAATCATTTAAGCAAACGTTAGAACATTATTACTACACAATAACTGAACAGAAAATAACGAAAGTACAAATCAATTAATTTACCTTTTCAAGCATTCCTCTGATTGTTTCTTTGAGGTTTTCAACTTCAGATTTCAGAGACTCTGAAAATCTAATACGATGTTCTATTTGTGTTCGTAGTTGTATGATAACATCCTGAGGCGGTAGATTACATAAGTGACTAAGCTCTGGATTATCAGCCATAGCCATCATTGCTGTAGCCATTGTATCGACTTCATCGAAAGCAACGCGGTTCGTAGGAACATGCAGAGTACTAGTAACCGGACTGTTAATAGGACGTTGGGCTGTTGCTGTAGCCAATCGTGATCGGGAAATAACAACTTCTTTTCGAACACGAGCTAGTTCCTCTCTTAAATCATCACGAAGCCGATTACCTTCGTTGATAATATTCTGATAGTGAGATATTGTATCCTATCCATAAATGGTTAACAGATAGTAAAACACATGTTGATATACAAATTCACGATACCTTGAAATTAACATTTCATTGATAAATGTTAACGGTAATTAGGAAAAATGTACACATGGTTCATAAATTCAGATTGATCTTACGAAAAATTTACCTGATTATTTGAAGTAGTTAATGTCTATTAAATAATTAAGTCCGAAAAACTTCTGTTTCAGTGAAGGTCAACGTTAGTTAAAAGATTTATAATTGACTAACAACGGTTCAGACAGTAAATAGTTTCCGGTAAATGATTATAACTACATGGAATACTATTTCCTAGTTAAATATGCATAGTTATTCAACATGATAACTTCAATACTTTGGTACGTTACGTATAGCTGAATGTAGAGTTATCATTCCAATAAAAGTACCTCAAAAACTACTAACTACGAACTAGATTAGGTCTATTATTAAAGACTAAAGCTGTCGTCATATTGGGCCACCTATATTCACGATTATCTCTGGTAACTTCTAAACAGATAAATGCACACTGTGGAAACCACCAACTATGTTTAACTATCATAATTTTACTAATAAGTAAAACGTTCAAAGAAACAATTCATATTTTACAAAATTTCACATACAAAAGCCCGACCGTAGCTGTTACCTTGTTGTGGTGGTCGGTCTTGCCTATCGTGATGATCCAATCGAGCTATATTGGCTGGAACACACGTTCCTGTAGGTTCTACCATGTCAGGCAGGTCGATTGGAGAACGATGAGACTAAAAGCAGTTACTTAAGGTCTGAGGACGAAGTGGTACTGCTGACTGTAGAGAGATATGACAGCAATGAGGTGTTTCCCTCAAACAACCAGCATCTACAGCGATGCTGCCTTCTCACAAGGAAGGAAGGGGTCAGAAAAGTTCGACCATGAAAATGTCACACCTCAGCTTTCTTCATGGATTTCTGTCTCCGGCGGTAAGGGCTGTGCAATAAGGGCTTCAAAAAGAGCTGAGCTAATACTCTGAAAACCTTTCATATAAAGGCCGAGTGACCGGGCTCAAACAGTTGTCCCTTGAAATCTGCGGTCACGTTCCCAGGTCTCTAAGACCGACACTAATTTACCTTCTTTTTCAGGTTTCTCAAGAAACACCTTACCACGGTGTGGGCAGCCGAGAAATGATATCCTCCCTTATACCAATAACAGCACATGAGATCAAACTGGTTACATACAAAAGAATGGAGTAATTTATTTTGTCAGTATCACACAATCTAGTCATTTAACATATTTCTAGCGAATATACACAAGAACAGAAGTACTTTTACAACAATAAATTTGTCTGGTAATAATGGGCTCTAATATTAATTAATTCTAGTTAAATATCCAAATAAATACAATAATGAGGACATCTCAACTCTTGTTTAACAATAGAATGACAACGGTTTATCCCTATCAATAAATTTGGAAGGTATGATCAGTCAGTCAGTCAGTCAGTTGCAACGTAGAACTTCGTACGTAAGTACATCACTTCATGTCGCCATACCACATCAGCACACAGATGTAATTGTCAATTCAAATCCAATAGTAGAAGAGTTAGTAAGGGTATTAGAAGTAATCGGAGAGGTTAGGATGAGAAGATATTATTCAACAAGTATGATTAAATGAGAAAAGTTTACAAAGTCAAAACTAGAGTTGTTGAAGAATCCAGAAGATTAGGATCTGAGAGAACACAAAGAATAAATGCACCGGCGCCATTGAGAACGATTTCGAGCCATGTCATTCAAGGTCTCTAACCATCGATTATTATCATCTCGCAGACACCAACCAGGTAGTCGACAATTACCAACATGGATGGCTAAGTCCACTCGTCAATGACTTCATGCATTTCTGCCATGTTTTGGTCTGGCCGCCCCTAGCTTCCTTCCAACCTATTCCTACACTACAATACAAAGCTCGACGAAGCAGTCGGTGGTTGGGCATACGCAACACATGTCCCAACCACCTCAACTGATGAAGTTTCAATGCTTCATCTATTGATCTGCCATTCTTACCTGGCACCCGATTCCTAATAACAGCGTTGCTAACTCGGGCGTCCCACGATATGCGAGCAATGTTTCGAAGACACCTATGATCGAAAACCAGTAACCTACGAATATCTTCTACTCTCACTGGCCATGTTTCACAGCCATAAAGTAAGACGTCAAGAAATAATAAAAATGTACAAAATAGGAGTTGGTTTACGTATTGTCAAAACATGTGCTCATATCTAGCGGTGCACACTTTTTTCACATGCCAAGAATATCTCTGGTTGTAATCACATTCAAACATAAGTCTAATCTTGTGAAAGTGTGATTACTAGAGTACACTATTAGTAAAGAGGTAATAATCGACAAAAATTATCGGTTTTTATACCCAACTTCAAAATAATAACGAATTCTATTATTTTCAAAATTATTAACATTATTGGGTCACACATTTGAATGGAATAGGGAGTGGGTGGAAAAGTGTTAATTAATGTTGAGAGTACGTATGAAAAATAAATTAAAACCATCATTGGTCTAAATGTTGTTTCCAATTCTTGACTATGTGATAACTGACTAAACTTCCTCAACTAAGAAATAACGCAATCGGAACTTATGTACTCATGTACGAAGTTCTACGTTATAACTGACTGGCTAACTGTACTAGCTTCTACTCAAGTAACAGCCGATTATGGTTTTACATTACCATCGGCTTAATAACTATCATAATAAAACCTGACTATATAAAATCGACTAATTGAGTAAAATTACAAAATCAGCAAAATAGTGGTCTTATTGACACAAGAATAAAGTTTAGAATTACCATATCCTAACAATCAGAATATAAACTCACACTGAGAAAAATACATATTCAAAACAAAATCTGATAGTTATGGAAACTGGATAAGTAAAATGTAGTCATCTTTTTTTTACATTATAATGGACAACATACTTTATGCATTTCCAAATCCTTTCGCAACTGTTCACATTCAAGTTTATGACGAAGTCCAGCTTGAAGTTGAGCACGCATACCCACAACGGAGTTTCGTAGACGAATTAACTGACTCTCAGCTCTTTTAGCATGCATTATTGCCCAATCACGTTCAATATTAGCTGAGTGTTGATTTATTTGATTGTGTAACATTGGTTGTTGACCATTCATTATAGTGTTATTATTATTATTATAGGGTAGAATACTACATTCACCATTAGATTTAACATCTAACTCAGAAGTTGAATGTGAAATGTCACTTTGCCTTTGGATGAACCATGTTTTGAAGATAAGTACAGCATCAAGAAGATTTGAACAATGGTTTGCAACACGACGGCAGCTGGCCTAAAAACAAAATGGAGGTTAAACTAGCAGTGAATTCCGCTACGATTAATCATCGAGTTAAGTGTTGGTAATGTCCACATAACTAACCAATCAAGTCGTAGTTTAAGCGATCAACACGTCATCTGGTATGATGTGTCTGTAAACTATGTGTCTGTTGCATGTGACCTACCAATCGAAAGACATTATTATCTAATCGTACTAATGTGACTCATAATTTTATCTGTTTCGATAAGACATGCAATATTTGTTACTGTTTATTCGTTTACCTTAATAGCTGTAGTTTCCTTAATTGTTGTAATTAATCTAATTATCTTTAAGTCTAGAAACAAATGAAGTTTAAAGCCAAGTTGTCCTTGATCTGACTATGGCTTTCACATAGACTATGATGTGCTAGCCAGTATCGCGTTTACGGTTCTAGTAGTAGTATAACTGTAGGACAAATTAAATTCTACAATGTTTCAACCAATAACTCATCAGAAATTCACACACTAAGTACTTCTAAATGTCTACGGAGAATCATAAAACTGATCAGATTCTTGAATTGTCTCCCCACTATTCAGAAACTCATTGTGATGACCAGTTTCGAAGAAATAGCTTCCGAATGGATCCCTTGTTGAAGTTAGAATTAGCTAAGGTACGTTTGGCTCAGACAAAAGGAGAAATTGAGTTAGAACAGTTACGTCAAAAGGGAATAGAACATTGTAATCAAATTGTGGCTGACAAGGTTATGTCGTATGAGTCTACATCTGGTTTACGTACAGCTGATATTAATCATGGAAAGGACTGGATAACAGTGATATCTAAAGCTTTAGACCTACCAAAGAGAGAGATCATAGGGCTTGACAGTAATCCCACGAACTATTGGAGTTTCATATAGAACTTCGAAGACTGTTTTGATGAAAGTGTTGGATTTCGATCCAAGTTAAACTATTTGATTCAGTATTGTGATGGTGAAGCTAAGGCTACTATTGCTCATTGTGAATTGCTCGAATTAGAAGACTATCGTAAAGCGTTAGAGCTTCTTGAGGAAGCACTCGGTCAGAAGCACATAGTAGCTCATGCTTTTATTGATAAGATACTGAATATCCCTGCTATTAAGGGGACTGACCTAGATAATTTAAGAAGACTGGCTCGTAAGATGCATGTTTGTGAGCTAACGCTTACACAAATGAACTATCAGTCTGATCTTAATTCCACAAAAATTATCGAATGTATGTTTTTAAAACTCCCACCATACATACAGAGGGAATGGGTTAAAGTAGCATGTTGAATTCTCAAGACGGTTAGAGAGCCTTTATTTAACGACCTCTGCGAATTTGTAAAGGAACAGTCAGATATAGCTAATACTAGATACGGTCTACTAGTCAACCACGGTAATGATAGTGACAAAAGGGATGTTGGCTCTTTTAAGGGGAAAATTAGTGCAAATTACAATACAGCAAGGATATTGTGGTGTTTGAATGAACTAGTAACTTCTTGTTGTTGTTGAATGCTTGATTTCGAATTCTAAATACAATACATTCGTTTGTGCATATCTTTAGTTCTTGATTCACATACTTCTAATTATCACACTGGCGTCGCGATGGAGCTTGTAATGGAACAGCTAGATATTCATTCTACTTCTGAAGCTTTTGAAGATTATTTGGAAAGGTTTGAAATCTGGAGTATGACCAGGAAAGATGTCAAAGATGATAAAATTGTGGCTCATTTCCTAACATTCATCGGAAAAGAAGCGTACAGCTTATTAAAAACCTTGGCATATCCAGAAAAACCTATTTCACTTCCCTATGCAATGCTAAAGGAGTTATTATTGAATCATGTAAAGTGCCTTGGTTTTGAATGCCGTGAAAGAGCGAAATTTCATAAGATGATTCGTCAAAATGACCAAAATGTTAAGGAATTCATTCTTGAATTGCAGAAACAGGCTGTCAAATGTAATTTCGGTGATCAACTTCATGTGCAGCTGAGAGACCGATTAATTGCAGGAATTAACATACCTAGTTTGGAAAGAGAGCTGTTAAGAATGTCAAACTGTTCCTTTCAAGACGTTAGAACTGCGTGCATTAACTACGAGGCGTTGAATGAATTTGATATTCAGTCGATGAAGATTTCCAATACTTTGATTAGTTGTCATGATGAAAAATAATCTCAGGGTCAATCAAAATCGTGTTCGTTTAACAGAGGTTCCGATTCTCGTGTAAATATGAACGGTGTCTCAAAAAAGAATTACAAAGGAAATCACAAAGGTGAGACCAAGTTTGGCAAATGTTTATCATGTGGAAAACTTCATTCTCGTCATTCTTGTACATTTCGTAATGCTAAATGTTTTAGATGTGGTAAGATAGGACACATTCAACTAGTATGCAAAGCTACTGTTCATTTTGCCTCAAGTAGTACTAAAGATTGTAATTTAGATTCCAATAATTCAGCTGATCCTAATGATCATTTATCTTTAACTACCATTTCGAAAGGTAATGCTCATATTCAAAAGCGACTATATACATCGCTTGGTTCATGTCATGACTTTATTGTGGACACAGGCAGTATAGAGTCCATTATTTCATTCAAGAACTTGAAATCGTTAGATCCGAACGTTGTGATACGACCCACTGATGTATCAATATTGGGGATTACTGGACACAGACTGCATATACGAGGATGTTGTGAATTGCTAATAAGAGATGATAATTCCTCATACATACCTTGTGAATTTTTAATTAGTGAAACAGGACTGTCAATACTGGGTTTAAAGAATTTGAGAAGACTTCAAGTGGAGTTGTCTTTCCTAGTTTCTAAAGAAAATTCTGATGCTTTACCTAAAGATTTGACAGCCACGTGTGCTAAGTGCAATGGAAGTATAAAAACGGTTCAGCACAGGAGTGCCAAACAAATTCAACATGTTAACTACATTTCTCGACAGTCATTACAAGATAAACCTGTTAATACTTCAGACTGTTTGTTGGTGCAACCTTTACGAGTGAAACGTCCAGATCTCATTAGAGAAACTCGTAGAAACTTTGGATGTATAATTAATGCTATACGGAAAGGTTGGAATGCTAATCTGAAACGCAGATTCCCTATCTATTTTTCAAAGCGGGATGAGCTATCCACTACTCATGATGGTATTTTGTGTTTACATGATCGGGTTGTTATTCCTCCTTCATTGCGTAAAGTTGTCCTGGAAGATCTTCATAGTGGACATTCAGGTGTTGAGAAAATGAAGTCCTTGGCGAGGCTCATACGTTGGTGGCCAGAGATAAATGCAGATATTTGTCGTACAGCAAAGAATTGCGAAAAGTGTCACAAGCTGAAAAATCAGCATTCGAAGTGGAGTGATTCTATTGCCGCCTCAACATTTAATGAGCTGGAGAGGGGAGTAGATACCTTTCTACTGCAATATAGAAATGCCAGACATTCAGTGACGAAGGAGACTCCATCAAAACTATTAAAAGGAAGAATTCTTCGGTCGAATATGAGATGTTTGGAGTCTGCAGAAGTTACATATTATCGTGGCAATGATCTTCGACCATCCACGGGGATCGTTCTGAAGAATGTCGGGAAATCTATGGTGCGACTTCTAGATATCAATGACTTAAGTACACATAATCGACATGTTGATCAAATACAATTTCAAGAACCAGGTGAGTCTGTTCCAATTTCCGTTGTTAATTCTAATACTAATGAGAGCATTCTAGATAATACAGAGCCTTTATCCAATACACTGTCGGACAGACACAGGATGAATTTGAGAAGAAGACGTACAATTGATTACAGACACTTGGATTCCAATTTAAGCTGTGGCGGATGTGGTGTTTGAATGAACTAGTAACTTCTTGTTGTTGTTGAATGCTTGATTTCGAATTCTAAATACAATACATTCGTTTGTGCATATCTTTAGTTCTTGATTCACATACTTCTAATTATCACAGATATCATATGCAAGTACGATATATAGAACGAGATTACGCCTAAAAGGTAAACGATAAAAACTCTAATGGACGAGTCTGGTACCTTTCTCACCACCCTGTCTTCTATCCCAAGAGGCCTAACAAGTTAAGAAGTGTTCGATTGTACAGCTCAGTATGCTGGGATTTCTTTAAAAAAGAATCTTTATTGTAGGCCAAATTTAGTCAGTAACTTAGTAGACGTTTTCACCGGGTTTCGGCAACGACCAATAGGTCTTACGGCAGACGTTGAAGCCATGTTCAAACAAGTAACGGTTCCGATGCATGATCGAGATGTTCTTAGGTATTTGTGGTGGCCAGGTGGAAATTTAGAAAACGAGCCAGATGTCTATAGAATGAAAGACCACCCGTTTGGAGCAACATCATTAACATGTTGCGCCACGTTTGCCTAGCAGAAAACGATTTCTGATAATCAAGATAAATTTCCCAGGATGTTACGCAAGCAGCTAAGGAACAGTTCTATGTGGAAAATTTATTGATAAGTGTGGATGCTATAGAAGCCTAACCGACCTATTCACATTTCAAAAGACTCTTAAGTTTGGGAGGATTTAATTCAACTAATTGGACTAGTAGTAGTGTTGAAGTGTTGGAATTCATACCAGAGGAAGATCGTACTGAAGGAAACATTACCGTCTGCAAGTCCAATGAGATGAGTAAACGAACGTTGGGGATAGAATGGAATGCCCGAACGGACAAATTACGTCTCAAAGTTGGTAAACTTCATAGAAACCTAACCAGAAGAAATATTTTATCGTACGTAGCATCGATCTTTGATCCTGGAGGCGGAATATGGGAACGCATCATAAAGTGAATAGGAAGGAATCTACAAACGGGAGACTTAGTGTTAGTACACAATAATAGCACACCGAGAAACCCGTGGCCGAAAGTTATAGTTAGACAGGTCAATTAGGGTCCAGATGGACGAGTCAGAACAGTTCGATTGAAGACAGCAACAGAAGAGATCAGCCACGATATACGGAACCTGTGACTGTGGCCGATTATTTGAGCACGACGGTAAAGAGACCTAGATGTGATGTCCGCTTGGGGGGAATGTCAGTTATGTCCATTACTAACCAATCAAGTCGTGGTTTGAGCGCTAACTACGTCATCTGGTCTGAGTCAGTCAGTCAGTTGCAACGTAGAACTTCGTACGTAAGTACATCACTTCATGTCGCCATACCACATCAGAACAGAGATGTAATTGTCAATTCAAATCCAATAGTAGAAGAGTGAGTAAGGGTATTAGAAGTAATCGGAGAGGTTAGGATTAGAAGATATTATTCAAGAAGTATGATTTAATGAGAAAAGTTTAGAAAGTCAAAACTAGAGGTGTTGAAGATTCCAGAAGATTAGGATTTGAGAGAACACAAAGAATAAATGCACCGGCGCCATTGCGAACGATTTTGAGCCATGTCATTCAAGGTCTCTAACCATCGATTATTATCATCTCGCGGATCCCAACCAGGTAGTCGACAATTACTGACATGGCTAAGTCCACTTGTCAATGACTTCATGGATTTCTGCCATGTTTCGGTCTGGCCGCAGCCAGCTTTCTTCCAACCTACTCCTAAACCACAAAACATAGCTCGTCGAGGCAGTCGGTGGTTAGGCATACGCAACAAATGTCCCAACTACCTCAACTAATGAAGTTTCACCACTTCATCTATTGATCTGCCATTCTTACCTAGCACCCGTTTCCTAATAACAGCGTTGCTCACTCGGGTGTCCCACGATATACGAGCAATGCTTCGAAGACACCTATGATCGAAAACCAGTAACCTACGAATATCTTCTACTCTCACTGGCCATGTTTCACAGCCATAAAGTAACACGGAGCGAACTACTGCACAGTACACTCGTCCTTTAGTCAGCAAACGGATATCTCGCCTTCGCCATAAGTGACGCAGGTTGGCAAAAGCCAATCGAGCCTTTTGTATCCGTGCTGAGATTTCGTCAGTCACCAGGCCATCGGCACTGATGAGACTCCCAAGATAAATGAAGCGGTCTACACGTTCGACTACCTCACTGCCTATCACTAGTTCAGGTGCCGATGAAACCCAATCTTGAAGCAACATTTTGCATTTCGAGGGGGAAAACCGCATACCGAACATGCTCGCATTGTTGCTAAGGGTAGTCAGAAGACTCTGCATTTTGTCAGCGTCTTCACCAAGTAGGACAATGTCATCGGCATATTCTAAGTCAATAAGCGAGCCACATGGTAAAAGCTCTACTCCCGAAAATTCAGACGAGGATAAGGTTATTTCTAGCAGTATGTCTATGATAAAATTAAACAAGAATGGAGAGAGTGGACATCCCTGACGGACACCACTTGAAGTGAAGAATTCCGGTGACAGTTCGCCATAGGCTCTCACCCGACCAGTGGTGTTCGAGTAGAGAGCTTGTATAAGGTTAATGCACTTCTTTGGTACACCTTTCAACGACAGACACTGCCACAGAACCTCACAATCCACTGAGTCAAATGCCGCTTTTAGGTCCAGGAAAACAACTTTTGTAGGACGCCTAAATGTGTGTCTGTGTTCCAGGACCTGTCTGAGTGTGAAGATGTGGCCTATACAACCACGTCCAGGTCGAAAACCAGATTGGTTTTCTCTAGTCTGCTCTTCACGAGCTTTCGTTAGGCGCCGAAGTATTATTGAGGCCAATATTTTAGATACCATGTTAGTTAGACTTATTCCCCTGAGATTGTCATAAGAAGACTTTTGTCCTTTCTTATAGATTGGGACAATCAGTGATTGAGACCAGTTGGATGGGATTGTGTCCAGTTCCCAGATTCTACCTAAGATCTCGGTCAACCTAGTTGCTAAAACTGGACCACCATCCTTAAATATCTCAGGGGTCAGTCTATCAGCACCCGCAGCTCGCCCTCGCTTCAGATTTCCTAACGCTTTTTCAACTTCATTAAGACTAGGGGGACTTACGTCGATTCGCCATTCAGGATGACTGGAGATCGTGGGTAACCGGAGAGTGGCTCGAGGCCAGTTGGACTGATCCTTGAAGTGTTCTGCCCATCGATCCAGTCTCCTGGATTGAGAATAAATAATAGTTCCGTCATTTTCTGATATAGTCTCACTTACACTAGGATTCCTAATACCAGTTTGCTTGATAAGTCGGAAAAGTTGTCTACTGTTGCCGATCGCCGCTGCCTTTTCCATCGCTTTTGCTTTCGCCACCCACCACTGTTCGCGATCGTTACGTAGGCTTTTTATAAGTCAGCGCCTAAGTTGACTTCGTTCTTCATCATGTTCAGAGCCAGGTGGGATGAGTTTTCGGGCATCCATCAGATCGGAGGATGCTACTGAGATCCAAGGCTTCATTCTAGCCTTATGGTTTACCTTACTAGCAGATATCACTGCTGTTTCCACAGCCTTTTTGATATCATTCCAACCTGCCTCCGGATGGGAATCGCTTAAATGGTCGCCTAACTGTCTTTCTAGTTGTTCCTGAAATATATTCTTCACCTTATTATCATTAAGTAAAACCCTAAGAGGATTTCTTACGGTGTCTTTCCTACGCCCAGTAAGCTTCAAACAAATACGAGCTCGCACTAGGGCATGATCTGAATCTAAACATGTGCCCCGGAACGAGCGACAGTCTTCTATCGAACCCCTCCATCGGTGGCTGATGGCGATGTGATCTAGTTGCGTCCAACGTTGAGACGACTTTGGAGGTCGCCAGGTCAACAGATGCTTTTCCTTATGCCTAAAGTTAGTGTTTGCTAAGAATAGGCGGTTGTCTGAGCATACTTGTAACAGACGGTCACCATTGTCTGTTCTCTGAGTCGCGACACCATAACATCCACCTAGGTGTCTTTCATTTTCTTTCAGTCTACCTACTTGAGCATTAAAGTCACCAGCCATTAATACTATATCAGAGCGCCTAGCTTTTTGGAGGAGGTCCGAAAGCTTTCTGTAAAACTCACCTTTAACCTCGTCTGAACTGCAGTCAGTGGGGCATAGGCAGATACGATGAAGAGGCAACGGCGAGTGTTCCTATTTTTCCGAGTCCTTACTGTCTCATTTAGTCGGACAGCGCACAAACGACTATCTGCAGGGATCCAGTCAAGGAAGGATTGTTCCGCTCTACGACTCAATGCTATGCCTACGCCAGCAAGACCCCTGGAAGCAGCATCAGGGCTACCGGATACACGAAGAGTAAATCGAGCTGCTTCTTTATTTTGACAAGGTGAAATCAAATTAATAATTTTACTAGGATCCTGTATGCGCGTTTCCGAGACGCAGCATACATCAACGGCACGAGATTCTAAAGTCCTAGCTAATGATGCCTGTTCCCCTATTTGACACAATGTCCGTACATTAAATGCTCCGACACGTAGTCTAGAACGGGGTTTAAGGAGACCAGGAACGACGTTTCGCGAACTCGTGTCGTCTGCATTAGCTGTGCACTGTGATAAATGAATGTGAGAAGAGTTAGTCGTGGAGATAAGAGAGGTACTAGGAGGTGTAGAAAGGATTTGATTTTGACCAATTTGGTCTCGCGGTTTGGTATGAGGGCGGTTGTCACTTCCCGGCTGCTCACACCGTGGAAGGTTGTTTCTTGAGAGACCTGAAAAGGAAGATGGATTAGTGTTGATCTTAGAGACCTGGGTGCGTGACCGCAGAGCCCAAGGGACAACTGCTTGAGGCCGGTCACTCACGGCCTTTTTATGAAACGTTTTTTGAGGATTAGCTCCGTTTTTAAAGGCCCCTAGTGGGCACCCTTACCCAAGGAGACGGAAATCCGTCAGGTAGGGTGAGGTGTGACATTTTTAGGGTCGACCTTTTCTAACCCCTACCTTCTTTGTGAGAAGGCAGCATCACTGCAAATGCTGGTTGTCCGAGGGAAACACCTTACTACTGTCACGCCCCTTTGCAGTCAGCAGTACGACTTCGCCCTCAGACCTTGAGTAGCTTTTAGTCTCATCGTTCTCCAATCGACCAGCCTGGCATGGTAGAACCTGCAGGAACGTATGTTCCAGCCAGTATAGGTCGGTTGGGTCATCACGATAGGCAAGCCCGACCACCACGTCAAGGTAGCAGCTACGGTCGGGCATCTGGTCTGATGTGTCTGTAAACTATCTCTCTGTTGCATGTGACATACTAATTGAAAGACATCATTATCCAATTATATTAATGTGACCCATAATTTTATTCATTTTGATAAGACACGCAAAATTGGTTGCAATGTTTGTTCGTTTTACCTAACAGTTGTAATTTCCTCAATTATTGTACTAATTTAATTGTTTTTACGGTTAGAAACATATAAAGTTTAAGGCCAAGATGTCCTTATTCCGACTATGGCTTTCACATAAACTGTGCTTACCAGTACCGTGTTTACGGTTCTAGTAGTATATCTGTAGGACAAATAAAATCCAACGGTAAAATCCCATTTCCAGTTGAGATAAATAATTCTAGAGTAACAGTAGGTATTCACGCAACACATTAAGATTGGATGTTTCACTTACGATAAGAATTGCAATTATCCATTTATGTATGTCAAGCTTACGCTAGTATTGCCGAAATAAATTAACTAATGTACTCCTAAACAGTATAGTAGCCCACAAATATACCCCTACACATTCGCTGAGACTTAAAGAGGTAAAATTTTTACCAATTTGCGTGAACACAGCAAAAATATCAAAACAAAACTGAAGCGTGTCGTTGTGTCATATTTATATCTAATAAGTATCACTTCTTAATAATTACTAAAATGATGAACACATTATTTATCTTAAATGAAGGTCACGTAGAAAAATCCATATGAACTGGATCAAAACAAATATGGACGAATCTCGAATGCATAAGGGCTTATAGGACTAGAAATATTGTCGAGAATGTGTATGATTATCATTTACAAGAATGCACAGTACAATTCTCCCCTAGTTTATAGAAACTAAACTCTATAATTAGGTTTCGCCTTTTAGCTGCTGACCTTAAAACATTAGGCAGGACAAAAGCTATATCGGGAATTATCAAATATGAACTAAATAACAAGTACAACCACGCGTTTCTGTATTAAACGAGTTAGAGGAGCACACATGGAATAATCGCGGCACGGATCAGCACTTTTACATGAGCTACAAAACAGAAACTACTCAAACGTCTTTGGTCGGCTTTTGGGACAGATAAGACACAACTAGCCAAGTCTGACTTTGGAAAGCATACAAATAGTCAAATGGCCCATTGAAAATAGAATTACAAGGGGCTATTCTTAAACTTATGAAACGACACATAAGAACTGACCTGAGAACATATTTTCGCATTTTCCAGATCTGAACTTAAACAGGCCATTTCTTGGGCATAGCCAACAGATATCATTAGAGGTAAATCCAAAAGATACACATGCGTTATAATTTCAAAACTCCCACCGGAGCTAATGGTTGAAATGTCCGCTTATATTCTTCATTGAATTTGCCTCCTAAATTCCTTGAAAGTACCTACATAAAACATAAAAAGGCATGTTAATTCCTGGTTATCCTTTCAAAAACATAACGTTTCATGTTTTGATTGTTTTGTAACCACTTTAAAACAATGAGAAAATGAGCTTTAGTGAAAACGTCATTAGTATCCAATATATATTGAATATATGAAGCCTCTGTAATAATAGTACCGTTTCAATCCTTGGTAAAGATGAGATCTCATCTCGTAAAAGTGATCTTATTACAAAAATACGTTACTATCGAACCTGAAGAGTTTGAAGATAATAGAGTTTTGGCTCCTCATGTTGACAGCTGGAAGTCTATTCAACGTACTAGGCTTGTGAGCTAATCTGATATCCGTGAAAACCATAAACTTCTAAACACTATCAGGGGCTTCGGCGGTCCCGCAGTGGAAGGCGGTAGATATACCTTAATTCTGCCTAAACAATGACAGTCGGTTGACACAACACAAATGTGGTGAGATATCGCATCCTAGTAAGGAAGTAAATATTTATCCACGCACACAGTGGGTTGCACTTAAATTTTCCAAAGAAGCACTAAAACGTAGAAAATTTAAAAAGCTAATAGCGTTAGTATCATCAAAGAAGTGGCCACAGTGAATGCCATACTTTGTCACAATGTCACGAATAATGCCAGAGCAAGTAAGAGAGATCATTATTATGGGGCTTGAGCTCATCCTAGAAGATTATCCAGGAAAAAACCTGCAGTTCACTAATGTCGATGATCTGAGTGGATGATCGTGGTTTTCTTGAGTTGGAGGGAAGTAGTGTAGCCACCTTGCTTATGTCGAAGTCAAGCCTTTCGAATAATGATTAATCTCGCTTACAATACTGTAACAGACAGGTTCCCTGGCGTCTTGGTGACTGTCCAGAATAAATTCTCACAATGAGTAAAATGAAACTCTGCCTAGTGCCCTTCTGATGTTACTGCCGGTCCCAAGCCTGGATAAAGTAGAAAGGTAGGGCATGAGGTTAGCGACCCTCTTTCCGAAGAAAACCAAATCTATGTAAAAAAGCCAGCCGAAATAAATACCATTTAAACACTGCTCTGCCAGTCTGAAGTTCTTGATTTACGAGAGTTAACACGCCTCATATCGAATGCCGAGATTCTTTGAAAATCACGAGGCCCATGTCCCTTCCCATAACCGCTGCAACCATCAATATAAGTACACTGAATGTTCGCACAATATGACAGACCGAAAGTACTATTCAAGTGGCTATGAAAATAAATTGATACAACCTGGTGGTGCTTGTGATCATTGAAACCAATTGACAATAATGATGGATGAAAACGGTAGGATAATCGCAAATCTCTGTGCCTTCACCAAAACTGTCATAGCAACACCATATTGCTTCACGAACTTATATACAAGGATACATGGGTTTCACCAGATCACACCAGTCCTAGTGGGTTATGGAGGCGTCAAAATCTAGAGGAAAGCACGAGATATAGTGGCAGATCTTATGCAGCTGGATTATCTGAACTTCACAGCTGACTAAGCACTTCTACCACACACGCACAAATACAAATGGATGAGATCATCAGCGTAGCAGCAGCCTCTGCAGCAGAATGTCTCAACATACACAACTGAAAAAGCAAGGTCCTCCGATTCCACAAAATATGCGCCAACCAAACCACTTTTTATGTAGAAGCTTTGGAAGATTTAGAAGCCTTCACATACCTGGGCAACGTCGTCGATAAACAAGGTGGATCTAATGCAGATGTGAAGACCTGGATTAGAAAATCACGGAAAGCATTACTACAAGTGAACAACACATGAAACTGAAAACAACTATCAACTGTTGTAGAAGTCACAATTCTCAATACCAACGTCAACACAGTTCTATTTTATGAAACGGAAACGTGGAGAACCACGAAGGCAATCATCCAGAGGAAATAGGCGTTTATTGGCAGTTTTCTACACTTGATACTGAGGATACGCTGGCTAGATACCATAAGCAACAACCAATAATTGGAGAGAATCAGTTAGCCTTCTTCAGCTGAGGAAGAAATTTCGAAGATTCGTCGGAGATTATTATGATACACACTACGGAAATCACCCAGCTGCATTACAGGGCAAGCCCTAACTTTGAATCCTGAAGGCCAAAGAAAAAACAGAAGACAGAGGAACACACTGTACCGATAACCGTAAACAGACATGAAAAGAATGTAGAGAAGTTGTGTAGACCTGGAAGGGAAGATCCAGGACAAAGTATGTTAAAGAATATTGCACAGAATCCTATGATCCAAGGGTGCTAACCTGGTTAATAAATCGTTTAATACACACTGACATTTCAATGAACTGATTAATAACACCATTATTACTATCATGAAACGGACTCCTAGATAATAAATAAACCGAAAACTGGTAGATATATTCTTTTGATAACATGTTATTAGGAGATACCAGCTTCTCTCACAAGTAAATACCTAACATCAAACGGGTCTCACTGAACCACACAACAAAAACTGAAATGATCCTATCTGTACCAGAAAAATGTGAAAACGAAGAAAGTAAATGATACAGATTTGGATTCTAATGTGGTGGTGACCGAGGTGAAAATGAAGAAACGTAGAATAGTTAAACAGTCATGACTGCCATTTGGGAAGATTGATTTTGCCTATTTTAGCAATCTACGTTGATCATCCTTGACCGTGACGTTACTTGGTGAGTAGTTCAAAGTTCAGTTATCAAACTGTCGATCCTGCAATAGTCTACCCTTTTCGTTTGCGGTTTATTAAAACTACACTGGTCGTTCAGTCATATCTTAAGGCCTATGTTTATAGGGATCTTGCCCCTAACTTTTGAAGAGGTTCATTTGACAAAAGCTTTACTTCATGACATTCTGAAAATCTCATTATTCGTCTAGGACTTCAACAAGATACAGGCAAGAACTCAGACTTCAAGTATGCAGTATCAGATTGTATAGTTTTCCTATATTGGATTTAAATTCAACAGGAAATCTTCTCCTGTCCATGAAATGAATAAGATATTCAGCACAAATCTACGTAAAGTGCGAACGTTCCTTAAACAAGAAAATGGAACTGACGTTTTGGATTTTGTTGAAAATACTGAATTTTGATGAACACTAGACCAATCATTTCTTATATTAACGATAGGAGTTCTTGAATTTCCACTCCATGTCTTACTCGAAATCACAATGTGTTCATTTTCCCAAAATGAACAAAATGGTTGAAAACTTCGGAGAAAATGTCAAAAGGAATCAAGGATAGAGAAGTCATACGAAACCAATATCTGCTACTCAAAATGGCTGCTATTAAAAAATAGCACTAAATATATGCAGATTTCAAAATCCGCACTGTCAAATGAAAAACTTAGTGGCGATCGAGCCGTGATTGACTATGACCACCAGTGAATACGTATTACGATTCCGTAAGTGAGAAGGTTTATTCCATAGCAAAGAATGTATTTGCTGGCGATTTCGTGGTATCGAAAGAATACCGAAATCGTGCCAGAAAAGAGGACGAAATTACAGAGACAGTGGAGCCAAAGTGGTAACAACACAAAATAGAAAGTACAAAGTGTAAAAGACAACAATTACAGTAACACAATCACTGGTACGATTGGTTATAATAATGAATGTTTCGATTAAACCAATTGCTTTCTCTTCACATAAGTGGATTCACTACAAACTTACAACCCCAAAATTTCTAGAACTTCACCAATCCACATGCAAGAACTCAGACTTGAAGTATTCAGTATGAAAGTGCATTGTAATTTAACACCACAGTTTAATAGAATTTGAAATATTTAACTACATAGTCAGTGTATTAGTAAGCCTTTATACTTTCCTCACGTTGTATATCTGTATAAATATCCACAACGTGGTCTTAATCTACCTACACTTCTGTCGCATCTCCTCAACTGTCCAGCATTCCGATTTGAATTCTTCGCCTGTCTGAGATTCAGAACTATCTAAAGGTTTATAGATGTTCAAGTCACGAGACTATAAACGCGTCTATATACCAAGTAAGTTTGGATCTCACACATCATCTCAGATCTTTTATAGGAAGGAAGCAGATAGGATAAACCAGATGAAATAGTTGTATTTGCTGGCGATTTCGAGGTATCTGAGAAATGTTTGAAACGTGCCAGAGAATAAGCGAAAGTACAGTACAACCAAAACACAATGGAGGCCTCAAAGTGGAGAAGCAACTTGACCGTAGTGTAATGTCAATATACATACAAAAAAGTACGAATGAACAAATATTCTATGATACTTTTAATGGTACAGTTACCGATAATTATGAATGTGGCTATTTAACCAATCATGTTTTTACTCGTAAAAGTGAAATCACTACAGCAGCTCCTTGCCTAAAAAGAGTGAACTCTTGAGAAACACCGAGGTTTCATACATGAGACTGATTGGAAAACGTGCGAATGTAGGACGGAAGGGCTGACGGACAAGCAGTGATCCATGATCCTGTAGTTGTCACCGGAAGATTTCGACACAAAACGGCACCATGTTTAGCGTGCCATGTTTGCTGCCCAAGCTGGCGTGCCGTACCAACCTGATTTGTATCCGGGATATAAAGACGAATAATGTGCTTGTACCAGAAGGTCGTGCCCTTGAGTGATGCCGAGATGAGACAGCTATCGAAACGGGCAGCTACATTCAATCCACCGTAGTTGCTGCATGGTTCCAAACAGACGCCATCTTCCTTGCAAACCATCTGGAGAAGGGAGGCCAAAGGACTGTAGGGAGGACGAATTACACCTGTAGCAAGTAAAGCGTCAAACTCAAGCTCAATGAAAGCTAATTTGACAGGTGCCAGTCGGCGAGGTTTCGGAATGACTAGGGGTCTACGGATGATGACGTGGTGTATCACACGATTATTCGCCATTGGAATCCCTTCGAGAAGTTTGGTTAGTTGGGGGAATTTATCAAACAAAGCATGAAATACATTGTCATTGGGATGGAATTCACTAGTAATTCGGTACGCATTTGTTTGGGCGCTGAGAATCGTAGATTTAACATTCGATGAATTATCGATTAACTGCACCCTACGTGAATCGACTAACAGTTCATACTGCTGTAGAAAATCAATACCCAGAATGGCTGTAAGGACACTTGCAAGTCTGAGCGTCCACAAATACCGTCGTCATTTGCTCAGATTTATCGTTATTTGACGTGTAAGGTAGGCAGGAATGACAGAGTCATTCACAGGGTGAAGCTGAAGCGCCGTAGCTTGAGACTTGCTGCTACCAGTCGGTACAACAAAAACTTAGGAACCTTTGCCGTCCATGTACCTATCGTTGTTTCGGTAATCGTGCAAATGAAAAGCGACCAATCTTAGGTCAAGGGCTGGAAAGTACGGCCTCATTTACTCTCCGGCACGGGAGTTCCCCACCTTTTATGAGCGTGGATCTTGAAGACGACGGGAAACAGGTCCTAGGGTTTGACGGAACCGACAAAACACAATGCTTAATTATGAAGCCACGGTTCGCCATGGCTTAGAAGATGTTGGCTGAGAGCAGGCTGGAGCTACATGCCGACATGATCGCGAGTGGGTTCGAGGGAAGTGGTGTGCTGGGACGTCGGCACGGTTTCAAAATTTGAGACCATCATGGAAACAACCACCAATATCCCTTTAAGCTGGACGTCGGCTAGCGTCGAGACCCACGTTTGGATGCGACGTTGAAGCAACTAAATAGTTTTCCATAATTCCAGTCCTCACGATAATTTTGCCTGCTTTGATGGCGACCTTAGGAAGAGGTGTCTTCTCGAGAAGTCGTTTAATGATGGAAATAGATTACATCACTTCACATAATAGGCAAAAGTATAAGTTGACAGTAGGAGGACATATGTACTGAAAAATAGATAAGTCTGAATCTTTTCGGGTGATCTATCGTTTACCTCAATCATTTCCCAATGGAGTTCCATCCCGTCTTCTACACATAGCAGAAGCCATAGGAATTCGTACATTCAAACCCAATTTATGTGTTCAGAAGAAATTCGTGACACCCCTATCTCTTCCGTAGCCGCATATGACATAACTAAGGTTAACAATTTTTTTTGTTTAAATTTTACTTATTTTATTCTTTTCACATTCTGTACTTGTTGGTAATATTCTACCTCTTTCCGTTTATATTCTTTTCCTATCTAATTATGTACACACTTCTTATTATGTGATTGTTTAATGTTTTGTAATGATTATTTTAAGTCTGTTTATCCATGTTTGACCTACTATTGATAAAACTTTTGTTATCGTATTTTATAGTTTTCTTACTACTCTATCAGTACTCCTGTCTTCTTACTATCAACTTGTACTTTTGCCTATTATGTGTAGTGACGTAATCTATTTCATTTCATTGTGATTATTGACTAAAACTGCCTTGATTGGCTTAACATTTTTATATAAATATTCATGTATATTAGAGTAAAGCCTGATGACGATCTAATCGAAAACAACAATATTGTTCGCTTATATGTGCTGTTCTATGATGTATAAATAAGCTCTATTTGTGTGTTTGTCAACCTCATATTTCCTGGTTGCTTGTAGAATAGACTTTCTACGCCATATCAAGACTTCTTCTTATGGATAAGGGGGCCGGCGACAATCGAATCACTGCGTCATTTGTCTTCGCTCTCGTTTACCGAGTAAGTTGAACTCGTAATAGCTCCAAGCATATAAAAATTATACTCTTTCATGTGTTTTGTTTGATGTTACGTGAAAATGATCAATCAGTAATCTCTTCAATTATATTAGCGGAAGTAGAATAGGTTTGTCAGAATATGAACGATTATTTAACAAACTATACGCCTATCCACATATAACAGTTATTAATTGAGCCGAAACACTATCTTACTTGAAGTTACATGGCAAATACCAAGCAACAAAACATTTTAAATGATCTTTCACTCTCCATCGTGATATTCAGATAGTAGGTTTTCTAATATGAGACTCCTCAACAGCGTGTACCCCTAACCCCATACCCTAGGATCGATCAAAGCCAGGAATTTCAATCCTGCATCCGAAGACGTACCATGTAGACCATTAAACAAGCATCCAACGGTGTTGATGTCAAAAAAATGATGAATATCACACATTGAGTTAATAATATTAATCAATAACTATGCTCGTAAGTACTAATGACATAAACTAAATAATATAATGCCGCTATTTAAATTCTTTAAACAAACACCAAAACATTCAAAAATTATTTTATACAGATAAAATACAAGTTCATGTGTCAACAATAGGTCTTTAATAGTAAAGTCATGAAATCAGTAAATCATGAATGATAATATATTTACAAAATACTTCAATGTTTTATTTTAGTATGTGAATTTTTTTTTGATAAAATACAAACTGTTGAATTTGTTACACATTTGAAACCATGAATCGATCAATGTTAGACCACCATTAGAAACCTGGAAGCATTGGACGGCCGTTTCGTCCTGGTATGGGACTCATCAGCAGTGCGCATCCACGACTCCTGCGAGGAGCAGGAGCAGGTTTCTAATGGTGGTCTAACAATGACTGATTGATGATTTCAAATGTGTAAGAACTCAAACCTCCAAACTACTGAATTTGTGTAATTAATATAAAGTATTTACTTACTTAAGAATATCTTACTTAATATTTTAATGTGATTTTGACATTGGTGTGAAGTATATGTGAATCTTAAACAATGTATTAATACTAGTAATAATAATAAATCTGTCTAATAAATCCCTTAGATCAGCTAACCTAGGTCGTGGGGTTTCTACATATCTCGTCCAGGCACCAAGTCTTAACATAAGTTGTAGTGAAGTAGAACACAGATGAGGGCAACCGAACTGTATTTAACGAAAATTACAGAGTTACTCAGTAAAATAGAAAAACCATATCGTAACCGTTAATTTGCAAATCTTCAATCCATCATCAATCCATTGTCTGACATTTCACTATTCATGCATTTCATACAAATTCCATTGTGTTCCCACTCTTCCTTTCTTGATCTTTCCCCATCTTCTGCTGCCAGACATTACGTCGACACTGACGTCATATACTACTTATAAGTAGCGCGCACCACAATATTAGTACACTTATATTTACTACAAGGGGACGGTTAGCTCACTAATTGATATATGTAAAATGGCAGAAACTGATTCACATCATGACTACTAAAAAATGAATACAATGTTCAAATACTTAACACACTACAAACTTTTCAATACTACTTCATGTACCAGCTACAAGAATCTCATTGATTTCAAGTAATTAACTCAGGTGGATTGATATAGAGAGAGAAATAATGCAACCTAATTGTTGGTCATTACTTACTTTATCACACACGTAAAATATTTATTAAATAGATTGTTTTAAAAGTATTATTATGATGAAATTTCATTTGACAACTGTGTGAAAAGAATGGAAATAACTGTTTAAATGAATCGTTAATAAATATGTTCAACAACAAAATGTCAAGAAAAGAGAGCTCGATTGTAAAGAGTTTTTGTTTGAAACTATCTATGTATGACAAGACATAATGTCAACCAATCAACAGTAGTTATTATGCATAAATAACCAGCAACCAATTAGAAAGCATCATTCTTATAATATAAACTTTGAATAGATTTGATTCTAAGTCGATTCATTCAACTTGTTTGTACTTTTCACCTTAATCAGTAAGTTAAACATTTGGATAACATTTTCATTGCATAATATTCTATATAGAGAATAAGAATACTAGTAACTACACTATAATCTGAACAAACCACTGGTTTGAATCACTTGTTATTAATTAAACTAATACTGATATGCCTCAACGTAAAACAAGATTTTATTCTCCAGTAACAACAAATTTACGAGGTACTTAACCCATGTTATTCTGAGTTATTTTTTTTTTCATCTGGTTAACTGTTAGACTTATCAGTATGTAACTTGACATTAGTTGACATAAATGAACCAAAAAATTTATGAATGTGTGCATATCATTGAAAACATTAGTAAATTAACTGCTATAACTGATATGCTCGCCAGCTGATATGCTCGAAAACTATTACGAGTTCAACTTACTCGATGAACGGAATGGAGAGCAATGACTCAGTAACACGATAGGCTATTCTGATCCGTTTGTCATAGGCCCTGCTAACTAGCTCAATAAATCTTGATAAGGCGTAGAGAAAGTAACCTTTGAAAACACCCAGAAAATACGAGGTTGCTAAGCACACATACCAAGCTAATTTATACACAATGATAGAGACACCCTTGGGAGAGCTACAAAATACCGTACTAAAATAATCTATCAACCAATGACATTCAAGGATTTTCTGAGTGGGAAATGTAAGCTCAAGGTCAACTAAGTGTCTCTTAGCGCGAAAACATAAAAAATTCAAAATTTCAGAAATAAATTAAAAAATTAGGACCTGTCCAAGTAAGTTCTGGGAATATAACATCCCCAACAAGAACTAATCATTACAACTAAATTACTGAGTAAAATGCTATCTCCTTCTTAATAATTACATTTATTAAAAAAATATAGAATTTCGAAGAGGCTAAAGGTTATGTACAGGGCTGTCATACTATACTGCACTGCTATGTAACAATAAACGATAAAAATAAAAAATTTACTGTAAAATAATGAATTAACCGTTTCATGTTCAATCATCCATTATGATTAAACAATTAAGTGAAGGCCATGTGTTAGGAGTTGAGCTGGTGTGGTGAATTAAGGTTGTTACCTTATAGGAATTAAGTCGCCGATTGATATCAGCTTTAATATACAAAAAGAGTTATGAATAGGTATTAAGCGTTAATTTAAACTTATTACTGAAGAATATAATAATAAAGGTAAAATTTAATTAAAGTTTAGAGTTATAGTAGGAGAATATCATTTGGTTACACATATACTCAATACTATACACTGAATCATTTTGAATACTCTCACATAAACTCTATAACAAGAGTAAGCATTTCTAGTGATCATTCAGTTGTATAATAAGTATTATGATAAATTTTAAGTGAAATGACCAACTATTATTGAAATCATGAATTAATCATTCTTAGACCACTATTAGAAACATGGAAGCACTGGATGGTCGTTTCATCTTGGTATGTGACTCATCAGCAGGAATCAAACCTATGTGCTCACTGGTGGATAGCGCTGTTAGGAAGTTTCTCTGAGTTCTAGTGACAAGCCATAAACAGTGGAATTAACTCCTATTCGAGTGTAAAGCACTACTCGCTGAAGACAGTATATGAGTTTGCGCAAGACTGTGCATTAATCGACGTTAGACGTGGCTTAGTGGTCCGAAGATTAAGTTTTCGAGCACAAGACCGAAGGTCCTAGATTACATTCTTGCGAGTAGCAGGAGTTATGGATGCTCAGTGCTGATGAATGTACGATGAATGACTTCATCGTACAAAACTTTGATGCAAAAGCTTATGAACATGTACAAATTTTGCTGTAAATCAATCAACAGTAACGTAGAAATTGGTACGTACGTACACACATCAGTTCATGTTGCCGTACCACATTAACACAGAGACGAGAATGTCACTTCAAATCGCATAGTGGTAGTAGAGGTAGTAACGTTATTAGTAGTAATCGGAAATCTTAAGGTTCGACGTTATTATTCAAGAAGTAGAATCCAGTGAAATAAACTTAAAAAGAAAAAGATAAACTGATGAGAAATTAAGAAGTTTAGGATTCGAGAGAACACAAAGGATGAATTCTTTGCTTTAGTGGCACGAGGTGATAAATGATCGAAAGAAAGGCTGGTCGAGCAGATAAGAGAGTTATTAGGAAGGGAAGAAT
>OX103971.1:14523782-14562823 GCA_944470395.2 Schistosoma turkestanicum
GAGTAATTCCAAAATTCAGTTCAAAATAATGATTAATAATCCAACTTCTTCCTCCAAGGAAGTCTAGTGTGATAAACGATTAAAATTCCAAATGTTTCTTTGTAATTCTTAATAATCCGAATAGATCCAAATTATATACGTTCTGGTAAATATTTCCAAAGTATAATCCACGAAAGAGGAAAATTCCACAAAGTATGATCCACGAAAGATGAAATTCCACAAGGTATAGTCCACGAACGGAGAAAATACCAGACTGTAGATTTATTTCGACGGTGGCTGTCCTAATTGCTTCCAATAGAAACACTCCTGTACGTTACTCCTAGATCCAGGTCCCAGCCAAATCAAAAGGGCAAAATTTCTAGGAGAAAACGTCTCTTTATTATTATAAAATGGAAATACAGAGTCTTACGGTATTTTTGTTTCTTCCAGGACTAAATTACTCCGTAGAGTATCCAGTACAATAGCTAGTAAGTGACACTAAGTCCAGCAGCCACCGCGTCCATCCAAAAATGTGGCGGTCGCCATATTATATCAAATTTAAACAATATATGTACAGTTCAGAAGCAAACACAAAAACTTCAATATAAGTACAAATATAGAAAGAATAACAACATACAATGATAAAATCTCAAATTGGAATCAAATAAAATACCAAAAATGTCAAGAGAAAAAGTCCATCATGTCATAGCAAAAATATGTAAACATGGAGGGATTTTCCAAAACACAAAACATTCAAAAAGAATTCTACACCAAGTAAGTTTGGATCTCACACATCATCTCAGATCTTTAATAGGAAGGAAGTAGATGGGATAAACCAGATGAAATAGCTGTATTTGCTGGCGATTTCGTGGTATCGGAGAAATGTTGAAACGTGCCAGAGAATAAGCGAAAGTACAGTGCAACCAAAACACAATGGAGGCCTCAAAGTGGAGAAGCAACTTGACCGTAGTGTAATGTCGATATACATACAAAAAAGTACGGATGAAAAAATATTCTATGATACTTTTAATGGTACAGTTACCGATAATAATGAATGTGGCTATTTAACCAATCATGTTTTTACTTGCAAAAAAGAAATCACTACAGCAGCTCCTTGCCTAAAAAGAGTGAACGCTTGCGAAACGCCGAGGTTTCATCCATGAGACTGATTGGAAAACGTGCGAATGTAGGACGGAAGGGCTGACGGACAAGAAGTGGTCCATGGTCCTCTAGTTGTCACCGGAAGATTTTGACACAAAACGGCACCATGTTTAGCGTGCCATGTTTGCTGCCCGAGTTGGCGTGCCGTACCAACCTGATTTGTATCCGGGATATGAAGACGAATAATGTGCTTGTACCAGATGGTCGTGCCCTTGAGTTATGCCAAGATGAGGTAGCTACCGAAACGGGCAGCTACATTCAATCCACCGTAGTTGCTGCATGGTTCCAAACAGACGCCATCTTCCTTGCAAACGATGTGGAGAAGGGAGGCCTAAGGACTGTAGGGAGGACGAATTACACCTGTAGGAAGTAAAGCGTCAAACTCACGCTCAATGAAAGCTAATTTGACAGGTGTCAGTCGGCGAGGTTCCGGAATGACTAGGTGTCTACGGATGATGACGTGGTGTAACATACGATTACTCACCATTGGAATCCCTTCGAGAAGTTTGGTTAGTTGGGGGAATTTATCAAACAAAGCATGAAATACATTGTCATTGGGATGAAATTCACTAGTACTTCGGTACGCACTTGTTTGGGCGCTGAGAACCGTAGATTTAACATTCGATGAATTATCGATTAACTGCACCCTACGTGAATCGACTAACAGTTCATACTGCTGTAGAAAATCAATACACAGAATGGCTGTGAGGACACTTGCAAGTCTGAGCGTCCAAAAATACCGTCGTCATTTTCTCAGATTTATTGTTAGTTGACGTGTAAGGTAGGCAGGAATGAGAGATTCATTCGCAGGGTGAAGCTGAAGCGTCGTAGCTTGAGACTTGCTGCTACCACTTGGTACAACAGAAACTTAGGAACCTTTGCCATCCATGTACCTATCGTTGTTTCGGTAATCGTGCAAATGAAAAGCGACCAACCTTATGTCAAGGGCTGGAGAGTACGGCCTCATTTACTCTCCGGCATGGGAGTTTCCCACCTTTTATGAGCGTGGATCTTGAAGACGACGGGAACCAGGTCCTAGGGTTTGACGGAACCGACAAAACACAATGCTTAATTGTGAAGCCACGGTTCGCCATGGCTTAGAAGATGCTGGCTGAGGGCAGGCTGGAACTACATGCCGACATGATCGCGAGTGGGCTAGAGGGAAGTGGTGTGCTGGGACGACGGTACGGTTTCAAAATTTGAGACCATCATGGAAACAACCACCAATATCCCTTTTAGCTGGACGTCGGCTAGCGTCGAGACCCACGTTTGGATGCGACGTTGAAGCAACTAAATAGTTTTCCATAATGCCAGTCCTCACGATAATTTTGCCTGCTTTGATGGCGACCTTAGGAAGAGGTGTCTTCTCGAGAAGTCGTTTAATGATGGAAATAGATTACGTCACTGCACATAAAAGGCAAAAGTATAAGTTGACAGTAGGAAGACTGGTGTACTGATAAGTAGATAAGTCTAGATCTTTTCGGGTGATCTATCGTTTACCTCAATCATTTCCCAATGGAGTTCCATCCCGTCTTCTACACATAGCAGAAGCCATAGGAATTCGTACATTCAAACCCAATTTATGTGTTCAGAAGAAATCCGTGACACCCCTATCTCTTCCGTAGCCGCATATGACGTAATGAAGGTTAACAATTTTTTTTGTTTAAATTTTACTTATTTTATTCTTTTCACATTCTGTACTTGTTGGTAATATTCTACCTCTTTCCGTTTATATTCTTTACCATCTAATTATGTACACACTCCTTAGTACGTAATGGTTTTGTTGTTTGCAATGATTATTTTAAGTCTGTTTATCTACGTCTGACCTACTATTGATAAAACTTTTGTTATCGTATTTTATAGTTTTCTTACTACTCTATCAATACTCCTGTCTTCTTACTATCAACTTGTACTTTTGCCTATTTCATGTGTAGTGACGTAATCTATTTCATTTCATTGTGATTATTGACTAAAACTGCCTTGATTGGCTTAACATTTTCATATAGATATTCATGTATATTAGAGTAAAGCCTGATGACGATCTAGTCGAAAACAATATTGTTCGCTTATATGTGCTGTTCTATGATGTATAAATAAGCTCTATTTGTGTGCTTGTCAACCTCATATTTCCTGGATGCTTGTAGAATAGACTTTCTAGGCCATATCAAGACTTCTTCTTATGGATAACAGGGCCGGCGACAATCGAATCAGAATAGCCACTGAGTCATTTGTCTTTGCTCTCGTTTATCGAGTAAGGTGAACTCGTAATAGCTTCAAGCATATCAAAATTATACTCTTTCATATGTTTTGTTTGATATTACGTGAAAATGATCAATCAGTAATCTATTCAATCTGGTGAGCGGAAGTAGAATAGGTTTGTCAGAATATGAACGATTATTTAACAAACTATACGCCTATCCACATATAACAGTTATGAATTGAGCCGAAACGCTATCTTACTTGAAGTTACATGGCAAATACCAGGCAGCAAAACATTTCAAATGATCTTTCACTCTCCATTGTGACGCGCTGATAGCTGATTCCCAATAATATTTCGAACTTATTTGTACAACGACACCAGACATGGATTTCAAATGAGATAATGAAATACTAATAATCCCATTATATACCCAGAACATTAGTAAAAACTCTAATTCAAAATACTCAGTACAGAATCGCATTCACCACAAGAAATCTGTAGAGTTTTCCATCAATCAACAGTTTTTCCCTTACAGGTAAAGTAAACTCGAGCGACTGAAATATAGTAGTTATAGTGTAGTGAAGGAGAACACAGGTGAGGCGACCGAAATGTATTTAACGACAATTACAGAGTTACTCAGTAAAATAGGAAGACTATATCGTGACCGTTAATTTGCAAATCTTCAATCCATCATCAATCCATTGTCTGACATTTCACTCACTATTCATGCCTTTCATACAAATTCCATTGTGTTCCCACTCTTCTTCCTTTCTCTTGATCTTCCCCCATCTTCTGCTGCCAGACATTACGCTTACACTCACGTCATATACTACTTATAAGTAGGGCGCACCACAATAGGAATAACTTTAAGTTGACGAATAGATGAATGACTCAAGGAAATAACATTGAATGAAGCATCTGTTTATCACTTAGAAATTATAACAATTACAGTGATACGATGTTAGATAATTAATTGTAGACAATCTACAAGAAGCCATAGAAATAATAGTTCTTGTTTTATGTCTTTCATTAAAACATACCACATATCTGATAAATCCAAGCAAAACCCCTCCATCTGTTTAGTAAGTTTACCTTAGCTTTGTGTTATAATAAAACAAATTGAATAGACATTAAACATTGAACAGAATTCAGATATTCAGATAGTAGGTTTTCTAGCATGAGACTGCTCAACAGCGTGTATCCCCGAGTCCATACCCTAGGATCGATCGAAGCCAGAAATTTCAATCCTGCATGTGAACACTTAACATGTAGACCATTAAACAAGCATCCAACGGTGTTAATGTCGAAAAATTGATGAATATCACACATTGAGTTAACAATATTAATCAATAACTATGCTCGTAAGTACTTATGACATAAACTAAATAATATAATGTCGCTATTTAAATTCTTTAAACAAACTCTAAGCATTCAAAAATTATTTTATACAGTTAAAATCCAAGTCAATATGTCAACAATAGTTCTCTAATAGTAAAGTCATGAAATCAGTAAATCATGAATGATGATATATTTACAAAATACTACTGTGTTTTATTTTAGTATGTGAATTTTTTTAAAAAAATACAAACTATTGAATTTGTTACACATTTGAAACCATGAATCGATCAATGTTAGACCATCATTAGAAACCTGGAAGCAATGGACGGCCGTTTCGGCCTGATATGGGACTCCTCAGCAGTGCGCATCCACGACTCCTCCTGCACCCCGCAGGATTCCAACCCAGGACCTTCGGTATTGTGCGCGAACGCCTAACCATCGGACCACTGAGTCGGTATCTAACGGTGTTAATGTCTAACTTGATCAATTCACGGAGTTGCACAACCTCATACACAGTCTTCGGTAGTGGTTACTGTCTACACCCGAACAGGTTGAACTTCACTGGTCACGTCTTCCCTCTAGAACTCAGAGAAGATTCGTCACGAAGCTAGTCACTAGTGAGCACAGGTAATTTGCATTACGGGATTGTGAAGAATGTTAAGTTACACATTATTTGAAACCATGAATCGATCACATTACCGAAGGTCCTGGGTTCGAATCCGTGCGGAGTGCAGGAGTCGTGGATGCGCACTGCTGAGGAGTCCCATAATAGGACGAAAAGGCCGTCTTTCAGTGGTTCCAAGTTTCTAATGGTGGTCTAACATTGATCGATTCATGGTTTCAAAAAATGAATAACTTCTGTAAAAATATGTTTCTCACTAATTGTGTATTCTTCATCAAGAAGAACCCATGCGTCTGTGTCGTAGCTCACATTCGAATCTATCAGCTTGATCATTCATCGTTCGATGTTACAAAAATGTTTAATAAAACACTATTCATGCCTACCTATCACACACTCGTTCATCGATTCATCAAAACTTATCCATTCCTTATAATAAAAAAAAAATACGCTCGCTAATCATCCATCTTATCTCATTTATGCATTCAACCTAACAAGAAACTATACAATCTTTGGCATAAATTACACTACGGAATATTTCACTAGTGTAAATTGTATAAACATTCATTCTAATCATTGTAATGACCTTCATAGAGAATAGAAATCACAGATAATGAAAATGTTTTCTCAATGTTTGAATAATTTGTGAAGACAATTTGAATATGACAGTGAAATATTAACTCAATCTATTGTAATTTTAACAATCATTATACACTTATCATTCGATAGTTTGTTTCTGTCTGATAAATCAGTTTTCTGAATGAATACATTGAATATTATAATTTTTGTAAATATCTACTTTATCGAAAATTTTTAAGTCTAATTTGGATACCTATACTGTCTGTCATTGATATTTATCAGTACTTGAAATACTCAAGAATAAACCAGATTCGATTGTGAACTTATTTCTGTGAAAATGTATATTTCACAAGACGACCTTCATGATACTTACTGTCAATCAGTTAGTTACAACGTAGAACTTCGTACGTATGTGCATAAGTTTAGGTCACCATACTACATTAGCACAGAGACCCAACTGTCATTTCAAATCTCATATTGGTAGAGATAGTGGAATTATGAAAGATAACGGAGAAGACTAAGGTTCGAAGAAATTATACAAGAGGTATAATTCAGTGTGATAACTTTAGAAGGATATAAATACAGGTGATGAGGAATTCCGAAGACTCGAATTTAAGAGAACACAAAGAGTAGATGCACCTGCGCCATGTCATTCAAGGTCTCTAACCATCGGTTACTTTTGTCTCACGGACCTCAACCAGGTAGTCTACGTCTACCAACATCACTCAGTCCACTTGTCAGTCACTTCATGCATTTCTGACATGTTTTGGTTTGGCCGCCCCTAACTTTCTTCCAACCCACTCCTACACCACAAAACATACCGCGTCCAGGCAGTCGGTCGTTGGCCATACGTAACACATGTCCCAACCACCTCAACTAATCAAGTTACAATACTTCATCTATTCACCTGCCATCCCTATCTAGTACTCCATTTCTAACCATAGCATTGTTTACTCGGTCGTCCCACGATATACCAGCAGTGCTCCGAAGACATTTACAGTCGAATACCAATAACTTACGAATGTCTTCTACTCCTCTTAACGGCCATGTTTCGCATCCATATAGTAGGACAGAGCGGTAACATCACACGAACCTCACTACTCTACACATCACACACAGACGAAACGGCCGTCTTTCAGTGCTTCCAGGTTTCTAATGGTGGTCTAGTAACAATGATTGATTGATGTGTAAAAACACAAATCTCCAAAGCTCTAACTGAAACTTTTCATAAGTGTTAAACAGTGATATTGTAGTGAAGGAGAACACAGGTGAGAGCAACCGAATTCTATTTATCGCAAATTACAGAGTTACTCAGTAAAATCGGAAAACCATATCGTAAACGGTTAATTTGCAAAACATCAATCCATCATCAATCCATTGTCTGACATTTCACTATTCATGCGTTTCATACAAATCCCATTGTGTTCCCACTCTTCCTTTCTTGATCTTCCCCCATCTTCTGCTGCCAGACATTACGTTTACACACGCTTCATATACTACTTATAAGTAGCGCGCACCACAATATTAGTGCACTTATATTTACTACAAGGGACGGTTAGCTCATTAATTGATTTATGTAAAATGGCAGAAACTGATTCACAGCGTATCACATCAAGACTATTAAAAGATGAATACAATATTCAAACACTTAACACACTACAAACTTTTCAATAATACTTCAATGTATCAGCTACAAGAATCTCATTGATTTCAAGTAATTAACTCAGGTGGATTGATATAGAGAGAAATAATGCAACCTAATTGTTGGTCATTACTTACTTTATCACACATAAAATGAAATTTCATTTGACAACTGTGTGAAAAGAAATTCAGAAATGGAAATAACTGTTTTAAATGAATCTTTAATAAATATTATGTTCTACTACAAACTATTTATTTATTGTTGATATGTTTAAATTTAATAATGTCAAGAAAAGAGAGCTCGATTGTAAAGAGTTTTTGTTTGAAACTATCTATGTATGACAAGACATAATGTCAACCAATCAACAGTAGTTATTATGCATAAATAACCAGCAACCAATTAGAAAGCATCATTCTTATAATATAAACTCTTCATAAATTTGATTTTAAGTCGATTCATTCAACTTGTTTGTACTTCTCATCTTAATCAGTAAGTTAAACATTTGGATAACATTTTCACTGCATAATATTCTAGTATAGAATAAGAATACTAGTAACTACATTATAAAATAAGCCATTTATTCTTGTTGTAATCTGAACAAACCACTGGTTTGAATCACTTGTTATTAATTAAACAAATACTGATACGCCTCAACGTAAAACAAGATTTTATTCTCCAGTAACAACAAATTTACGAAGTACTTAACCCATGTTATTCTGAGTTATTTTTTTTTTCATCTGGTTAACTGTTAGACTTATCAGTATGTAACTTGACATTAGTTGACATAAATGAACCAAAAAATTTATGAATGTGTGCATATCATTGAAAACATTAGTAAATTAACTGCTATAACTGATATGCTCGCCAGCTGATATGCTCGAAAACTATTACGAGTTCAACTTACTCGATGAACGGAATGGAGAGCAATGACTCAGTAACACGATAGGCTATTCTGATCCGTTTGTCATAGGCCCTGCTAACTAGCTCAAGAAGTCTTGATAAGGCGTAGAGAAAGTAATCTTTGAAAACACCCAGAAAATACGAGGTTGCTAAGCACACATACCAAGCTAATTTATACACAATGATAGAGACACCCTTGGGAGAGCTACAAAATACCGTACTAAAATAATCTATCAACCAATGACATTCAAGGATTTTCTGAGTGGGAAATGTAAGCTCAAGGTCAACTAAGTGTCTCTTAGCGCGAAAACATAAAAAATTCAAAATTTCAGAAATAAATTAAAAAGTTAGGACCTATCCAAGTAAGTTCTGGGAATATAACATCCCCAACAAGAACTAATCATTACAACTAAATTACTGAGTAAAATGCTATCTCCTTCTTAATAGTTACATTTATTAAAAAAATATAGAAATTCAAAGAGGCTAAAGGTTATGTACAGGACTGTCATACTATACTGCACTGTTATGTAACAATAAACGATAAAAAAAAATAACAAATTTACTGTAAAATAATGAATTAACCGTTTCATGTTCAGTCATCCATCATGATTAAACAATTCAGTGAAGGTCATGTGTTAGGACTTGAGCTGGTGTGGTGAATTAAGGTTGTTACCTTATAGGAATTAAGTCGCCGATTAATATCAGCTTTAACATACAAAAAGAATTACGAATAGGTATTAAGAGTTAATTTAAACTGATCATTTAAGAATATAATTATAAAGGTAAGATTTAATTAAAGTTTAGAGTTATAGTAGGAGAATATCATTTGGTTACACATATACTCAATACTATACACTGAATCATTTTGAATACTCTTACATAAACTCTATAACAAGAGTAAGAAGTATTTCTCGTGATCATTCAGTTGTATAATAAGTATTATGATAAATTTTAAGTGAAATGACCAACTATTATTGAAATCATGAATTAATCATTCTTAGACCACTATTAGAAACATGGAAGCACTGGATGGCCGTTTCATCTTGATATGTGACTCATCAGCAGGAATTACACCCATGTGCTCACTGGTGGACAGCGCTGTTAGGAAGTTTCTTTGAGTTCTAGTGACAAGCCATGAACAATGAGTGCAAAGCACTGCTCGCTGAAGACAATATATGAGTTTGCGCAAGACTGTGCATTAATCGACGTTAGACGTGAACATCATTGGATGTTGGCTTAGTGGTCCGAAGATTAAGTTTTCGCTCACAAGACCGAAGGTCCTAGGTTACATTCTTGTGAGTAGCAGGAGTCATGGATGCTCAATGCTAATGAACCTCATACCAGCACTTGATTGCCATCCAGTGCTTCCAGGTGTCTAATGATGATGACTTAACGATGATTGATTCATGATTTCAATAATTAACAGCAATCTCCATAATTCACTTATTAAATGTACTAAATATTATCAATTTTCACTTAGTTCATAATAAAATACAAGCTATTTCCTTAATGTTGTTTTAATTTCGAGTATAAGTCTACAAATTCTGTCAGTATTGAATGATTTTATCGTACAAAATGTTAATGCAAAAGCTTATGAACATGTACACATTTTGCTTTAAATCAATCAACAACAACGTAGAACTTCGTACGTACGTACGTACATCAGTTCATGTTGCCGTACCACATTAGCACAGAGATGGAATTTTCACTTCAAACTGCATAGTAGTAGAAGTAGTAAAGGTAATCAGAGAGATTAGGGTTCCAGCATATTATTCAAGAATTAGAATCTAATGAAATAAACTTAAAAAGAAAAAGATAAAGGTGATGAGAAATTAAGAAGTTTAGGATTTGAGCGAACACAAAGAAGGAATGCTTTGCTTTAGTGGCACGAAGTGACAAACGATCGAAAGAAAGGCTGGTCGAGCAGATAAGAGAGTTATTAGTGTAGTGAACGAGAACACAGGTGGGGCAACCGAATTGTATTTAACGAAAATTACAGAGTTACTCAGGAAAATAGGAAAACCATATCGTAAATCGTTAATTTGCAAAATATCAGTTCATCATATCGAACTGGACAGTTCCTGTTGCAAAACATCAATCGATTGTCACTATTCATGCGTTTCATACAAATTCCATTGTGTTCTAACTCTTCTTCCTTTCTTGATCTTCCCCCATCTTCTGCTGCCAGACATTACGTTTACACTCACGTCACATACTACTTATAAGTAGCTCGCACCACATTAGAAAGGGAAAAACGGATTTGATTATGATCAATTTGGGTATAAGGGCGGATGTAACTTCCCGGCTGCCCATACCGTTTGTAAGTTTCTAGTTGTCCTGTAAATATTATATCACATAAACTCAGTATAGAATGGAACAAAAAGTTTCGCATGAAGTGTGCATAAAATAAATTTATTACATTATCTAGTAGGGATACTACCCTAACTCAGGTCTCATATGGTCGAAAAATGAAAATTTCGCAAAACGCGAAAAAATCATTGCCCGACATGTGAGTCAAAGGGTAATAGAAGTGTTTGGACCTATTTGCATCAAGCTAGGCTGTCTCTTCTACTATCCTACGCCAAATATGTGTACGCCATACGCTATACTACTTATATAGAGCTGAAGGTCTCCTATGAGACCAGAGGTTAGCTTTGATGATCATTGTGGATGGCTTGGCACTGGTTTGGTAAGCATTGCTGACAGTCCATATACAAAAGTGGTTAGCCGGGCGACCGATTACATCAATATAGGTGGTTGTTTTGCAACATTTCCGACGGCCATTGTCGTTGGGGTGCTAATAATAATGAGTTTGACAGTCATGTAAGCGGGATGGGTCGAAATGGCCTGTTCATGCGGTGCATATTGATTGACTCGACCACTGATCGGAAATATATATACCAGTGTGTATATATAAATGGTGTCAATGGTCCACCAGAGTATCAGGTATCTGTGTGGTTGCACCACAGGATCCAGCTGAACTGTTCATGTAGTAATGATAAAACGTGAGCAGTCTCTTTGATTCTCCTGAAAACCAAAGTCAAACTGCCCTTGACAATATAGGGTAAATTTATATAATTGTGAATAAATTGAATATTATCTAATGAAAGTGTGCAATAGTGATTCAAACAACCACTAAATATTATAAAATCAATTATGTTTTAAATTATTACTGTACAGTACCGGCGATTCACAAACAATAATAAAACAATTATTTATCAAGTAATTTTGTACTTAATTATGATATGAGCTCTCGCTGGAATATGGATTATTTAGAAGGAATTACTGAGGAAAGCAGTTGTACTGAGAATGAGTTACTGGTTTACCAGGAGAAAGAGAAAGAATGAGAGTAAGCAACCTTGTCTGACATTGGTCTTTTCACTTCGAATATGCTGCCCTTCATGTACGATTTTGTATTGTAGTCCATCATGAGAACTCTGTGTGATGTTGACTATTTTATCAGGCATGTCGTAGTGTCGAACAGGCTTCTAGAGAGTTTGATTCTATCCATGCTGTCGAATACTATCTTTTGGTAAATGTGAAGTTGATAATATTATCCCGACCGTAGCTGCTACCTTGACGTGGTAGTCGGGCTTGACTATCGTAATGAGCCAGCCGAGCTATATTGGCTGGAACGTATGTTCCTCAAGGTTCTACCATGTCAGGCAGGTCGATTGGAGAACGATGAGACTAAAAGCAGCTACCCAAGGTCTGAGGGCGAAGTCGTACTGCTGACTGCAGAGGGGTGTGACAGCAGTAAGGTGTTTCCCTCGGACAACCAGCATCTGCAGCGATGCTGCCTTCTCACAAGGAAGGAAGGGTTAGAAAAGGTCGGCCCTAAAAATGTCACACCTCACCCTACCTCACGGATTTCCGTCTCCTTGAGTAAGGGTGCCCACTAAGGGCCTTTAAGAACGGAGCTAATCCTCAAAAAACATTTCATTAAAAGGCCGTGCGTGACCGGCCTCAAGCAGTTGTCCCTTGGGCTCTGCGGTCACGCACCAACACTAATCTATCTTCCTTTTCAGGTTCCTCAAGAAACAACCTTCCACGGTGTGGGCAGCCGGGAAGTGACAACCGCCTCATACCCGTAACAGCACACGATACCAAATTGGTCAAAATCAAATGCTTCCTACACCCCCCTAATACCTCTCATATCTCCACGTCTAACTCTTCTCACATTCCTTTATCACACTGCACAGCTGATGCAAACGATGCGAGTTCACGAAACGTCATTTCTGGTCTCCTGAAACCGCATTCTAGACTACATATTGAAGCTTTTTATGTACGTACATTATGTCAAATAGGGCAACAGGCTTCGTTAGCTAGAACTTTAGAATCCTGTGCCATCGAAGTATGCTGTGTCTCGGATACGTGCATACAGGATCCTAGCAAAATCATTAATTTGATTTCGCCTTTTCGAAACAAAGAAGCAGCCCGATATACTCTTCGTGTATCCGGGAGTCCTGATGCTGCTTCCTGGGGTCTCGCTGATGTAGGTATAGCATTGAGTCGTAGGGCAGAACTAGCACTCCTTGACTGGATCCCTGTAGATAGTCGTTTGTACGCCATCCGACTGAACGGGACAGTAAGGACTCGGAAAGATAGAGACACCCGTCGTTGCCTCTTCGTCGTATCTGCCTATGCACCCAACTGACTACAGTTCAGACGAGGTGAAAGACAAGTTCTACAGAAAGCTTTCGGACCTTCATATTTGTTAAAACTGTTAACATTGAAAGGCAATAAAATTGAATATGTGATTTCTTTTTATCTAATTAAGATTTTTTTCTATCAACTTTAGGATAATGATTTTAACAGTGAAAATAATAAGTATTATTTACTTATTAACAGCCTATACAAATGCCGCTGTGTTGTCTACTTTTCAACCAGGTAAAACAACATTATATATATATATATATATATATATATATATATATATATATATAGAGAGAGAGAGAGAGAGAGAGAGGGAGAGAGAGAGAGAGAGAGGGAGAGAGAGAGAGAGTTGAGGAGATATTTTTTACGAAAGAATTGTTATTAGAAAAATTTCGCAAATGCATTCACATTTCTTCAACTAATAGAATTCATATAAATGTGTTACGCTTGCACGTAAACACGTCAACTTGATATAGTTGAACTATTACAAGTTTACCTAGTCGGAAAACGAGAGAGAGGATCGAGGATCCGGTGACACGACATACTACTCAAATCCAATTATCCCAACCCCCATATTGAGTAAAAATATGCAGACGTGATATGAAGTAGAACGTGTATTCTACAAGCATCCAGGAAGTACGAGGTCCGAGTCCAGAAGAGAATCAGGACCCCAGACTAGGGATCCGGGACCAGGTCCTGGTCGTGGTCATAAAATGGTACAGATAATACGTATTTATACATTTTGGTTGAATAGGAAACAGCATCGAATTCTGTGACATTGACAGTTAAGACGACCAATAGGAAGTAACATTTGAAATGACATTGACAGTCCGGATGACCACTAAGAGACAACATTGAAGTATTTGACTTTGACAGTCACAACGGCCATAATTTTGACCAATAGAAATCGACCAATAGGATTTGACCAATAATTCTCTTAGGATATTGGATGAATATCCTAACAGTAAACATGTCAATTTCATATGCTTGAACAATTACGAGTTTAACTGAGTCGGAAAACGAGAGGGAGGATCCGGCGACACCTCACACTGAATGAAAGAAGAAGACTTGATCAGAAGTAGAACCTGTATTCTACAAGCATACAGAGAGTACTTGGTCCGAGTCCAGATGAAGACACGGATCCCGGACTAAGGATCCGAGTCCGGGTCCAGGTCATAAAAACGTTACAGATAATGGGTTTTGATACATTTAAGTCGAATAGGAAACAGCATCGAAGTCTGTGACATTGATAGCTAAGGCGACCAATAGGAAAGAAACATTTGAAGTGACATTGATAGCTAAGATGACCATAATATTGACCAATAGGAATCGACCAATAGAATTTACACTTGTAAAATGATTCAATATGAAATGCTTAGATTTGTATAAGTTTCAATATTTTTCATTCAACATCCAATGGAATTTACATTGAATAGAAAGTATTAGAATTTGACGATATTTTAAGCATTCATCAAGTATAATATGACTGATTAACTATATAGTCAACTTGTCTGTCTTACTCCTCTGTTTCTAAATACATTATCAGTAATGAACTCAGTGTATGATATTACCAATCAGTGGTGATTGAAAGGATTTCATGCACTGAGTGATCGCAGTGGTTTCCTTTCGACTATGAAGAAGAATTCAAGCTTAAGAGGTGTTCTTTGATCTACCTCTTTTCCTTCAGCTTTGAGGATTCCATCTTAGGTGCTTTGCGCATGATGCAGTTGAGTGACTTCTTTAATGTGTGACATATTCACCTCCAGCACTCTTTGCTAATTTCTTCGTCTACTGTAATTTAGTTTGTTTCCTGCCACAGTAGGTTGTTGCTAATGGTGTCTGGCAAACGAGTCCGGATTATTTTGCGTAGACAACTGTTAATAAACACTAGTATCCTGTGCATGATGACTTTGGTAGTTCTCCAGTTTTTTCCCCATACAGTAGAACTGCCTTGACATTTGTATTGAAAAATGTGACTTTATTGTTAGCTGATGATTGTTTTGAGTGCCAGATGTTGCTCATTTGTAGAAATACTGTCCTCATTTTGCTAATCCATATCTTTACATCTATTTTGAGATCCACGTTGTTTATCAACGATGTTGCCCAGGTATGTAACGGCTTCTATTTCTTCCAAAGCTTTCCCATCATGTGTGATTTGTTCGGTGTATGTTGTGTTGTATCGGAGGATCTTGTTTTTTTTTTTAGTTGTGTATGTTGAGACCAACTGCTGCAGAGACTGATGCTACGTTGGCCACCTCCTCCTGAATTTGTAATTGCGTGTGCACTAGAAGAGCCAGATCATCTGCAAAGTATAGATCGTTCAACTTCATGTTAACTGTCCATTTTGTTCCTTGCTTACCCTCAAATGTCTTAATAATCCATTCGACCACCAAGAGAAAAAGGAAGAGTGAAAATAAGCAACCTTGTCTGACACTTGTTTTCACTTTGAATGAATTTGTGAGCTGTCCTTCATGCACAATTTTGCATTGTAGTCTATCATGAGAACTCTGTGTGATGTTGACTATCTGATCAGACAGCCTCTACAGTTTCATTCTGTCCACACTGTCGAATGCTTTCTCGTGGTAAATGTGAAGTTGATAATACTATTGTTATATTTGTTGGAATTGTTAACCAACAGCAGTGCTCATTCACGACTCCTGCATGCCGCAGGATTCGAATCCAGGACCTTTGGTATTGTGCGCGAACGTCCAACCTCTGGATCACTGAGCCGGTATATAACGGTGTTAATGTCTAACTTGATCAATTCACGGAGTTGCACAACCTCATACACAGTCTTCGGTAGTAGTTACTGTCTACACCCGAACAGGTTGAACTTCACTGGTCACGACTTCCCACTAGAACTCGGAGAAGATTCATCACGAAGCTAGTCACTAGTGAGCACAGGTAATTTACATTACGTGGTTGTGAAGTTTGTTAAGTTACACATTTTGAAACCATGAATCGATTAGTGCTTCCAGGTTTCTAATAGTGGTCTAACATTGATCGATTCATGATTTCAAATTCTGTAACTTAACAACAATCTTTACAACCCCGTAATGGGAACTGTTAACGTTGAATGATATTAAAATTGAATATGTGAGTGAATCCGTTGGATGATGTCAACAAATGTTATTTATATATTTTATTTGTGACCTTAAGTCCTACTCACGTCTCATTACATTGGACATACCTATATGTCATTGTTTATGTTCACAGTAGTATTCAAACGGACTACCTTTCGCTTTCAATGTTCAATAAAAAAAAACCGCGAAGTACAAACGCTTATTCATAAACTTTTTGTTTTAAAATTATTTCTTTTTACATAGAAAATGAACATTCATCTATACAAATAAGAAATCGTGAAACAAGTAAAGAAGCATTTTACAATCTTGACCACTATACACGCAGCAATCGGAAAATGCCTAGAATACGTCATACTTTTAAACCATCAATATATCTTACTCAAACAGATAATGCCATCAAAGCAGTGACAGATAATTATCAAAAAAGAACAAACTCTGTCATGGTCTACACATCCAAACCTACTCAAATAGATAAAAGCATCAACTCAGCTAGAGATGATTTTCAAAGGAAAGAGGATTATTTAAGTGATTAAACAGTTGAACTTATTAAAACAACTACATAAATAACGATCATTGAGAAATTCAATCATCATACTATTTGATGATGTTTACATTTTTTTGAAAAATATTCTTAACTACTAGTAGTTTCATTTTGCAACTTAAACGTGTTAATACTAAATGTATTTCAAGTGATTTTTTATTCAATTTAGTCTTTTAGTTAGTTACTTGTTGTTTAATTAGTGTATTTTAAATGATTTCCTTAATTGTAGATTTTATAAAAGTTTAATTATAAATTTAGTATATTAGATCAAGATAGACATGTCTACACTGAATTTATTATTTAGAAAATCGATAATACTTCTGAATTTATGACATAGTGTTTATAACAGAAAGCGAGGAATAAATCAAAAAGATAGTTTTGCATTACAGAGTATTATGAAGATGGTTGATTTTACATGTTAAAATTCACGAATGAATCAATGTTAGACCACTATGAGATACCTGGAAACACTGGACGGATGTTTCGTTGTGGTATGAGATATATCAGCATGCTTAGTGGTTCAGAGGTCCAGACCTAAGCTCCTGGGTTCTAGTCCTGCTAGTGACAGGAGTCGAGGATGTACTCAGTTGGTGAAACTGACATCCAATGCTTCCAAGTTTCTAATTGTTGTCTAACAATGATTAATTCATGATTTCAATGTGTAAAAAGATTGTTGTTGAACTATGAACTATGAAACTGTAATTTTTAATTAATAATTAGACAGGTCCCCAAAATAAGACTAACTGAATTAATCCAAATATAATTTGATTTTTAACAAATCTGAACATTCTATGAAATATGAGATACATAATTATAAGTACAATGGATTTGGAAACTATCTTTGTTCATTAAAATATTTTAGTTGATGAGCAAAATACTTCTCAGTTCAGTGAATATGAGCGCAGACTAGAGAAAACCAGTCTGGTTTTAGACCCGGACGTGGTTGCATAGACCACATTTTCACACTACGACAGGTCCTGGAACACAGACACACATTTAGACATCCGACTATAGTTGTGTTCCTGGACCTTAAGGCGGCATTTGACTCAGTGGATCATGAGGTTCTGTGACAGTGTCTGTCATTGAAAGGTGTTCCAAAGAAGTACATTAACCTTATACAAGCTCTATACTCGGGCGAGAGCATATGACGAACTGTCATCGGAATTCTCTACATCAAGTGGTGTTCGACAGGGATGTCCACTTTCTCCATTCTTGTTTAACTTTGTCGTAGACATCCTCTTAGAGTTAACATTAAGCTCGTCAGATTTTTCAGGGGTTGACCTTCTACCAGGAAAGTCGCTTACTGATCTAGAATATGCCGATGATATAGTTCTATTCGGTGAAGACACTGACAAAATGCAGTCTTCTGACCACCCTAAGCAACAATGCAAGCATGTTCGGGATGCGGTTCTCACCCTCGAAATGAAAAATGTTGCTTCAAGATCGGGTTGCATCGGCACCTGAACTAGTGATAGGGAGTGAAGTAGTCGAACGTGCAGACCGCTTCACTTATCTGGGGAGTCTCATCAGTGCTGATAGCCTGGTGACTGACGAAATCTCAGCGCGGATACAGAAAGCTCGATTGACTTTTGCCAACCTACGTTACTTATGGCGTAGGCGTGATATCCGTTCGCTAACCACAGGACGAGTGTACTGCACAGCAGTTCGCCCCGTTCTCCTATACGGACGCGAAACATGGCCGTTAAGAGTAGAAGATGTTCGTAGGTTACTAGTATTCGATCACAGATGTTTAAGAAGCATTGCTCGTATATCGTGGGACGATCGTATAAGCAATGCTATAGTTATAAATGGAGTACTAGATAGGGATGGCAGGTGAATAGATGAAGTATTGAAACTTGATTAGTTGAGGTGGTTGGGACATGTGTTACGTATAACTAAACAGCGACTGCCTCAACGAGCTATGTTTTATGGTGTAGGAGTAGGTTGGAAGAAAGCTAGGGGCGGCCAAACCAAAACATGGCACAAATTCATGAAGTCAGTGACAAGTGGACTGGGTCATGTTGGTAGATGTAGGCTACCTGTTTGGGGTCCGCGAGACGAAAGTCGCTAATGGTTAGAGACCTTGAACTACATGGCTCAGAATCGTTTGCAATGGCGCAAGTGCATCTATTCTTTGAGCTCTCTCAAATCCTAATCTTCTGGATTTGTCAGCACCTCTACTTTTCTCTTTCTAACCTTATCTCACTGAATTATACTTTTGAATAATATCTTCGAACTCTAGTCTTCTTCATTACCATTAATACCTCTACTATCTTTAACACTATGGGATTTGAATTGACATTTGCGTCTCTGTGCTAATGTGGTATGGCGACATGAACTTATATACATACGTACGAAGTTCTTACGTTGCAACAGACTGACTGACTCACACATGGATAACTATAGTTGACATTTTAAAATGATATTTTGCTTACATTGTTTTTAGAGTTTTATAGAGAGATTTAAATTGAACTACTTTTATATTTATCAGTGAACGTCAATAGTCTGTTAAAATTACTCTCATCCGTTGTGAGTTACGAATTACCATTTATTGATATTAATAGATGGGAATATCCAATCCGTGTTATTACTAACTAGTTTAATGGTTACATAGGTTTCATAACTTGAATTTCAAGTGTAAATTTCCTCGTAAGATATTTACCTTGCACAGGATTCTTGATATTTGAAGTTTTGAATCTATTAGCAGATTATAATTCTGGTATTAAAAAATAGTTAATTAAACCTCATTATGATTTGAAGGCTTCTATTTTTATGTACTCGAATTTTGTGTTTCAGCGCATACTACTTATCATTGTTAAGTAGTCTGAGTATACTCAAGAATTTTATGATGTTACACTGTTATTGCTTAGTATCAAATTGGTTATGTTTTTATTTCCAATATTTATAGATCAAGAGTAAGTAGACTACAAAACTTACAAGGGTGCATATTTTTAATTTATGCATATTGTTCATCCCACAACTATACCTGTACATTTCCAGCATAAGTGGCCATGAATGGAATAATCTCTACGACTATCAAGGATAGTCTTTGATCTGTGTGTGCGTGTGTGTTCATCTATTCCTGGTAGTAATGACAATGTAACAGCATTGTGAATATTTTAAACCAAGATTTATTAGACCGATTACGCATGATATTTTGTTTAGGCGAAAAATGATTTGAAGTCGTTGACTAAGAGAAATGAAGGTATTCATTTAAACACTCAACAGAATATACAATTAACTTTTTCTATTACTTACTTACTTACGCCAGTCACGCCCAATGGAGTATAGGCCGCTGACCAGTTTTCTCATGAGCTTCCTTTTCCAGTTCTATCCAATTTTTGTTCATTCTTCTTATATCTTTCTCTATTTCTTAGCGTAATGTGTTCCTTGGCCTTCTTCTTTTCCTTTGATCATGAGAGTTTCAATTGAGGGCGGAAGTCGTGCAAGCGCACTGTTGATGGGTCCCATTACCAGGACTAAACGGTCATTCAGTGCTCCTAGGTTTCTAAATGTGGTCTCTAACAATCATCGATTCGAGATTTCAATATAAAACAACAATCTACATACCTCTATAATAAAAAATTTAGTAAATACTCAATAAATATTATATACTACTGAAGTAGTAAGAATAGAATAGTGAATTTTCTTTAACTGCATCATTATAACAGTAATTGTAAATGTTATCCTAAACAAATAGGCGACTAGTTTAATAAGAATAAAATATTGTAGGAAATAAATAGCACAGTGAAATAATAAAAAAAAGGAATATTAAAATGAACAGATATCATAGAAATATCACATGAATGATAAACTGATGAAATATTACACTAAATTTAAAACAAATTGTTACATTTTAATCTTTTTCCTAACATAAAATATGATTAGGTTCATTTAGATCAATTATCAGGTCATTTTAATTATTATACAGTCGAAATGAATGAGGGTAACAAATGTGGTATATACTACTTAATTCACATTGAACTAACCAATGTGGTTTAACAACAAAATTCCAGTGTATCTATTGTGAACTATTACTTACTTACTTACTTACTTACTTACTTACTTACTTACTTACTCACTTACTTACTTGCTTACTTACTTACGCCTGTTACCCCCAATGGAGCATAGGCCACCGACCAGTTTTCTCCAACCAACTCTGTCCTCGACTTCGCTCTCCAGTTCTGTCCAATGTTTGTTCACTACTCTCATATATTTCTCTATTTCTCAGCGTAATTTATTCCTTCGCCTTCCTCTTTTCCTTTCTCATTGAGGGTTCCATGTGAGGGCTTGTCTTGTGACGTAGTTAGGTGCTTTTGGTAATGTGTGTCCTATCCACTTCCACCACTTTTTCCTGATTTCCTACTCTACTGGAATCTAATTTGTTCTCTCCCATAGTAAGTTGTTGCTGATGGTGTCTGGCCAACGAATCCGAAGTATTTTGCGAAGATAACTGTTAATAAACACTTGTATCTTCTGGATGATGGCTTTCGTAGTTCTCCAAGTTTCGCTCCATACAGTAGTAGAACTGCCTTGACATTTGTATTGAAAATCCTGATTTTGGTTGAGAGTTGTTTGTAGTTCCAGATATTTTTCAACTGTAGAAATGCAGCCCTTGCTTTGCTAATCCGCTCCCTCACATCTGCATTGGATCCAACTATTTGTCAGTAAAATTTTCATTACCGTGTACAGATGGCACATCTCAAAGGGTACATATATATAAGCTGTGGAAGTTGGTTAAAATGAATTTTATTCATGGGAATGAAAAACTGATGAATTATTAGCAGAAACATTGAACCAATGAACTGTTTGATTAAAACCACAAACCTCAAACGGTTACACACTGATTCCTCTGCGTACTACAAGTTTTATTCAACATAATAATAAGAAGTTAATCAAAATTGATAATAAACAAGTATAATAGTGAATAACTTTCCGTAATATTTGATATTTTTTCTGAATAGAAACTAACATACATTTAAATAATGTACTTCTTTTTCTCTACACCAATCAAATAGTTGATTTATGTCAAGTGTAAACTGATGTACAAATAGTTTATATCAATTATATTCAATATTTAAGATCTATGACCTTGAAAGTATCATTTACTTACTTACTTACTTACTTACTTACTTACTTACTTACTTACTTACTTACTTACTTACTTACTTACTTACTTACTTACTTACTTACTTACTTACTTACTTACTTACTTACTTACTTACTTACTTACTTACTTACTTACTTATGCACTTACTTACTTAATTACTAACTTACTTACTTACTTACTTACGCCTGTTACCCCCGAGAGAGCATATGCCACCGACCAGTTTTCTCCAACCAACTCTGTCCTCGGCTTCCCTTTCCAATTCAGTCCAATTTTTGTTCATTCCTCTCATATCTTTCTCCATTTCTCAGAAAAGTAATGTGTTCCTTGGCCTTCCTCTTTTCCTTTTGCCTTGAGGGTTCCATGTGAGGGCTTGTATTGTGACGCAGTTCTGAATACTAGTGAATACCTTTCCGTAATGTTTGATATTTTTTCTGAATAGAAACTAACATACATTTAAAATAATGTACTTCTTATTCTCTACACCAATCAAATAGTTGATTTATGTCAAGTGTTAACTGATGTACAAATAGTTTATATCAATTATATTCAATAACTTGTATCTATGGCCTTGAAAGTATGATTTACTAAGGTAACACTTAATAATAGATCAGTATAGATCTACATGTCAAACTTTATGCTAATAATATTTTAATGTTGATTCAAATCGTTACAGAAAAAAAATACTTATATAAAATAATGACCAAATGGAACTTTAATTAACATAAACATGTTTTTAATGAAACTCAAAAATCTTCACAACTTTGTAATGAAAATGTTATGTTCGTCACTAAGTCTGCTTGAGGCTATTACGAGTTTACCTTAGTCGATAAACGCGAACGAGACAATGAACCAGCGTCCAGTTAGGCTACCTTGAATCCTAAGCTGAAGTAAAAAGGCTTTGTAAACGTAGAAATTATATTCTACAGATACACCCAGCAATCACAATACAATCAAGCATACCACTCTAGTTTATTTATACATCATAGAAACGTCCTTCGGACAGTTACGCAAAATAGCACACTAAAATACACAGCAGCCAATCACAACCATGGATTTTCCTGGTGGAAATTGAAATCTCAAGGTCAACTGATCAAGCCATGCTGGCAAACGTGAAAACCAAAATAAGGCATTTAACAAGCGAGGTTTGGGGATCTAACATCCCCAACAGAAAATTATAAGAAATATGCTCACTAGTGACTAGTTTTGTCGGAGACTTCTCAGCGTTCTATTGAGAATACGTGACCAGTGGAGTTCAACCCTGTTGAGTACAGTCAGTAACCACCGAGGACAATAGGTGAGGTTGCACAAAACCATAGATTGATCAAAGGTAGAGATTAACATCAGTGGAAGCCGACTCATTGTTCCATAGGTTAAACATTCGAGCGCGAGATCGAAGAAGTTCCAGAGTTCCATTCCTGAGGATAGCTAAGGTCGTGGATGTTCACTTCTCAAGACTCCCATACTAGGACAAATGATGCTACCAAGTTCCAAATAGTGGTCTAACAATAATTGATTCATAATTTCAAAAATATATGCCGATGTCAACTTTTCAATAGTAAATTAAGTAAAAATAAACGAACAAATAATACAACACTACTAATTACTACTCTAATCCAAGGTTCCCATGATTTGTATCACATCGTGATTAGAAGAAAAATTGTTGAAGGTTTTTTTATTGATCATTACTCATCAGAATTTGTACTTCAAATAAATTTTTGAAGAAAAAAAACAAAAGTACAAAAATGAAAAGAAATAAATTTAAAACAAATAAATAAATTCATTGTAGAGATATGGATTGATTGAAATCTTTGTTAGACCAACATTAGAAACCTGAAAGTACTGAGAGACGCAACTGTCAGTTCAAATCCAAGAGTGATAGCAATAATGGAGATTAGGGAGCGAAAATATGTGATTCGAGAAGTATAATTCAGTAAGATAAATTTAGAAGGAGAAACGTAGAGATTATGAGGAATGCAGAAGCTTAGAATTTCATAGAACATAAAGAGTGGATGCATCTGCGCCATTACAAACGATTCTGAGCCATGTCGTTCAAAGTCTCTAACCATCGGTGACTATCGTCTCGCGAACCCGAACCAGATAGCCTACATCTATCAACATGACTCAGTCCACTTGTCAGTGACTTCATGCATTTCTGCCATGTTTTAATTTGGCCGCCCCTAGCTTTCTTCCAATCTACTCCTACACTGCAAAACATAGCTCGTCGAGGCAGTCGGTGGTTATTTATACGTAACACATGTCCCAACCACCTCAACTGAAGTTTCACCACTTCATCTATTGATTTGCCATCCCTACCTAGAACTCGTTTCCTAACGACAGCATTGCTCATACGGTTGTCCAATGATACATGAGTAATGCTTGGGAGACATCGATAATCGAAGACTAGTAACCTACGGAAGTCCTCTACTCCTAAAGGCCAAGTCTCGCATCCGTACAGTAGGACGGAACAAACTGCTGCACAGTACACTTGTCCTTTAGTCAGCAAACGGATATCTCGCCGATGCCATAAGTGACGTAGGTTAGCAAAAGCCAATCGAGCCTTCTGTATCCGTGCTGAGATTTCGTCAGTCACCAGGCTATCAGCATAGATGAGACTCCCAGTACCTATAAAGTACTGGATAAGGTCGAGTCCTAGTGTGGGACTCTTCGGAAGTGTGCATCCACAACCCACGCTAGCAGGAACCGAACCCAGGACCTACTGTCTTGTGCGCAAACGCTTAAATCCTCGACAACTGAGCCGGCGTCCGATGGTGTCAATATCTTATCTTGACCAATCTAAGGTTTTGCACAACCTCACCTATTGTCTGAGGTAGTTGCTGCCTACGCCTAACACTGTTAAACTCCACTGGTCACTGCTTCTCACTAAACGAATCTAAAATCATTAGGATACAACAGGTTTAGAACGTTTCAACAAAAAAAATCATTCATTCTATGACAACTTGTAACGTCCAAATTCTGATCTACTCTAACAGTAATAAAGTGACTAATTATTGTGAAAAAGAGTGTATTTACATTTAGGAAATCTATGCCTTTATTTATTTGACAGTAATGATACAGATTCAGTAAAACTATTTAGAATGTCTCATGATATTTTATTCTCCGACAATTACAAATACACTTATCGTAGTCAATATCTCTATCACTGATGGCAAAAGGATGATAGTTATACACGTTGAAATCATCAACCAATCATTGTTAGACCACCAGTAGAAACCTACAAGCACTGGATGGCCGCTTCATCTCGGTATGAGACTCAACAGCAATGCGCATCCACAACTCCCGCTGTTCAAAGGATTCGAACCCGGGACTTTCGGTCTTGCACGCGAATGCCTAACCTCTGAACCACTGAGCTGGCATCCAACAGTGTTAATGTCTAACTCTGATCAATCCAGGGATTTTCAGCAACCTCATCCATTTGTTTTCAGTAGTTACTGACTACACCCGACAGGGTTGAACTCCACTGATCATGTCTTCTCACTATAACTTCGACAATTTCTTCATGGGACTAGTCACTAGTGAGCATATCGTACAATTGAAAAGTGACTCGAATTCAGAAAATACACCAGAGATGAAAAATAAATGGTCTTGTAGTGAAGGAGAACACAGGTGAGGGCAACCGAATTGTATTTAACGAAAATTACAGAGTTAATTGGTAAAATAGGAAAACCATATCGTAAATAGTTCATTTGCAAAATATCAATCCATCATATCGAACGGGACTGTTCCTGTTGCAAAACATCAATCCATTGTCTGACATTTCACTGTTCATGCGTTTCATACAAATCCCGTTGTGTTCCCGCTCTTCCTTTCTTGATCTTCTCCCATCTTCTGCTGCCAGACATTACGTTGACACTCGCGTCATATACTACTTATAAGTAGCGCGCACCACAGTCTAACTAGGTAATGAGCTGAGTGATGAACGATAAATTCAATTTTTTAGTAGAATCTTGAATATTCACTTCTAAGAAGTAGAATATAAAAATGAACAAGTTTATCCAGCTGACGATCCTTAAATTGGACGAAATGCGGGTCTTAAATTCCATTGCTAGTCACATTCCATTTATATAATACTACTTACAATTCATGACTTACTGTTAGCCACTTAATTCTCAACTTTGTTAAAACTCCAATCACTTTTGTTTTACTGCAACAAAGTATATTCTTGAATAATATCATGATCAAATCTTCCGTGACATTTTATCATACTTTAAAAATAACAGTTAGTCATGTTAATAAAATTTATTGTTCATAAAGGGTTAATTTTATATGATATTGCATAACTGCATTTATTCAGTAAATTATTGATTGATTCATGTGGAGTACAACTTAGTTTCATATGTACATAACTGACTGACTACTAATCAATGGAAATCATGCAAAAAGTGAATTCAGTCATATATTCTGTTTTGTGTGTGTGTGTGTGTTAAATTAATCCTCATCCAATGTTCTTAATCGTGTCACCTGACTCACAGTTTCCTGTGTTCAGCTTCAATTATATATATATATATATATATATATATATATATATATATATATATGCGTTCGCGCACAATACCGAAGGTCCCAGGTTCGAATCCTGCGAGGAGCAGGAGTCGTGGATGCGCACTGCTGATGAGTCCCAGGTTGAACTTCACTGGTCACGTCTTCCCTCTAGAACTCGGAGAAGATTCCTCACGAAGCTAGTCACTAGTGAGCACAATACCGATGATCCTGGGTTCGAATCCTGCGAGGTGCAGGAGTCGTGGATGCGCACTGCTGATGAGTCCCAAAAGAAGACGAAACGGCCATCCAGTGCTTCCAGTTTTCTAATGGTGGTCTAACAATGATTGATTGATGATTCCAAATGTGTAAAAAACGCAAACCTCCAAAACTCTGCCCCAAAATATACCGTTAAAACAAATGTGTTCTGCTCGTCAACTGATATGCTTGAAATTATAACGAGGTCACCTTAGTCAGTAAACAAGAGAGAAGACAAATGATCCAGGCTACTCTAATCCGTTGTCACCAGCCCGGCAATCAAGAAGTCTTGATATGGCGTAGAAAGTATATTCTACAAGCACCCAGAAAATATGAGGTTCACAAGCACATAAATCGAGTTTATTTATACTTGATAGAAACGTTCTTGGGAGAGCCACAAAAATAGCGTACTAAAATAATACATCAACCAATAATCGGTAAAATAGAAAAGCCATATCGTAAATCGTTAATTTGCAAAACATCAATCCATTGTCTGACATTTCACTATTCATGCGTTTCATACAAATTCCATTGTGTTCCCACTCTTCTTACTTTCTTGATCTTCCCCCATCTTCTGCTACCGGACATTACGTTTACACTCGCGTCATATACTACTTATAAGTAGCGCGCACCACACCATATATTTCAGTTTTGCAGTTACAATAATTGACCGTATGATTTACTCACGTGCATATTCTTACCATTAATAATTACAATAAATATGTCACTCAACGGAACAGAACAGGTTGAAACCTTTCACTAGTATGACAAGTAGTCACTCTGTTGCGCTAATAACTTATGTCAAATCTGCTATTCTCTTACTAAAGTCATACATTAAAAATCAATTATCCTGAAATAATACATATATATTCCGGTGGCTTTACATTCTATGCAGTCAGTGGTTGGTTTGATTTTTTCTCGACACATTCTATTTTATCGTATCTGTTTAATAACTTCGAATTCATAATGTTGGATTGTATTTCGAATTGAATTAAAATTTCGATACATAGTGTTGTTGTTGTTGTAAAGTGAGAAAAAAAACAGTAGTGGTGCTGATCATGACCTTGAACGCGTTATCAGTATTATTATGATTTAATGGTACATTAACTAAAACCAATTGAAGTATCATTTTGATTGGTTGATAAACAGCCAATCAAAATACTCCGCCACAGAATGTATAAATATATGATTGAAAATCGTGTTGATTTATGCTTATCCTTATCATCATCTTACTGGTAAGTTAAATATTCGATGAATGTTTTATAATTTATAATATATAATATCAGCAGATCATTAGAGAATATTTTATGTAGTTATAAGCTGTCAATATTATTAGTTCATGTTCTTATGTCATGGATTTATGATCTCTCATTTTATTTGAATTAGTATACGGTTATGATCAAGACTATAGTGAAATTGTACATTTAACTTAATTATGAGAGGGAATTTCGATTCTATCGTCTTTAAATAAAGAGTTTTTGTTTTGTCTTTTTGAAGTGTATTATTCTGAGTGACTTAAATTAGATTCAGTCACTTTTAAACTCTACAAACTCAATAGAGTCATATTCATTGAATCTATCTATTCATCTGTACAAAATGTATGCGATAGTTTAATCAGCCATCAAAAAAAACTTTGAAGTTGTTAGTAGTTTGGTTTTTATGTAGAATCAATGATATTAACTGTTGTTCGGACAAGAACAATTGGGGGTTGGCCATTTTATTGTTCTCAATGATATTGGTTGGTGATATTATGAAAATTATATTGAGTTTACTAAAAAATCTTTAAAAGAATGACATATACAAACATACTTTCCTGGTATTAAGGTGTTTGTTTCTATGCTACTATGTTGTGGATTGTTCGTCTGAGATATTTTAGATTTCAGAAAGTGATTTCGTTAAAAATTTAACTGAAGTTAACTGAGGCACAATTAACCTGGCTAGATAAGAACAATTCCTGTTCTAAACAAAAATGCTCTGAATTAGTTCCTAAAGAAAATTTACCATTTAGAAGTTTTTAAAAGGGCATTCACGAAATATATATATATATATATATATCAGTAAGTTACAACTTAGAACTTCGTACGTACATCAATTCATTAGTATACAGACGCAATTGTCAATTCAAATAACATAGTAGGTAGAGGTAGTAGAAATATTAACAGTAATCAAAGAGATGAATACCCCAGAGAGAAAAAAAGGTCATGAGGAAGAATTCAAAAGATTAGAATTTGAGAAAGCATAAAGAATGCATGCACCTGCCCCATCGCAAACGATTTTGAGCCATGTTATTCAACATCTCTAACAATCGATTACAATCGTCTCGTGGACTTCAGATATGTATGGGTGACATATTGATTGCAATATATATATATATATATATATATATATATATATATATATATAATGATCTATGTTCAATGTTATTTGATCATTGTTCAATCTTTATAAATCTATTGTTTCTTTATTGTATATATATATATATATCATTTAGACAATAAATGAAATTTAATTCAATCATCACAATGAATCAATTATTATCTGTCTTATGCTTATTCACTTATGTGAATGCTGGTTTGTTAAATGGAATGAGTACAGGTAAGATTTATTTTAAATAAATAATTATTGAATTGATAAAGTTAGGAAATATTTCATTTCATTTTTTTTTGTGTAATTGGTTCAATGTTTCAATGAATATTGATTATTTGGTGTAGTTAGTTCTGTGTAGATGAATAAATTCAATGTTTTCATTAAGAATCTACAATGTATGTATGGTATCCATCACATAACTAGAAATTTGACCAAATTTTGTTTTAGTCAATGAGTTAGTTGTTCATGGTAGAAATTATCAGTGACTTATTGAGCGTTCAATGTACAATATTTTATTTCATGTTATGAAAAACGGATACAGCAGTTGAGACGATTTAACTCACTTATTTTTTAAGTAGTATTCTATAAAGTTTACTGGTGGTGTTACGCCAAAATAGTTCAATGTTCTTTTCAGTTTAAAAATTTATTTACAACAATTCACATGTTTTGTCCAGTGGTAGTGTGGTGCGAGCTACTTATAAGTAGTATATATGACGTAAGTGTCAACGTAATGTCTGGCAGCAGAAGATGAGGAAAGATTAAGAAAGGAAGAGTGGGAACACAATGGAATTTGTATGAAACACATGAATAATGAAATGTCAGACAATAGATTGAAGATTTGTAAAATTAACCGTTTACGATATGGTTTTCCTATTTTACTGAGTAACTCCGTAATCTTCGTTAAGTACAATTCGGTTGACCTCATCTGTATTCTCCTTCACTACAGTAGAAGTAACAGAAGATGAATTTAAACAAGGTGATGTCTTAAAAAAAAAAAGTATTATGAAGTAGTAGTATGATATCATTTGTGACACAATGGTTACTCCTGTAAGATTTGACAATTCTCATTGAACATCCAATGCAATTTACAATGAACAGAAAGGATTATTTATAACCTGACGATGCTAAGCATTCGTCAAGTTATTCACATGATCAAGTATATGACTGATTAACTATAGTCAATTAGTCATTCTTTCTCTCCTGTTTTTAAATATGTCGTCATTACTAATGAACTCAATGTAAGAGATTAACAATCAATGATTGTGAAATAAGTGATTACAATGATTTCCTTCAGGCTAGAGTGAGAAACTTAAACAGCTTAGTAATGAGAAGTTTGTGTAAGATTTCTTTTGTTGTTAAAATTATTAACGTTGAAAGATGTTTAAAATTGAATATGTGAGTGTATGAGATGAAATTGGTTTTTGCAAAATTTTTTTATTTTGAAATGTATTACAGATGGACTTATAACCATTGATACAACTAATTCTGAACCTGAAATAGAAACATCAGTGACTTCTCCCGTTGGTACAGAAAGTGTCGATACAACTGTCGTAACCACAACTGTTGATAAGCATAAAGAAGGTACTGCCAACTTGGATTCTATTGGATTCACCGGTCCGATCACTACTACCACAATAACAGAAAGGACGACAACAACAGCATCAACAGCTAGTGATGTTAGTAGTACTGAAGCCAGTGTTACTTTAACCTCAACTAACTCTGCATCTATAACGGAAAGTTCTCCTAGCGAATCAGAAACCGCCACTAGTTCTCCTAGTGAATCAGAAAGCACCACTAGTTCTCCTAGCGAATCAGAAACCGCCACTAGTTCTCCTATCGAATCAGAAAGCACTACTAGTTCAGATATTGTATCTTCTCCTTTGGCAACAGACATTGATATCACTCCCACAGAGATTATTGTTCAAACAACTTCGGGAGATTTAGAAAATCAGACAGAAAGTACTCCGACTGTGACAAGTGATTCAAATCACACAGAAACAGAAATGCCTGAATCGAGTACAGAAAATCTTGATAATCAAACAGAAGCCGTTAAAACCATAGAAAAACTTACTTCTAGTTTGATATTTGCTGTTGGTAATGTTTGTGAAGAGTTCGCAATTTCCGCAAACACACATTCAACTGAATCAACTTCAGAGGACTTAGAAAATCAAACACAAAGTACAATTAACTCAGAAACAAGTTCTTCAATTGTTGTGACTCCTTCAGTCCATGAAAATGGTACAGAGGTTATGTATACAAACATAACAAACGTTCCTGAATCAACCTCAGAAATTGTCACTGTTCCAGTGGAAACCACTTTAGCATCCCGTATGTATCAGTCTCGTTTGATGGAATTAGTTAAAAACCTTTGTACTCAATATACTACTTACACTAACAATAATGTCAATGAAATAACAACTGCACCTACTGAAATAACTAATACCACAGAATCAGAAATCAAATCTACTGAAAATGAAACACAAAGTGTATCCACTGATAACATCAACACGGAAAGCACAAATGAAACACTTTCAACAACTCAAAAACCAACTGATGCTAATTTACATTTCTATGATATTCGTATTCCGAATAAAAAGGAGAAGAAATGTAAACCGAAGAAATCAGACGATGAAGAAGAATGTAGTACAGATTCAGAAAATGGCGGCAATAGTACAGATGGATCAGATAGTGATGAAGATTAGATATCATAGTAATAATTGCGTTAAAACTAAACTAAACTAAACACAAAATCAATCCCCTGGTGTATCAAATAGATGAATTTACATTTATTAAATTTTTTGTTAAAAAGCAACAAACAATAAACAACACAACATCATTGAATTAGCAGCCTATTAATCTTTGAAAATTCCGCTTAAATTTTGACATTTTTAAACATTGAACCGATTGATTCACTACAATTGATTCGAAACAATTCAATGTGTGTAACATTTAGTCATTATTTATAACATTTTTTATTCTTTTGAATATACGTTCATATATATACATACATACATTGATGTAATTTGGTATTTGGTTTAAAAAAAAAATAATAAAAATCTTTCCCTAAATTAAATTGTCTATTTTATTTTTCCATAATTGTAAGTATATTGAACACATTGAACAGTTTCTTTTTTTACTGGAGTTAAGACAGATAAATAGTCAGTCAGATGCAACGTAGAACTTCGTACGTACGTAAGTACATCAGTTCATGTCGCCATACCACATCAGCACACACAGGTGTAATTGTCAATTCAAATATAATTGTAGAAGAGGTAGTAAAAGTATTAGAAGTAATCGGAGAGGTTAGGATTAGAAGATAGTATTCAAGAAGTATGATTCAGTGAGAAAAGTTTAGAAAGTCAAAAGTAGAGGGGTTGAAGAAGGTTTTGGGCTATGTTATTCAGGGTCTCTAACCATCGATTATTATTATCTCGCCGACCCCAACCACGTAGTCGACAATTACCGATATGGCTAAGTCCACTCGTCAATGACTTCATGGATTTGTGCCATGTTTTGGTTTGGCCGCCCCTAAATTTCTTCCAACCTATTCCTACACCACAAAACAAAACTCGTCGAGGCAGTCGGTGGTTAGGCATACGCAACACATGTCCCAACTACCTCAACTGATGAAGTTTCAATACTTCATCTATTGATCTGCCATTCTTACCTAGCACCCAATTCCTAATAACAGCGTTGCTCACTCGGGTGTCCCAGCATATAGGAGCAATGTTTCGAAGACACCTATGATCGAAAACCAATAACCTACGAATATCTTCTACTCTCACTGGCCATGTTTCACAGCCATAAAGTAAGACGGAGCGAACTACTGCACAGTACACTCGTCCTTTATTCAGAAAACGGATATATCAAGACAGATAAATAAAAAGACATTTTCTAACAGCTGACAATTCAAAATTAAGGAAATAAGATGATCCCGGTATTTTATAGGAGATAAATTGTGGGAGAAGAAATGTTCAAAGAAAAAAAATTGTTAAAACTAAGTAAAAAAAAGGATGCATGAGATAATTAACCAGAAAGTGAAGTTTTTATAACATTATTTCATTGAGATGTATCTGTTTGGTGTACTTGTTGATTTTATGAAATCCTCTGAATCATTCAATATTCTTTTGAATTATATCTGATAGATAATTTGAGCTATATTCTGCAGGAAAGCTTTGAAATATATTTTGAATTGAGTTTTCTTATTTAGACGTCTAACTGTATACAGACAGCTAGCTTCGTGAGGAATCTTCTCTGAGTTCTAGTGGGAAGACGTGACCAGTGAAGTTCAACTTCTTCGGGTGTAGGCAGTGTCTACCGAAGACTGTGTATAAGGTTGCGCAACTCCGTGAATTTGATCAAGTTAGACATTAACACCGTTAAATACCGGCTCAGTGGTCTAACGGTTGGGGCGAAGGTCCTGGGTTCGAATCCTGCGGGGTGCACGAGTCGTGGATGCGCAGAGCTGAGGAGTCCCATACCAGGACAAAACGGCCGTCCAGTGCTTCCAGGTTTCTATAATGATGGTCTAACATTGATCGATTCATGGTTTCAAAAATATTCTAAAAGTTTTCACAAGGCCAATCATCTTAGCAATTACTGTTAAGTAGAATATCATTACCAGAAAATAAAGCTTAAACTGATACTTCGTATAACTTATTATCTGGTCAAATTTACCATACTTGAAGAAAAGAATAAACATCATGATTTGTGGTAGTGGTGTTTCATTCTCTGAGTTGGATGTTTTGATTGTGGAGCTTTCCTTGTTCTTCTATCTGAACAACATCATCATCAGCACAAACTTCAGATAGCAGAAGTCAAACATTCGAATATTACTCCACATTTAACCTGTAGGCTTGTTCTGTTAACCTCGATCTTGATTAACCCAATTTATCAACCAATCAGAGAAATCATAGGCAACATAGGATCAAGAAACAGATCAACAGAGGGATGTAATCAATACAAAGGTGCAAACAACCAACGTGTTTAAGGTTAACAGCAAAACCAATCAAGATCGAGGTTAACAGAACAAGCCTACAGGTCAAACGTGGAGTAATATTCGAATACTTCACTTCTGCTATCTGACCTTTGTGCTGCTGATGATGATGTTGTTCAGACAGAAGAATAAGGGAAGCTCCACAATCCAACTCAAAGAACCAAACACCACCATCACAATCATCCACCAAAGTTACAAATTTTCTACACCATCATGATTTGTCAACAGACATAATCATATTGTCCACTACACGTTAACTTAATAAAAACATTGAAACTAGTAAATTCCTGTAACTTCAGCCATTGGTTGGTTTGAGTCTAGACAGGAGGTACCTTGTATGCTGGAGGGGGAGGATGTGAAGAGCAGCGTATCAGATTATCTGGAAAAAGAAAGAACAATAGACTCAGTAAGCACATACAATGATTCACTTACATGCAATATACGAATAAATAAGTAGACAGCAACCAGATATAAAGGGCAGCGTGAGATTAAGACAAACTGATAAACGAGACTAAGAAGAGTTGATAGATAGAGTAAGGCCGATTCGAATGTGTTACATTCCTTATTCATTTAACTAAACCGCCTAATTCAACACTTTATCTTCTCCGCTCTAATTGATCAAACATCAAGTTGATGAAACAAAAATCATATGACTGATCTAACTGACACAATGTTAGATGGAAACAAATTATCAAAGGACAATAATTTGAATGGTTAAAATTTTTAAATAATTGTAAAAAAAAATTTTTCAAACTTCCTTTGTATATATTTAAAATCTAATTTTTAATATTATTGAATTAATTAATTAATTTAATTTAATTATTAATTAGCATTAATTGTTGAATATCAAGGGTCGTTTTAATATTTTTCATTGTTCTGATATACCGTTTTGTTTAAATGGACTTTTCACATTTATGATATATATATATATATATGTTAGTTTATATGTGGTCAACTTGTTACAAAAAGTGTATTTTACTAATTTTTACAAAATTACTTGCTGTAACTTGATTTACACATTTTTGAAACCATGAATCGATCAATGTTAGACCACCATTATAGAAACCTGGAAGCACTGGACGGCCGTTTCTTCCTGGTATGGGACTCCTCAGCAGCGCGAATCCACGACTCGCGCACAATATCGAAGGTCCTGGGTTCGAATCCTGTGGGGGTTCAGGAGTCGTGGATGCACACCGCCACTGAGGAGTCCCATACCAGGACGAAACGGCCGTCCAGTGCTTCCAGGTTTCTAATGGTGGTCTAACATTGATCGATTCATGATTTGAAAAATGTGTAACTTAACAATCTTCACAACCCCGTAATGTAAATTAATTTGTTTTCACCAAACTATTTATGTTGGTAAAATTCTTAACAAAAATAAAAAACATGAATTCACCAGTAATGTAGATTGATAATTTAAGAGTTTGCTTGTTAGAACTATCTGACAAACTGTTGGGGACGTTAGATCCTCAGAACCCGCTTGATAAATGTCTTTTTCATTTTATTCATGTACTGATGATCAGTTGACCTTGAGATCACATTTCCCATCAGGAAATGCCTTGGCGGCTGTGATTGGTTACTGTGTTATTTTCGTGTGCTGTTTTTGTGACTCTCCCAAGAACATTTCTATGATGTATCAATTAACGTAATTTGTGTGCTTGATACATTGAGTTTGCTGGGTGTTTATAGAAAACATTTTGTACACTATATCAAGACTTTTTCATTACTTCCTTTCCCGACCGAAGCTGCTACCTTGAAGTGGTGGTCGGGCTTGACTATCGTGATGACCCGACCGACCTATACTGGTTGGAACATGTGTTCCTGAAGGTTCTACCATGCCAGGCAGGTCAATTGGAGAACGATGAGACTAAAAGCAGCTACCCAAGGTCTGAGGGCGAAGTCGTACTGCTGACTGTGATGGAGGGGTGTGACAGCAGTAAGGTGTTTCCCTCGGACAACCAGCATCTGCAGCGATGCTGCCTTCTCACAAGGAAGGAAGGGTTAGAGAAGGTCGACCCTAAAAATGTCACACCTCACACTAGCTCACGGATTTCCGTCTCCGTCGTTAAGTGTGCCCACTAATGGCTTTCAAGAGCGGAGCGAACACTCAAAAATCTTCTCATAAAAAGGTCGTGCGTGACCGGCCTCAAGTAGTTGTCCCTTGGACTCTTGGACTTCCAGGTCTATGAGACCGACACTAATCGATCTTCCTTTTCAGGTCCCTCAAGAAACAACCTTCCACGGTGTGGGCAGCCGGGAAGTGACAACCGCCCTCATACCCGTAACAGCATACTGACGTCAGTTCCTTTGGATCAACGGATCAGAGTAGTCTACTTGGACACTGATCCATTGTTTCGTTTTTCGTTTATCGACTAAGGTGAACTCGTAATAGTTTCAAGCATATCAAGTGATGAGTATAACACAATCAGATTGATAAAAAGGCTGGAGTTATTCATAAACTATTCAATGTCCAATAAATATGTTGGATTTAGAACATTTTTCAGCTAGTTTTCCATCCAATCAACATTTAAGTACTACTTGGTAGAGAGCGATTTTCATCATAGATTTAATTTTAAATCCTAACATTGATTCTTTTTATTCGTACTTTATATCCTATTGATCTGACTGGGCTACTACAATGCTGAAGTTTGTAGTAAATAATTTTTATCAAAGTGAAAATTATCCTCTAATATATGGAACACTGTTATGCTCGTTAATTGATATGATTGAAACTGACGAGGCCACCTTAGTCGGTGAACGAGAGTGAAGACAAATGATCCAGTGACACGACAGGCTACTCTAATCCGAACGTCCCAGGGCTCTACTAAGTAGAGGAAGAAGTCTTGATATGTCGTAGAAAGTGTATTCTACAAGCACCCAGAAAATGAGTTCTGGAGATCTAACGTTCTCAACGAACAGACCAACGAGTTGAACGCATCAGTGTTCGAAAGTTCTAGGTATAAAATAACTGATAGTGGTTTTAAATGAGTAACCTATTCAATTTGGATGAAATCACATCAAACAATTATCGTCACCTTATAATTAATAATGATTTTATTTTGAATAGTGAACAAGATTTCATCAGTAATTAACATTTCTGTATCAGATAAAATCAAGTTGCGAGGGACTGAGATGAATTTAAACATAGTAACTTGATGGGAAACGCAGTAGTATTTAGAGTGATAGATATTTGTTAGAAATTTTCAGTGTAAATCGGAACATCACTATTTCAGTAAATCCAGTTGATAAATGTCAGTAACCATACCAAGTTGATGGAACCGTTTCTCGTCCGATCACATTGATCCCGGTTAGTACTTGCATGAGTGAACGGATGAAATTATTGGGTGTCTCCGGCTAATTTATGTTGGCCCATCAACAATTGAAGAGATCAGTATGGCCGTCAGACAAATCAAAACAACGAGACCAGACAAAATTCCAGCTGAGGCAAGGAAAGCAGACGTGGTGGTAACTGCGAAAATATTCCACTTTCTCTTCAACAAGATTTGGGATGAGGAACAAGTACCAACAGACTGGAAAGAATGATACCTCATCAAAATACTAAAGAAAGGAGATCTCAACAAGTGTGAGAACTACAGAGGATTCACACTTCTCTCATTACCAGGCAAAGACTTCAACAGGGTATTGTTAAACAGAATTAAAGACTTCGTAGATGCCCAACTTCGAGATGAGCGTTCTGGATTTCGTGCTGAACCGAATGAAAGATTCTGTAGACACCCAACTTCTAGATCATCAAGCTAGATTCCGTAAGGATCGATCACGTGCCTAAGAAGATGATCAACATCATAGGGGATTCTTATTATGAATTCAACTGCACGGAGGACAGCTGATAGAATCGTTCGACGTGAAGATCGGTGTCAGGCAAGGTTGCTTACTCTCACCCTTTCTCTTTCTTCTAGTGGCTGACTGGATTATGAAGACGTCAACATTTGAAAGGAAGTATGGGATACAGTGGTCAAAGGATAATAGAGAGGTCAAGGAACAAATTACGCCAAAAAATAAAGACAGTCACGAGAAGAATGAACAAAAATTAGACAGCACTGAAAAGGAATGCCTAGGACATACTGGGATGAAGAATAGTAGTCGGAGGCCTATGCTTCATTTCGGGTAACAGGCCAATTATAATCATCTACAACTAGAGAAAATGAAAATGGAAACAGAGAGAACAGAATAACAATCAATCAGGTCTATCATAATTGCATGTCCCAAATCATTTTTATAATCAGTTGTTCAAGTTGTATATTATTGACACTGGTTAAGTTTACAAGAAACAGTGTTAGTGTAAAGTATCTGGAGATAGGGAAGTTTACTTAGGTGAGTTCAGTAATAAGAGCGATTAAACATTAAAAGTTGCTTTGATCTCACTCATGGTATTAGATATACTACTTACAAGGGATATAAGCGCATTCGAGGCATTTTCCTAGGAGAAATAAGCATCGACAGCACGAAAAATAGGTGAGAGTGATTTCGTTTCACGGATAGGTGGTGGCAAATTAGTCCAGAGACTCGAAAATGTACAGATAAAGTGATTTAAATAGTGAGACGTTTTTGCAGGAGATTGTTTTATCAATAAAAAAGAGTTCTGGAAGACATAACTTAAAGTTTTTGTACACTGAATTACTCCAGTAAATGTAAAAGGTCAAGTTTATGACATCTCGGTTTATCATTTAAAGTACAATCATTCTCAAGAATACGAAATGTAAAAGGTCACCGTGTGGTGCGCGCTACTTATAAGTTGTATGTGACGTCAGTGTAAACGTAAGGTCTGGCAGCAGAAGATGGGGGAAGATCAAGAAAGGAAGAGTGGGAACACAATGGAATTCGTATGAAATGCATGAATAGTGAAATGTCAGACAATGGATTGATGATTGATTGAAGATTTGCAAATTAACCGTTTACGATATGGTTTTCCTATTTGACTGAGTAACTCTGTAATTTTCGCTAAATACAATTCGGCTGCCCTCACCTGTGTTCTCTTTCACTACAGCCGTACGAAATACAACCTTAATTTATCCTATATGAGAACACTACTAAGAATAAACCTACAGTATTCAAGAAGTGATTGAACAAACACTTTATACAATAAAATACGTAACT
>OX103971.1:14563320-14731467 GCA_944470395.2 Schistosoma turkestanicum
TTACATATATTAACCCATGAATGTAAATAAGAACAGAGTAGTATGCAAAAACACTGACCTAATCTTTAATAATCAGTCTGAACCATTCATCAAACTACATTTAATTATTATGTAAATTAAGAAAGTGAATTTTAAGTTTCCAATAACTTCAACAATATATTTCGTTAACAGCATTTCTGATTAGTTTTTATATTAAAATAATTCATAATTGCTGTCAGTGTTTAACATTTTTCCTGAAATAAAAAGTACTTCATAAGAAGTGCATTGAGCAAAAAAAAGTTAATTTGCATTTGACACAGATTTACTGTTTCAAATGAAATGAATTTCTAAAAAAATTTTTTTTCAATATATAGTGACATTATAAATCATTGGATTTAATAGAATAGAATTGTACTCTATTATAAGATCATGGAAATGGTTCTGAGGTGCACGCTACTTATAAGTAGTATATGACGCGAGTAAAAACGTAATGTCTGGCAGCAGAAGATGGCGGAAGATCAAGAAATGAAGAAGAGTGGGAACACAATGGAATTTGTATGAAATAGCATGAATAGTGAAATGTCAGACGATGGATTGATGATGGATTGAAGATTTGCAAATTAACCATTTACGATATGGTTTTCCTATTTTACTGAGTAACTCTGTAATTATCGCTAAATACAATTCGGTTGCCGTCACCTGTGTTCTTCTCCACTGCAGTTGTTCTTGATTGAAATCATGGATTCATCATTGTTAGACGGCCATTTCATTCGGGTGTATGGGACTCATCAGAGGAGTGCACATTCACGCTCCCGCCCACTCCCTACTCGCAAGAATGGAACACACGAACTTCACTCTTGCACGCGAGCACCTACACTACTGAACACTAAGTCAGCATCGAACAGTGTTAATGTATAACTTTGATCAATTCACAGTCTTACGCAACCTTATCCACTGTCTTTAGTGAGTACTGCTTCACACTCGACATAGGTTGAACTCCACTGATCATGACTTCTCATTAGAACTGGCAAGAAGTTCCTCACACAGTTAGCCACTACTAAGTACCTGGTTTCGATCCCTGAGAGTAGCAGGAGTCGTAGATGCGCACTGCCTTTGAGTCCCACACACTAGGATTTGACTGTCATCCAGTGTTTATATTTGGTTCGACACTTAGTATGCTTTAGGCTATTACGAGTTCACCTTAGTCGATAAACGCGAACGAGACATTTACCAGCGTCCAGGTAGGCTACCTTGAATCCAAACGGTAAAACAGAAGACTTGGTAAGCGTAGAAAGTATAGTCTAAAAACACCCAGCAATCACAGTACAATCAAGCATACAACTCTCGTTTATTTATACATCATAGAAACGTTCTCGGGACAGTCACAAAAATAGCACACTAAAATACACAGCAGCCAATCACAGCCATGGATTTTGCTGGTGGGAATTGAAATCTCAAGGTCAACCGATCAGCCCATGCTGGCAAACGACAGTCACAAAAATAGCACACTAAAATACACAGCAGCCAATCACAGCCATGGATTTTGCTGGTGGGAATTGAAATCTCAAGGTCAACCGATCAGCCCATGCTGGCAAACGTGAAAACCAAAATAAGGCATTTATCAAGCGAATTTGGGGGATCTAACATCCTCAACAGTTTACAAGTTTCTGTTGGTTGTCTAACATTGAGTAAATCATGATTTCACTTGTACTTTACTTAACATCGATATGTTTAAATATCTTTTAATACAAAAATAAATAGATAGTGATTTCAAAAAATTAGTATCCTTTTTCATGATAAACTGCATACTTAACTCATTCATTCATCAGTTGAAATCCAAAATTGATGAATAAATAATCAGTTAGTAATTTTATTGATAAAAATTAATTATTTCAACAAAGAAATTTGAGAAGTGATCTATTTATCGTTTTAATTTTCTTTTTTTTTTTAAAATCATTTTTCAAATTATCTCCAATTACATTGAGATCGTTCAGTTTTTTTCGATAAATACTGATTATTTATATACTTAGGTATGTTATTACCTAATAGTTCATGTTATGATAGAATTTGTAGCTGAAATTATTTTAAAAAGTATATATAACAGAGAATATACAGTGTTAATGAATGATGCACATTTTCAATTAAGAGTTATGGTGATTAGTTTTTTTAAACACATTTGAAATCATCAATCAATCATTGTTAGACCACCATTAGAAACTTGGAAGCACTGAAGGACGGCCGTTTCGTCCTGGTATGGGACTCATCAGTGGCAATGCGCATCCACGACTCCTGCTGCTCACAGGATTCGAACCCGGGACCTTCAGTATTGTGCGCGAACGCCTAATCTCCTGACCACTGGGACGGCATCCAACGGTGTTAATGTCGCGCGAAATCCCTAGATCAATCAGAGTTAGACATTAACACCGTTGGATGCAGGCACAGTGGTCCAGAGGTTAGGCATTCAGGCACAGTACCTAAGGTCACAGGTTCGAGTCATGTGAGCAGCAGGAGTCGCGGATGCGCACTGCTGATGAGTACCATACCAGGACGAAACGGCCGTTCTTCAGTGCTTCCAGGTTTCTAATGATCGTCTAACAATGATTGATTGATGATTTACATTTCGTAATTTGTTTAACAAATCACAAATAACTGGAAATAACGTTACAAATTAATTGCTTTCTAACATTTTGAATGAAATTTAATCGAATGTTATTTCCCTTACAGACTCTTACATTGAATATAATTTAGAACAATCAGTATTAAACTGTCAACTGATGGGAACTGTGAGATGGACTCAGTGAATAAACAAGTTATTACGTTGAAGTCATGAATTAGTCATTTATTAAGCTACTTTTAGAAACCTGAACGGCCGTTTTGTTTCCAGTATGGGACTTATCAGCAGTGCGCACCCACGACTCTTGCTACTCGCAGGATTCTAAGCCAGGACCTTCAGTCTTTCACTCGAACGCTAAACTGCTTGATTATTAAACAGATATCCAACGGTGTGATCAATCGAAGGATGTTCGCACAAACTCACATACTGTCTTCCGTAGATACTGCCGATGAGTGACTGCTGATGAATATCATGCTAGAACGAAACGGTCATCCAATGCTTCGAGGTTTCTAATGGTAGCTTAACAATGATTCATTTATCATTTTAATGTAAAACAACGATATTACTACAATGCAAAAAAGAAGGCAGTATTTCAGTAGTCTATCAGCATTTTCACTTGCTGATTGCGTAATATATGCATGATAAAAATGCATCAATGATGCGTAACAGAGATAGAACATGTTGCTAAGGCGACCAAATTATATAATAACAGTTACGCTGTAGGATAGATGGATTTTTTGCGATTTTGATAATCTAGTCTATAAATACGATAAAAAGTGAAACGTCATCAATAAAATTCAGCCAACACTGTATAGTTATTTTTGTTGTATAGAACTCTTCAACACTTTTTATACCTAATACATGCACTCCAGTAATTGAACCAAGTATTTTCAGACTTTACAAAGAACAAATTACTTTTATGCCATGGCCTTGGCTGTTAGGATAATCATCAAATATCCTTAGAGAATAATTGGTCGATTCTTATGGGTTATTCCTCCTGGTCAATTTTATAGTTGTCCTAGATGTCAATGTCACTTCAAATGTTGTTTCCTACTGGTACCCTTAAAGGTCAATGTCGCAGACTTCAATGCTGTTTCCTTGTCGACCCAAATGTATAAATACGCATTATCTGTAACGTTTGCTGGACCGGACCAGCATCCGGATCCCCAGTCTGAGATCCTGATTCTCTTCTGGAGTCGGACATCGTACTTTCTGGATGCTTGGAGAATACTCTTTCTACTTCATATCAAGTGTTCTTCTTCTACTCAATGGGGTGTTGTGACACTCGGATTAAAGTAGTCTGTTGTGTCTCCGGATTCTCGATCCTCGCTGTCGTTTTTCGACTAAGGTAAACTCGTAATAGTTCAAATATATTAAAATGACGTGTTTACGTGTATGCGTAACACTGACATTTACCAGTTTTCTTGCTTTGTATTTCTAGTTTCTAAATACACTAGTGAGGTTTTATTCTTCATTAAAAAACCTTCTCCAGAAGTTCGGATGATTTAGCTTATGCAGATGTCAGTGCGCAGATCGGAAAAGCGAGGGGAGCATTTTTACAATTGGACAATATCTGCAACCCAAAATCAATATGAATCAACACAGAGGTCAGAATTTTCAATATATATTGTATATAGTGGGAAAACTCAGAGAACCAAGAAAGTCATTATCCACAAGAAACAGATATTTATCAACCGTTCTCTAAACAAAATTCTGAGGATCAGTTGGCCAGACACTGTCAACAACAACCTGCTGTATGGGAAAAAACAAATTAAAATTCCAGTGGAGGAAGAAATCAGGAAGAAGCTCTGGAAGTGAACATGACGCAAATTGAGGAAATCTCCCAACTGTGTCAGAAGATAAGCCCTCACTTGGAATCTTCATAGAGAAAGTAAAAAGAGGAAGGTCAAGGAACACATTATGCCGGAAAATGGAGACAGACATGAAAAGAAAGAACGAAAAATTGGACAGAAATGGAAAATAAGGCCTAGAACATAGTAAAATGGAGAATATTTTTCGGTGGCCTATGCTCCATTTCGGTTAACAGGTGTAAGGAAGTCAATGAACAAACATCCAATTGTCATATCAGATGTACTGAATGTTTCCCGTATATATAATAACTTAATTTACTCAAGAGAATCCGTACTTTTGTTGAATTAAAAAAAGTATAAACCCTTGCTCATTTTCCCCTCATTCTACTTCAATCATTACTACTACTACTACTACTACTACTGTGGTGCGCGCTACTTATAAGTAGTATATGATGTGAGTGTCAACGTAATGTCTGGCAGCAGAAGATGGGGGAAGATCAAGAAAGAAAGAATTAGAACACAATGCAATTTGTATGAAACACATGAATAGTGACAATGGATTGATGTTTTGCAACAGGAACAGTCCAGTTCGATATGATTGACTTATATTTTACACATTAACGATTTACGATATGGTTTTCCTATTTTACTGAGTAACTCTGTAATTTTCGTTAAATACAATTCGGTTGCCCTCACCTGTGTTCTCGTTCACTACACTACTACTACTACTACTACTACTGTGGTGCTGTGTTGCGAACTACTTATAAGTAGTATATAGCGTGAGTGTCAACGTAAAGTCTGGTAGCATAATATGGGGGGAAGATCAAGAAAGGAAGAGTCAGAAAACAATGGAATTTGTATGAAACGCATGAAGAGTGACAATGGATTGATGTTTGGCAACAGGAACAGTCCAGTTCCATAGTATGAACTGATCTTTTGCAAATGAACGATTTACGATATGGTTTTCCGATTTTACTGACTAACTCTGTAATTTTCGTTAAATACAATTCGGTTGCCTCCACCTGTGTTCTCATTCACTACATTTGGTGTCGCTGCCTGCTCGAAGGAAGGGGCTCCCGTGGCCGAAGGAGTTGCAGGGCGGAGATAGGCGGAGCTTCCTGGAGGAGTCTGGGGCCACGGTGGAGCTGGTGGGGGCTTGGGGCGGAGTTGACGGTGCTGGGGACGCTGTGGGGAGGTGAGGCGAAGGCGGTGCACGACAGCCTGGACGGTGCCACCAAGGAGACGGCGTGGGAGACGGTCACCGGGCGGCTGATAATGGAGTTCGACAGCCCAGCGGACAGGGAGGAGGCGCCGCAGAGGTTCCGGTTGGCGCGGCTGTCGGCCGATGGTGACCTGTTGGTGCTTGCTGTGGAGCTCACCGGATTGCGCCGTGAGGAGTGGATGGGGCACAGTCTTTGGCGTCGCAACTTATCGAGTGTGTGCCTGCCGCCGTGTTCCAGCATCGGGAATTTGTGGACGCTACACGTTGGATAGATGCCGTATCCATTCCAGACCAGTGATCAAGAACGATGACCGAAGTGGTAATCCGGCATAGTGTAGCGTGTCACGGAATACGGAAGGTGATATTAACTGACCAGGAGCTCTGTTTTGAAGGACCACGACGACAGCTTATTAAAAGGGGGGACGAGTGTGGTGCTGTGTTGCGAACTACTTATAAGTAGTATATAGCGTGAGTGTCAACGTAAAGTCTGGTAGCATAATATGGGGGGAAGATCAAGAAAGGAAGAGTCAGAAAACAATGGAATTTGTATGAAACGCATGAAGAGTGACAATGGATTGATGTTTGGCAACAGGAACAGTCCAGTTCCATAGTATGAACTGATCTTTTGCAAATGAACGATTTACGATATGGTTTTCCGATTTTACTGACTAACTCTGTAATTTTCGTTAAATACAATTCGGTTGCCTCCACCTGTGTTCTCATTCACTACACTACTACTACTTGCACTACCATTACTAATACTACTATCATCCTTGCTCATACTACTACTATTACTACTATGATAGCCATAACACAAAAAGCTGTAAGCTGTTCCAAACTACTCTGTTTTTTTTTTCACTATTTACCTATCTAAACTCTAATATATATATATATATGCAAATTCATTTACATTTTCATTAATGTATATATTTTATCCAAGTTCACAGAATAAATATAATACATTTTGTGTTATATTGTATTGTATTGATGAGTAAGTAATGTGTGTTTGCCAGATAAAACACAAATCGAACAAACATGAAATTTAACATGTTACACTGACTAGAATTAGTTAGTTAAAAATGATTTTTAAAAAGTTACATTGATTGCCAATTATGGTAATGGTGTTTTTTTTTGTAATTTTTAATTCTATATGTGTACAATAAAGATTAATTTATAAAATTGTATTATTACTATTATCAGTGGACAAACCAGTCGAATTCGCAACATGTATAAATTAAATTTTAGTCAGTAATATAGAGTAGTGTATTATGTTCTGTGTACTTGATTTTAAAAATACGATTTTCTCAGAAGATATTTTCAGTGTGTGTGGATTTTGATGACATGTCACAACTCTAAAGGCTGATTTTGGGTCAATTTGATGACCACTCATCATTAAATGTTTTGCAATGGACGAGGCTGGGTTTCTTGATCGATTTTTAGATGATGGGCTAGGTTGATGAATCAAGGATTTGATTAACCATTTTGGAATATGTTCCCCTATCCTGTCTTCCAATCGGCGATCTGTCCTACCTAAGTAACTTTCTCCGCAGTTACATGTGAATTGGTAAATATAGTGGGATTTGGACTGAATCGGTCCTGGAGACTTGATAGGGGTAACCCCAAATCCCACTGTATTTACCAATTCACATGTGACTGCGGAGAAAGTTACTTAGGTAGGACAGATCGCCGATTGGAAGACAGGATAGGGGAACATATTCCAAAATGGTTAATCAAATCCATGGTTCATCAACCTAGCCCATCATCTAAAAACCGATCAAGAAACCCAGCCTCGTCCATTGCAGAAAATATTTTGATTCAATGTTAAACAACTACCGAGTTTAAAGTCAGTTAGGACCGGAAAAAATATGAGGCTGTATTCTACTAGCTTAGTGTGATATTTCTGTGATATTTCTTCATTTTAACGCTCACTCGATTTGACTTACTGACTCACTGACTTACCGTCTGTTAACCGTAATAGAGGATAGACCGTCGAACGGAATTCGTTAACCTACTCTGTACTGAGCCATCCTTTCCAATTCTACCTAATCGCTATTCATTTGTATCAGGTCTGTGTATGTTCTTTGATCTTCTGCTTTTTCGTTCGCCTTGAAGATTCCAAATGAGGGCTTCTCTTCTGACACAGTTGGGAGATCTACTCAATGTGTGTCCTGTCCACCTCTGGTGACTATTCCTAACGCCTTCCTCTTTTGTAATCTGATTTGTTCTCTGCCATACATTAGGTTGTTACTGATGGTGGCTTGCCGATGGATCCTCAGTATCTTATGTAGACAACTGTTAATCAACACCTATATCCTGTTCATGAGGGTATTCGTGGTTCTCCAATTTTGTGCTTCATACGATAGACCTGTTTTGACATTTCTTATCGTAAATTGTGACTTCAGTGTTGAATGACAGTTGTTTTGAGTTGCGAACGCTGTTCAATTGTAGAAATGTTGTCCTTGATTTGTTAATCTATATCTTTTTACATAGGGATAACATCCACCTTGTTTATCAATGATGTTCATCAGATATTTAAACATTTGTGAATCTTCCAAAGCTTCTCCATCATGTGTAATTTTGTTTGTGAAGGTTATTTTGTTTTGGAGACTCTTGCTCTTTCCTTTGTGTATGTTGAGACCTACTGCTGCTACCTTGGCTATTGCCTCCAGTATTTCTTGTTGTGTTTGGAATAGAAGAACGGGATCATCTGTGAAGTCCAGATGTTCTAGCTACGTGCTAACTCCTTACCGTATTCCGTGCTTCCCTTGATATATCTACATTTTTATATTTCATTCGACCATCAGAAGAAAGAGAATGTTTGAGAGTAAGCGACCTTCTCCGATATTGGTCTCCACTTCAAACGAGTCTGTCAGTTGTCCTCCAAGCTCAACTTTGCATAATAGTCTATCATTGAAATTTCGTGTCATGTTGACTATCTTATGAACTAAACTGTGATATTTATTCTCCACAACATTCTGTTCATAATAATCTTGTAGGAGTCGCATTCAATTTAACATTTACAATTACGGTTATTATCTATTTGGTGAAAAAAAACCTTTTCATACTCCTGATCATATAAATATCTGTGAGATCGATATATGTAAATAAGTTGATTTGGTTTAAAAATGATTGTTGTAAGCGGGAATTATTTCTCTTTCTTCCATCAATCCTCATTTTCTCCTATATGTCAAACTAATCTCCATATTTCTTTTTCATTTATCTTTTTTCTTAGGGTTAACACTATCAAAAACTTCTTCATTACTGAAGTTCTATTTTTTTTCTGACAGAATCAACTTGAAAACTATGAAATATTTTAGTTTTCATAAGCAGAATTCTTGATGAATATTTGTACTTTGTTCCAATGCTTATTATCTCTAACTAACTGAACTTCAAGATATCTTTATAATTTCTATTAGTTTAATTTTCATAAAAAATATATATTAAACTATACTATACTACTTTGATCTCTACAAAAAGTATACTGGTAACAATGTTGAGTTTAAAATGTATCAGTCGAAATGATTATTATAATTTTTTTTCTAGAAACTTTCTGATTGATTTGATGCTTTCTGTTTTTAAATAAAGAAGAAATCATTAATCAGTCATTGTTACTAGACCACCATTAGAAACCTGGAAGCACTGAAGGACGGCCGTCTCATCCTGGTATGAGACTGACTCATCAGTGGTAATGCGCATCCAGGACTCACTAGTGACTAGCTTCATGAGGAAATTCTCGGAGTTCTAATAGCGAAGATGTGACCAATGGAGTTCAACCCTGTCAGGTGTAGGCAATAACTAACAAAGACAAACGGCTGAAGTCGTGCAAAATCCATAGATCAATCAGAGTTAGACATTAACATCGTTGGATGCCGGCCCAGTGGTTCGATAGTTAGGCGTTCGCGCACAATACCGAATATCTAGGGTTCGAATCCTGCGGGGTGCAGAAGTCGTGGATGCGCACTGTGATGAATCCCATACCAGGACGAAACGGCCGTCCTTCAGTTCTACCAAGTTTCAAATAGTGCTCTAGAATCAATGATTGATTGATGATTTCAAATGTGTAAAAACACAAATCTCCAAAGCTCTAACCAAAAAATAAAGTTGAAATGAATGGAAGTTTACAATTTTCTTTTAAAAATGATCAACTACAGTCTTATTATTCTTGAAATTTTTGAAATTCTGGCATTCATTTTTGTTTTAAAATCAGTCTAAACTAAAAAAACAAATACCTGCCAGACTGTTGAACACTATTCTACTTGATAACAATCAGGGAAGTGATTAATTTTTTCAAAAAATTTAAATATAATCATGTTTGATTTAAATACTAACAAATGGTTGGTTGTAAACGAATAATATTGAACACATTTAACCCATTCTTGGTGAAATTTAGAGTTTAAGTAAACTTTAAATATTTCAATTTTCAATAAGTGTCAATAACTAACTATTTGTGTAAAATAGTTTGTTTTTTTCGAGAGTGAGAGAGAGAGAGAGCGAGAACGATATCCTTTTTTTCTAAACTGATATGACCTTAAAAAGTGACGACTATTGAATATTCAGTTCAACAACGGAGTTATTTGAATTGATAATTAGGTAACCAAAAACTGTACTAATATAATTAACCTTGTTGAGTTTTTATCTAACTAAAAATAGTTGGATTAGAAATTAGTAACCAGATGATAAATAAATTATTTATTCCATATATAAGTGTAGGTCATAAATAGACCAAAATGTAAATCATACCATACTACTTGCTGTTAATGTTAGTAGTTCCTCCTGGAGCCCCTCTAGGGTTATTGTCAATCCTAAGCTCGAGTAAAAAGAAGGAGGAGGGTTGGGCTATAGTGAAGGAGAACTCAGGTGAGGACAACCGAATTGTATTTATCTCAAATTACAGAGTTAATTGGTAAAATAGAAAACCCATATTGTAAATCGTTAATTTGCAAACTATCAATCCATTATATCGAACTGGACTGTTCCTGTTGCAAACAACATCAATCCATTGTCTGACATTTCACTAATCATGAGTTTCATACAAATTCCATTGTGTTCCCAATCTTCCTTTCTTGATCTTCCCCCATCTTCTGCTGACAGACATTACGTTTTTACTCGCGTCATATACTACTTATAAGTAGCGCGCACCACAGGGCTAGGGATTGTCGATTCCATCCTGTAGAAAACTAACTCGATTAAAAAATGCTAACCAAAACAAGTAATTCAAACCATTTGAACTCTGCACTGGGATTTAGAAGGTCTTCATTTAGAAGATTTATGACGTCTCATAATGAAAGCCGATATTCTTTGGAAGTCATGAGGCCGATCACCCTTCTCATAACCATAGAAACAATGAATACAGGTACACTGAAAGTTGGAACAATGTGTGAAATAAATATTTCCTAGAGGAATATTGTTTCGTTTATATTTGTTACGTCCGTCACTAGGTACACTTGAAGCTATTACGAGTTCACCTTAGTCGATAAAACGCGAACGAGACAATGAGCCAACGTCCAGGTAGGCTACCTTGAATCCCAAACTGCAAAACAGAAGTCTTGATAAGCGCAGAAAGTATATTCTACAAACACCTAGCAATCACGATACAATCAAGCACACAAATCTCGTTTATTTATACATCATAGAAACGTCCTTGGGACAGTCACAAAAATAGCACACTAAAATGACATAGTAACCAATCACAGCCATGGATTTTCCTGGTGGGAAGTGAAAAATCAAGGTCAACTGATCAGCCCACATGCTCGCAAACGTGAAATCCAAAATAAGGCATTTATCAAGCGAGTTTTGGGGATCTAACATCACCAACAATATTCTTGAGAATATACTTAAGTCTTGGTTACTAATTTACTTACTTAGTTGCTTACTTACTTCAGCCTGTTATCCAACTCTTCTTTTCTAGTTCTGTCCAATTGTTGTTAATCATTTCCATTTCTGTCTCTATTTCTCGGCTTAATGTGTTTTTTGGTGTTCCTCTTTTCTTTCAATCTTAAAGATTCCAAGTAAGGGCTTGTCTTGTGATGCAGTTGGGTGCTTTACTCAGTTTGTGCCCTATTCACCTCAGGCGCCCCTTCCTAATTTCATTCATTGTTATTATTGTTGACTTAGATACGACAAATTTAAGTGCATTAATTATTTACTTCAATAACAGTTTCATTAAAACCCTGTATCGATCAATGTTAGACCACTATCGGAAACCTAAATGGCTGTTTTGTCATCTTAGAAGACTCCTCGATCGTATACATTCACCCAGAATCCCTAACTGTCTTATAATAGATGTTGTTACTCATGGTGTTGTGCACGAAAACCCAGGTGAGGACATCAACATCTATGTATATATAAGCGAATATTACAGAGTTGTTAAGCATATGTACAAAACCTTCCCGTCAAATCATCATTTGCAAACGAATCCTTATTTGTTTCAGACTTCAGTGTTCTTTCATTTAGACTGTTCAAACTTCAGTTCACTTTACGTTACCCCTACAAATCGCTTTCTGTTCTCATTCTTTCCTTCTCGATCTTTTGCTGTCAGACGTTTGATTTCCGTTTGACACCATATACTACTTATGTGAACATAAGTAGCGTACACCACAATGGAACTGTGATCAATACATTTTGAAAATCTAGTTAGAATCAACAGATGAAAGTCATTATTTAATATATGATAAATCTAGTTTTAAGAAATACAACAACTAACCTAGACACTTACTTACATGTATTTCTCTTAATTTCATGTAATTTTTTTATTTTAACTCAATCTGTCATGTTTAAGAAACCAGAAATAATGAATGTTGACTTGTATGTCTGTGCATATAACACACAGTATTGATTCTCTTGTTGACAATGACAGCCGCATCAACTTTTATTCATAAACTCTTTTATTACAACACTTTACTGCAGTTTTTTTTAAAAAAAAAAAGAAAATAGATTTTCTATCACTAAACTACTTGTTCTGTTTTAATCATATTGGTGACAGCTATTCATTATCTTGTACACCTTATCAACATCACATAAGACATCTTAACTTTTTCATGTTAGATTTAGTATTTTTACACATTTGAAATCATTGATCAATACATTGTCAGACCATCATTAGAGAGACCTGGACGCACTAGAGTTTAAGTGTTCACGCACAAGACCGGAAGTCTTTGGTTCGAACTCCTGTGAGATGCAGGAGTCGTGGATGCGTACTACCAGGACAAAACGGCCGTCCTTCAGTGCTTCCAGGTTTCCAACGGTGGTCTAACAATCATTGATTGATTGATGATTTCAAATGTGTTACATTATTTTCAGTCGACAAAAATAAAATTCAGATATGAACAGCTTATCCCTACACCCATAAAACATCACATATTAGAAGCTGTCCATGGTTAGAGGGTGCATGTAACATATATGTCCTTCAAACCACAGATAAAAAACAGTAGACCAGATCGAATTGGTCATAATAAATTATCTTATACACCTTGTAGTGAAGGAGAATACAGGTGAGGGTAACCGAATTGTATTTAACGAAAATTACAGAGTTACTCAGTAAAATAGGAAAACCATATCGTAAATCGTTAATTTGCAAATCTTCAATCCATCATCAATCCGTTGTCTGACATTTCACTTATTCACGCGTTTCATACAAATTCCACTGTGTTCCCACTCTTCTTCGTTTCTTGATCTTCCCCCATCTTCTGCTGCCAGACATTACGTTTACACTCGCGTCATATACTACTTATAAGTAGCTAACACCACAATACGTTGACTAAAAATTCAAATTACATAGAAGATGTACTTGGTGTATGTAGATTGACCCAATATTATTAGTTAGACAAGAATTTTGGTTGAAAGGAGTGTCTGCAAACACACCAATATTATTAGCCCATAATAACATTATGGTTAAATAAATTGAAAAAATAAAGCAACTGGAAATCAACTTGCATTTGAATGCAGAATACATGTTGACATGTCCTGATTACATACAATGAAAATGCAAATCATAGATTATGATTTCAACTAATTTTTCAAGAATTTTTTTGGGGCAGAGTTTTGGAGGTTTGTGTTTTCACACATTTTTAAATCATCAAACTCTACCCCAAAAAATAACGTAACAGTGCTCACTAGTGACTAGCTAGTTTCGTGAGGAAATTCTCGGAGTCCCTAGTTGAGAAGATATTGTAACCAATGAAGTTCAACCCTGTTGGGTGCAGTAAGCAGTAACTACCAAAGACAAATGGGTGAGATCGCGCAAAATCCCTAGATCAATCAGAGTTAGACATTAACACCGTTGGATGCCACCGGCCCAGTGATCCGATGGTAAGGCGTTCGCCTACAGTGCCGAAGGTCCCGGGTTCTAATCCTGCGAGGAGCAGGAGTCGTGGATGCGCACCACCACTGATGAGTCCCATACCAGGACGAAACGGCCGTCCTTCAGTGATTCCATGTTCCTAATGTTGGTCTAACAATGATTGATTGATGCTTTCAAGAATTCTTTATTTAGGGACTTCATTTAATGAATACTGAAGAAGTTAAAAAAACAAAAAAAAACATACTCATATGATCATTTGTACGCATAAGAATAGAATGAGTTAATAAAATGTTCTTTTTTTAGGTGAATAAGTTGTCATGTAAACTTTTATTTTTAAAAGTCTATTGTTTTAACATTGAATGTATAACTGAAAGTAAGAATAAATTTTAAAAAAATGTTTATTGACATGAGTTAAGAAATAATTTATTTATATAATGTAGAAAATAGCTTAAATATGGGGATATTCTAAACATAATTTCATTTGTATATTGAAATTCCAAATGAATCATTGATAGACCACACTATTAGAAACCTATAAGCATTAGACAAGCGGTATGTTCTGATATGGGACTCATTAACAGTGAGCATCCACGACTCGTACGAGTTATGTACGAAGTAGAAGTAGGAGGTGATAAATGGTCACGTCATCGAAATCAGATACGCAGACGGCTAGCCCCAGATCGCCCATCAAGAGCAGTAAGCCTTCCCCTTGAGATCTTGCTTGATACTTTGAGCCTACCGGCAGGCCCGGCAGGAGAAGAAACTCAGCAGCAAGCTGTTCTTCGTTCCCGAAGGTATCCTCTCAGGCAGCGGCGAACAATAGTCAAGATGCAAGTCGACCCCAGGAGAACATGCTATTAAAAAGGGGAGGAGTGTTGGGGATGTTAGATCCCCAAAATTCACTCGATAAATGCCTGATTTTGGTTTTTACGTTTGCCAGCATGGGATGATCAGTTGACCTTGGGATTTCAATTCCCACCAGGAAAATCCATGGCTATGATCGGCTGCTGTGTATTTTAGTGTGCCATTTTTATGACTGTCCTAAGGACGTTTCTATGTTGTATAAATAAACGAGAGTTGTTTGCTTGATTGTACTGTGATTGCTGGGTGTTTGTAGAATATACTTTCTACGCTTACAAAGTCTTTTCACTCTATTCGGGGCTTCAAGGTAGCCTACCTGGACGCTGGTAAAAGTCTCGTTCGCGTTTATCGACTAAGGTAAACTCGTAATTGCGTAACATTGCTGATCGATTTGCATGATCATATTCAATGAGGTGACACTAGCAGGAGCCCAAACAAAGACCTGCGGTCTTTAAAGCGAACGCTTAACCTCTGTACCACTGAGCCGGCATCCAATGGTGTTAATGTCTAACTTTGATGAATCTAGGGGTTTCGCGCAACCTCATACATTGTATTCGGTATTTACTGCCCACACCCAACACTGATGAATTCCACTGGTCACGTCTCCTCACTAGAGCTCCGAGAAATTCCTCACGAAACTAGTCATTAGTGAGCACAAATTTTGATTCCGGATGATAATATTATGGATGGGTAAGATTGCGCAAAATCCTTAGATTGATGAGAGTTAGACACTAATACCGTTGGATGCCGGCTCAGTGGTTCAGAGGTTAGGTTTTCCATTGCTGCGATTTGCAGGTATTGTGGACTCACACTGCTGATGAAGAGTCCCATACCAGGGGACATAACGACCGTCCAATTCTATTGAGTTTCTCTTACTGGTCTAACAATAATTCATTTACAAATTCAATATATAAAGCAACGATCTACATAAATACTCTAATGTATTTTCTTTTTTTGTATCTTTCATTTCATAGCCAGAGAGTCAACAGATGTTAGTTAAGCTTTCCATTTAGATCGAATCCTGTGAGCAGATGAGTTTTTTCATAAACAGTTCATCAGTTCATTACCATTTGGATGATGAAAAAGTGTAAATGAGTGTTAAGCCTATACTGTTACACAGGATGAAGTATTTCATCAGAATATAGAGTCGAATGTAGTCTTGATCGTTCATCATTTCTCTGTAATCTTCATTGAAGTTTCATAATCATTACTCAGCATGATTAATGCTGAATATTTTAATAATTTCTTGAGTTTTCCTGATGTTTTTACTATAAACTTTTTTTGCGTAGACTATGTTTTTTGCTTATGTCACACAATTAAAACCATGAATCGACCAATGTTAGACCACCATTAGAAACCTGGAAGCACTGGACGGCTCTCTCGTCCTGATATGGGACTGCCTCAGCAGTGCGCATCCACAACTACTGCGCCCAGTAGGATTCGAACCCAGGACCTTCGATATTGTGCACGAACTCCCTAACCGTCAGACCAATGAGCTGGTATCTAACGGTGTTAATGTCTAACTTGATCGAATTCACACTGTTAGGATATTCATCAAATATCCTAAGAGAATTAATTATCTTAGTAAGTCTAATTCTATTGATCAATTCAAACTGGTCAATTTTATGGTCGTCCTACTTATCAATGTCACGTGCTTCAACGTTGTTTCCCACTGATCGTCGTAACTGTCAATGTCATAGACTTCAATGTTGTTTCCTATTCAACCTAAATGTATAAATATGCATTATCTGTAACTTTTTATGGTCCGGACGCGGATCCCCAGTTCGGGATCCTCATCCTCTTGTGGACTCGAACCTCGTACTATCTGGATGCTTGTAGAATAAAGGTTCTACTTCATATCAAGTCTTCTTCTTTTACAAAATTGGGAGGTTGGGACACTTGACTTAGAGTAGCATGTTGTCTTACCGGATCCTCATTCCTTGCTCTCGTTTTCCGACTTAGGTAAACTCGTAATAGCATTCAAGCATATCAAATGACATGTTTACGTGCATGCGTAACACACATACACACACATAATACTACTCTTTCGATATAATGGAAGACTTTTCTCATACATCCCCACGAAGTCTTGTTTACAAATGATTGATTATTGAGTGATGATCAATCAATTATCAATATCTATGACCTACAGAAGGTCATTTGTTGCTTCTAGAATAACTCAAAGCTAACGCCTCAAACTGTAGGGTTCAGGTTTAATGACTTTAACCTCTAGATCATTGAGTCGTCATCCAACAGTGATTATCTAACTTTAATCAATCCACAACATTGCGTAATCAACTTCCATTGTTTTTTGGCAGCTGACTAAACCCCCAGGGTCGATACTGTGTATTTATTTTTTCATGTGTTAAACTTTTTTTAACAAATAAATTACACAGACAAGCTAAACTTATTGTTATTTTTGTCAAATTACAAATTACAATGATCATGAATAATCATGTTCTATTTTTTTTTGTTCATGTTAACCCTGTCTGACTCATTCGCATTGAACTTCACATTAATTAAAAATTTATATTTGGATTACTTACACATTGACCAGCATAATAGTTTCGAATGAATTGTACAATATACAAGTAATGGTTTTTGTTAATATTAAGCTAATCTACTACTACTACTACTACTACTACTACTACTACTACTACTACTACTACTACTACTACTACTACTACTACTACTACTACTACTACTACTACTACTACTACTACTACTACTAGGACTACTACTACTACTACTACTACTACTACTACTACTACTACTACTACTACTACTACTACTACTACTACTTCTATTACTACTCACACTACTACTACTACTACTACTACTACTACTACTACTACTACTACTACTACTATTAATACTACTACTACTACTACTACTACTACTACTACTACTACTACTACTACTACTACTACTACTACTACTACTACTACTACTACTACTTCTATTACTACTACACTACTACTACTACTACTACTACTACTACTACTACTACTACTACTATTAATACTACTACTACTACTACTACTACTACTACTATTAATACTACTACTACTACTACTACGACATGTTGGCAATAATTCTAATTTAATATTATTCATCATTAAAGTACACTCTCATTAAGTTTGTACGTTTGTTTTTTTTCATAAAAAAATCACTATTGGAGTTAGATATTAACATCTTTGTAATGTAGGCCTAATAGTCTGGAAGTTATGAAGACCCTGGTTTTGATTCCGCCCAAATGAAGGTGGCATGTACGTGAAGTGATGTTCAGTCACATACTAGGATGAAACGACTGTCCAGTGCTTCCAAGTTTCTAGTGATGGTCTAACACTGATCTAGCCATGATTTCATGCAAGTTAGCAGTTTGACTAAAGGTCTCATCTTTACTATTTATTAGTAAAGACCAAGAAATAGACTTTTTTCTTGAATGTTTGCATGAAATTAAAATATTAAGGAAAACTAATTGTAGCAGTAGTAGTAGTAGTGTGAGTAGTGAGAGTAGTATGAGTAGTAGCAGTAGTAGTAGTAGTAGTGGTAGTAGTATTACTAGTAGCAGTGTAGTGAAGGAGAAAACATGTGAGGGTAACCGAATTGTATTAAACGAAAATTACAGAGTTACTCAGTAAAATAGGAAAACCATATCGTAAATTGTTAATTTGCAAATCTTCAATCAATCATCAATCCACTGTCTGACATTTCACTTATTCATGCATTTCATACAAACTCCATTGTGTTCCCACTGTTCCTTTCTTGATGTTCCCGCATCTTCTGCTGCCAGACATTACGTTTACACACGCGTCATATACTACATATAAGTAGCGCGCACCACAGTATAGTTGTAGTAGAAGTAATAGTGTGAGTAGTAGTAGTAGTAGTAGTAGTAGTAGTAGTAGTAGTAGTAGTAGTAGTAGTAGTATCAGTAATAGTAGCAGTATTAGTAATACCTTGATCAACTACTAAAAACTTTTAGAAAGATAATGAAAAATGATCACTTCCTCTTCGATGCAGCATTTTTTCGATAAGAAAAACTCATCCCCACATCAAACTCTAACTAAATTTATATCATTCATCAACCTTAGATAAATATCGCTTGGTCATTTGTGAATTGATTGAGGCTAACGAATGCAAAATAACTCATCTACTCTACAAAAATCTTAATGAAAATTAACGACAACTCTCTTTGTCCTCCTCATTAAACAGACAGATTTTCTGTTGGTTTACATAGCATAACTAAGTGTAGTTAGTTTTTTTTACCAATCAGTGGAACCGCTACTGTTCAGTGAACTATTGCATATGATCAGTGCTGAGTGATATGTGATTGTGGAAGAGGTCAACCGTGAGGTCTGTATCAACCAGAACGATTACATCTATGTAATGATTGATTTATCAAAGCTTGAATCGAAAGGTCAATGACAGCTATATTCAACTCATTGTATTGTATCACAATCTCACGGTCTCCAACACAACGGTTATCATCCGAACTAGAGGTGTCTAGCCATCTGTGTATACTGATGGACTAGACAGTTGACCACTACATCGGAGGGAGACATAACTCAGCTATCATCAGCACGTTGATCGCCACATAATGATGTGTCTGAATTAGTAGAACGATGTGGATCTCTGACCGGACAGATGAATCGATTGTTGACATTCTAGCAAATCAACCAGTATGTTCAGCTGTGTACCAGTCCTCCAGTGCATCTGCACACGTGTCTGTATGTGAGTCAGAAATATTGTACAGTGTCAATGTAGAGTTGTGTGTTTCGGTGGAGTGAACTTTCGACAATGTGATGATAAGTTTTTGTGTCTTTCGTATGGGAGGCATGTCTCCGATTCCCAATCGACTCAATGATTTGCATTGGATCTCATCTGTGTAGTACTGTGGTGAATGAGAACACAGGTGAGGGCAACCGGAATGTATTTATCGGAAATTACAGAGTTACTCAGTAAAATCAGAAAACCATATCGTAAACGCGTAATTTGCAAATCTTCAATCCATTGTCTGACATTTCACTCACTATTCATGCGTTTCATACAAATTCCATTGTGTTCTTCTAACTCTTCCTTTCTTGATCTTCCCCCATCTTCTGCTGCCAGATATTACGTTTACACTCGCGTCATATACTACTTACAAGTAGCGCGCACCACAGTACAACCCACTGCCATATATCTCATGTCATTGTGATCGATCTGTGGCCAATTGACACAATGACGATCATTGCTCATAAACGGGACAAACACTGACCAAATCCAAACCGTAAATGATTCATAAAGAAATATATCTACTCTTAAACAGGTTTCCTAATACAACTTCGCCATCAATGAATGAGTTTTTCTGAGCTGCATGGTTTCATTCATTGTAAAGCTCTGTTTGTCCATCACTCTTAAACCAAATCTAGCCAAAATAAATTCAATTATCACTGAAAAACAATCATTCAAACTGTGTAATTCTTTCCGATTATTCTAATTTATTATTGACAATGCAATAATTTTGTTGATATCAATCAAAATGCTAAAAAATATTTTTTAATTTTTTTTAGAAAAAATAAAGAAAAGAATGAAAATCATTTAAATTTTGGCAAAATTTCAAATTCTCTGTGTGAATGAATTAATCATACCATTTTAATTTTGGTTTTGTGTTGTGTCAATTACAACACACAAACTATCACATTGAACTAACTATAAAAAAATATGACTTTGTTTGTTTGTTAAAAAGTGTTGTTTTTTTCGTTTGACCTGAATCAATCTAATCGGGGTAGGTGGTAAGAGGTGTTTACCAGCATAATCATCATTTTGTTGACACTTGGTGGTGAAATTTTTAATTTATAAATTCAATACTCCTAACTATAGTGATTATTATTATTATTATTAGAAATACAAGTTTAAAACAAATTTTAACAGCGTTAAACCATCATTAGAAATGTAGAAGCATTCGACGGGGCGTTTGCCTCTGGTATGGGACTGGTTAACAGTGCGCATTCACGACTCTTGCTACTTGTAGGTATCGAAATGAAAGGATTTTCGGTCTTGCGTACGAGAACGCTTAAACTTTAGACGACCATTGAGCTGGCGTCCAGAGGTAGTGTATTATTTTCCTAAAAGATAACTATGAACTTACTGGACTCTTAAAGTTAGTCAACATAAAAGTAATAGTAATATTCTCATTAATATTTTGAAGCGAAATACACATAAGAGATAATGTCTAACAAATTCATTCAGTTTGATCAACCTTAAACCTAACATATCTTTTCAGTATTACTAGCAGTACTAGTAGCATTAGTAGTAGTAGTAGTAGTAGTAGTAGTAGTAGCAGTAGTAGTAGTAGCAGTAGTAGTAGTAGTAGTAGTAGTAGTAGTAGTAGTAGTAGTAGTAGTAGTAGTAGTAGTAGTAGTAGTAGTAGTAGTAGTAGTAGTAGTAGTAGTAGTAGTAGTAGTAGTAGTAGTAGTAGTAGTAGTAGTAGTAGTAGTAGTAGTAGTAGTAGTAGTAGTAGTAGTAGTAGTAGTAGTAGTAGTAGTAGTAATAGTAGTAGTATTTACTTAGATACACAAAGAATTTATTATACAAATAACTTTTATATAATTCATAATTTCGCAATTATACAAATTAACCCTTAATTGGCAAGGATAATTTTACATTAGTTTTCAGGAGAACCAAGGAGACTGCCCGCATGTTAATACATCGATGTGAACAGTTCGGCTCAATCCTGTGGTGCAACCACACAGGCAGGTACCTGACACCCTGGTTGATTATTCACACCATTTATATACACGCTAGTGCGTATAGTATAGTGATTATTTACGATCCATGATCGCGTCAATCAAAATGCACCACATGAACAGGCCAATTCGACTCATCCCGCTTACATGACTGTCAAATTCATTATTAGTAACAATTGTGATATGCAATAAAGCACCCTAATGACAATGACCCTCGAGAATGTTGCTAGACAACCATCAGTATCAACGAAATCGATCATCGTGCTGACCAAATTTATTTATAGGACTGTTAGCAATACTTACCAAAGTAATATCAAGCCATTCACAATATCCACTGCGAACTTCTAGTCTGATAGGAAACCTTCAGCTCTCTATGTATAACAATATAGCTTATGGGGTATACAAATCGTATGGTATAGAATGACAAGAGATACAGTCTAACTTGATACAAATGAGCTCAAATACTCCTATTGTAATGAAGCAGAACACAGGTTAATTGGTAAAATAGGAAAACCATATCGTAAATCGTTCATTTGCAAAATATCAATCCATCATATCGAACGGGACTGTTTCTGTTGCAAACAACATCTAATCCATTGTCTGACATTTCACTTATTCATGCGTTTCGTACAAATCCCATTGTGTTCCCACTCTTCTTCCTTTCTTGATCTTCCCCCATCTTCTGCAGCCAGACATTACGTTTTTACTCGAGTCGTATACTACTTATAAGTAGCGCGCACCACATTATTACTCTTTTGCTCTCGTGTCAGGTAATGATTTTTCCGCAATAGAGAAATTTTCATTTTTCAACTATATGAGACCTGAATTAAGAAGAGGATATCCCTCCCTATAAATAATTTAGTTAACATATATTTATTCTTTTTACTTCATTCACATCACTTCATACATTCATTACACTGTGTTTCATTGAACATTGAATTGATTCAGCATTCATACTACTGTGGTGTGAGCCACTTATAAGTAGTATATGACGCGAGTGTAAACGTAATGTCTGCCAACAGAAGATGGGGGAAGATCAAGAAAGGAAGAGTTAGAACACAATGGAATTTGTATGAAACACATGAATAGTGACAATGGATTGATGTTTTACAACAGGAACAGTCCAGTTCGATATGATGAACTGATATTTTGCAAATTAACGATTTACGATATGGTTTTCCAATTTTACTGAGTAACTCTGTAATTTTCGTTAAATACAATTCGGTTGCCCCACCTGTGTTCTCGTTCACTACAATACTACTATTTGATTTACTCAACACTACTAATTAGACTGTATTCTGATCAATTTATTTAAGAATTTCAATGAACACACACAAACATTGTAACATTCAGTTAATCAATCATTCATATTGGTTATTAGAATCATCATCCCATTGATTAGCCTCTTTGCTGCCATATGTACATCCGATGCCGATTAATTACCTCGATATTCACCTTTGCTAATAATTACAACATAAGTTATCATTAATTTAATTGTGTCATGCTTTTTTGTCTTATACTTGAATATATATATACACATCTTATAAGTACATTAATTTAAATTGAAAAATTTTAGGACAGGATGAAAATAATTGAATTTTGAAAAGAATATTCTTTGATTTTTTTTAATTTATTCAATAGTGAGTGGTTAAGGAAAAGTTATGAATAACTTTTGGTTATTAAACACAATAGATTAAATTATCTCTACTCAAGGTCATTTTTGTTTAAATCAGATACCTATATTGACTATAATTCATTCTAAATTTATCTTTACAACCTAACAATCATGATGATATTGAATTTTTAATTGAAGCAGATATTGTGTGGTGATTGAGAATTGATTTTGGTCATATCTTTCTTATTTTATGATTTTCAGTAATCAAATTTATGTAGATTGTTAAGAGTTTCATTGAAAGAATAAATCGATCAATGTTAGACCAATGTTAGAAATTTGGAAGCACTGGACAACTTGTTTTGTCCTACTTAATATGGGACTTCTCAGCAGTGCACATTCCTGACCCTCACAAGCGGAAATCGAATCCAGGACATTCGGTCTTAAGTGAGGACGTTTAACCATTAGACCATTGGGACCAGTATCTAACGGTGTTTAGGTTTAGCTTTAATCAACCCAAAGTAATGCTCAACTTCACACATTGTCTTTGGGTGGATAACTGCCTACACATGACAAGGTATAAACTGCATTGATCGTGGCTTTGAAATTGATTTCATCAGAATAATTAAGAACTCATCTGCAGCCCACCTCCTCGAGAAACTTTACAGTTTCTAGAAACTTATCCAATGTTCCTTAACGATTCTCGACTGTGTCATATAAGATTGATTTCCGTTTGTACAATAACTTTATCAAAAACCAATGTAATATCATAATATTTTCACTATATTATGCAATCAGCATGAGTTCATCTATCTTGCATAATATATATATAAATAGCTGCTGGTAGACTGTACAAAGCAGACCAATAGATTTTCGAGAAATTTGTTAATCAGTTCAACATATGTAATATTTGAAGGCAGTTTTTTTCACGAGTTGATATTTAATAGGATAAGGGGATAACATTGAACATACATATTTTGTAGTACTTACTTACTTACCTACTTACTTACGCCTGTTACCCCCAATCGAGCATAGGCCGCCCACCAGCAGCATTCTCCAACCAACTCTGTCCTGGGCTTCTCTCTCCAGTTCTGTCCAATGTTTCTTCATTCCTCTCATATCTTTCTCTATTTCTCGTCGAAATGTGTTCCTTGGCCTTCCTCTTTTCCTTTCTCATTGAGGGTTCCATGTGATGGCTTGTCTCGTGACGAAGTTTGGTGCTTTTCGTAGTGTGTATCCTATCCACTTCCACCACTTCTTCCTGATTTCCTCATCCACTGGAACATGTTTTGTTCTCTCCCACAGTACGTTGTTGCTAATGGTGTCTGGCCAACGAATCAGAAATATTTTGTGTAGACAACTGTTAATAAACACTTGCATCTTCTGGATGATGGCTTTTGTAGTTCTGCAAGTTTCCGCTCCATACAGTAGAACTGTCTTGACATTTGTATTGAAAATCCTGATTTTGGTGTTGGTTGATATTTGTTTGGAGTTCCAGATATTTTTCAACTGTAGAAATGCAGCCCTTGCTTTGCCAATCCGTGCCCTCACATCTGCATCGGATCGACCTTGATTGTCAATGATGCTTCCCAGATATGTAAAGGTGTTAACGTCCTTCCAGACATCTCCATCAAGAGTGATTTGGTTGATGCATGTTGTGTTGCATCGGAGAATTTTGCTTTTTCCTTTATGTATGCAATTCTATGTAAAATTCATTTTGGTATTTTCTTTATATCATTTATATATGATAATGTATTGACTGGTCATCATCAATAGTAGTAAAATCTTTGCACGAGTGAGAGTATTTGATTAAACTGGTTTTGATGTCTCGGAAGAGTGAACAAACCCATCGTCTACCGTTAATTTTGTCTTTTCTTGTGAATAATGCTAATTTCAATATTTCCCTATCTAAACTATTGTATTTTCCATTATAGAGTTGTAAAAATTGTTGAGTTTCATTGAAATCGTGAATCAGTTCTTGTTAGAACACTATTAGGAACCTCAAAACGCTGGACGATTGTTTCGTCTTGGTATACGACTCTGAATCCATGACTCCCTCTACTCGCAACAGTGGAACCTGTGACATTCGATCTTGCCACATGAAAATAAAATTTGCTTACTACTGACTAGCTTCATGAGGAAGTTCTCGGAGTTCTGATGAGAAAATGTGATCAGTGGAGTTCATCAACTCTGTCGAGTGTAGGCAGTCGCCTACCGAAGACAAATGGGTGAGATCCCGCAAAATCGCTAAAGTGATCATAGTTAGACATTAATACAACTGGATGCCGGTTCATTTGTCCATAGGCTAGGCATTCGCGCTCAAGACCGAAGGCCTGAGGTTCGATTCCTGCGAGTAGCAGGAATCATGTGTGCATACTGTTAATGAGTCTCATACCAAGACTAGACTGATGTCCAGTGTTTCCAGTTTTCTAATCGTGGTCAAACAATGATTGATTAATAATTTTAGTAATAGATTTTCATTTTGCGTCCAACCTCACACCAGTGTGCATTCACAATCCCACATAAAGATCTATAATGCACAAATTTTGGAACATGCCATCAATGAGTTACTTATTCATTGTCAACTCTCATCTTATTGATAACCATCATGATATAACTTGAAAAAGGTAAAAGGCGAAAGATTTATCCGCAAATGAGGAGACACCAGAGTAGACCTTCTACCAGGTGGCTCGCTAATTGACTTAGAATATGCCGATGACATAGTCCTACTTCGTGAAGACGCTGACAAAATGCAGAGTCTTCTGACAACCCTAAGCAACATTGCAAGCATGCTCGGGATGCGGTTTTCCCCCTCAAAATGCAAAATGTTGCTTCAAGATTGGGTTTCATCGGCACCTGAACTAGTGATAGGGAGTGAAGTAGTCGAACGTGTAGACCGCTTCACTTATCTAGGAAGTCTCATCAGTGCCGATGGACTGGTGACTGACGAAATCTCAGCTCGGATACAGAAAGCTAGATTGGCTTTCGCCAACCTGCATCACTTATGGCGTAGGCGTGATATCCGTTTACTGACTGAAGGACGAGTGTACTGTGCAGTAGTTCGATCCGTCTTACTTTATGGCTGTGAAACATGGCCAGTGAGAGTAGAAGATATTCGTAGGTTACTGGTTTTCGATCATATGTGTCTTCGAAACATTGCTCGTATATCGTGGGACACCCAAGTGAGCAACGCTGTTATTAGGAAACGGGTGCTGGGTAAGAATGGCAGATCAATAGATGAAGTAATGAAACTTCATCAGTTGGGGTGGTTGGGACATGTGCTGCTACGTATGCCTAACCACCGACTGCCTCGACGAGCTTTGTATTGTAGTGAAGGAATAGGTTGGAAGAAAGTTAGGGGCGGCCAAATCAAAACATGGCACAAATCCATGAAGTCATTGACAAGTGGACTTAGCCATGTCGGTAATTGTCGACTACACGGTTGGGGTAAGCGAGATGATAATAATCGATGGTTAGAGACCTTGAATGACATTGCTCAAAATCGTTTGCAGTGGCGCCGGTGCATTTATTCTTTGTGTTCTCTCAAATCCTAATCTTTTGGATTCTTCAACACCTCTAGTTTTGACTTTGTAAACTTTTCTCACTGAATCATACTTCTTGAATAATATCTTCTAATCCTAACCTTTCCGATTACTTCTAATACCTTTACTACTTCTTCTACTATTGGATTTGAATTGACAATTATATCTCTATGCTGATAAGGTATGGCAACATGAACTTATGTACTTATGTACGAAGTTCTACGTTGCATCTGACTGACTGACTGAAAAAGGTAAAAATTATTTACTAATATAACTAATTAATCATTAACTAAACATTAAAAATTCGAAAAAATTAAATATAAAATAAAGATTCAACTACAAAATTACTAAAAAAACACAAGGTGACAATATCAGATTTTGACATAATGATTAAAATAATGATCTCAATAAAATAAAACAAATTTATTAATCGTTTGATACAAAGAAAAAAATATTTATGTATGTATGTAGGTATATAGATTGATTGAAAATTGAAACGGTACAATCAAAATTGAAACTTGACATGTTTTCAAATTTCATCACTGAACTAACAACTTTCAATTATGGCGGAAAATGTCGATAGACACACACACACAGACATATATAGAAAGTCGATGAGTTTTCTTTGATCTGACTGATGATTATTCAGATCAATGTCATTCATTCCATTTTTTGAAATTACAACTTATTGACTTTTTTTGGATTATTTGAATCCGAATGTTTACCTCTGGTTCTTTTGTCTATTTTTTGCAATGAATGAGATGAGTGGTGTGTTTCATTGTGGTCATATTCGTGGTCATGTTCATGATCCTGTTCATGATCTGAATCATGGTGATGTTTTTGGCCTTTCTCATGATCTTTATGGTTGTTCTTATGATGTTCAGGTAATTGATGGTCATCTGGTGTAGAATCTAAATGATCCTCTGTCTCATCTATTGTATCATCGTGGTGCGGGTGGTGGTTGTCCGAAACAGGTTCATTAGTTTCAGTGGTTATTTCGTACGTTTCATCTGAATTATCGTTTGATGCATCTACATTCGATGAATTATCAAATGTAGTTAATCCGTCAATTAAATCTTCACCAGAATCTAAGTTTGTTGTATTAGCTTGTTCTTGGAGAAGATAATCTGGATTATCGCCTTCATCGCCTACATTAAATGAATCAATATACATTAACAGATAAACTTTCGAATACTTTAATTAAAAAGTTTTATGAATTTCTGAAATTGTAGTGAAAGAGGACACAGGTGGGGAAAACGGAGCCACTCAGTAAAATCGGAACACCATATCGTAAATCGGTAATTTTCAAAATATCAATCCATCATATCTAACTGGACTGTTCCTGTTGCAAAACATCAATCCATTGTCACTATTCACGCGTTTCATACAAATTCCATTGTGTTCTCACTCTTCTTCCTTTCTTGATCTTCCCCATCTTCTGCTGCCAGACATTACGTTGACGCTCACTTATAAGTAGCTCGCACCACAAAATCAACATAGAATTTCACTTGTATGACTTTCTTACATATTCAAGTGTCAACTAATCTATTATTATTATTGTTATTATTAATAATCAGATAAAAAATTATAAAAACTCAACATCTTGTTGGGGATGTTAAATCCCCAGAACTCGCTTGATAAATATCTTTATTTTGGATTTATTTCATGGACTAATCAGATGACCTTGAAGTCACATTCCCCACCAGGAAAATCCTTGGCTGTGATTGGTTACTGTGTCGTTTTAGTGTGCTATTTTTGTGACTGTCCCAAGGATGTCTCTATAGAGTATAAATAAACTCAATTTAAGTGCATGGATTCATTATGCGCTGGCTGGATGTTTATAGAATACACTTTCTACACTATATCAAGACTTCTTGCTGATAGATTTTTGGTCAAGGGATCACAGTAGCCTACCTGGACTCTGGTTCATTGTTTTGTTCTCGTTATTCGACTAAGGTGAACTCGTAATGGTTTTAAGCATACCTAGAGACGAGCGTAACACATCTGTCGATCAGTCTGATCTATTGACATTCAAATCAACTGTTGGATGCGCAAGTACATACAGCTGACATGACCCAAAAAAGACTAAATGAGCATCCTAGATTATCCACTGCCAACCATTATCTATCTCTATGCTAATGAATTTGATAAAGTTCATTTTAAAGGTTAAATTATTATTATTATTATTGAAAATTGAAACTAAATGTTAAGAAAAGCGATAAAATGCGATATTATGATTTAATTTAATATAATTTTCTTTTATATGTGAATTCAGTGTGATATTTATTCATAGCCCTGTTCGTTTCCAATCTAAGTTCAATCTGAAAGTGAATTGTGTTCCGATTGTTTCAGTTGATTAGATTTTTTCAATTAAAGTTATGGAGATCAGTGTTTTTACACATTTGAAATCATCAATCAATCAATCATTGTTAAACCACCATTAGAAATCTGGAAGCACTGGACAGCCGTTTCGTCCTGATAGAGGACTCGGCATCAGCGGGCATCCACGACTCATGCACCTAGCAGGATTCGAACCCAAGACCTTCGGTCTTTCGCGTGAACGCCAAACCTCTGGATTAGTTAAATAAATGTCAGTAAAATAACAAGGCAAATGAGTTTATTCCATCAATATGTCATTAAAATGTTTTTTTTGAACAATAAATAAAATCTCTATTGATCACCAACATTGATTTTCTTCCTTGAGTCTTGTAAATCTCAATCTCCTCTTCATGGTGTTTTTAAACTTTTTAGATGATCGACCTTTTTCAAATACTTTTTTGCTAATCTCTGTTCTTTATCATTTAATACACAACATGAACAGTCGATTAATAATGGATGATTGATGATTTCAAATGTGTAAAAACGCAGGGAGCAGGAGTCGTGGATGCGCACTGTTGACGAGTCCCATACCAGGACGAAATGGCCGTTTTACAGTGCTTCCAGGTTTCTAATGGTGGTCTAACAATGATTGATTGATGATTTCAAATGTGTAAAGACGCAGTTCTCCAAAACTCTGTCCCAATATATAATAATGGAGTACTGGGAAAATTCCTTAACATTATCAATTACAGCTATTGGTAAAAAATTGGTTTCATTTGTCTTCTTACATTATTCTTATCAATTATCCGACTTAGTTGATTTAAGCTATCAGTTATGAATTAGACTTTTATGATTTTGAATAAATAAAAAAACTATTTCTGGGTTTATAAAATGAATGAATAAATTGCGCTGATCGATCGATATTATTAAACAATATGGCCGAGTGATGAATGTTCATTAGATTGAACTAAGAAAGTAAGTAATCTGCGAAATTGAATTGAAATCATCATGAACAAAACAGCTATCTAAATAGGGGAATAGATTTTTTCAGTTGAAATCATAAATCGATCGAAATGTTAGGTCTGTCACCATTAGAAACCTGGATGTAATGAAGGACCATTTCTTTCTAGTATAGAACTTATCAATGGTCTAAAGAATAAGTTTTGGGGCAGAGTTTTGGAGGTTTGCGTTTTTACACATTTGAAATCATTAATCAATCATTGTTAGAAACACCATTAGAAACCTGGAAGCACTGAAGGACGGCCGTTTCATCCTGGTATGGGATTCATCAGTGGCGGTGCGCATCCTCGACTCCTGCTCCTCGCATGAATCGAACCAGGGACCTTCGGCATCGTAGGCGAACGCCTAACCATAGGACCACTGGGCCGGCATCCAACGGTGTTAATGTCTAACTCTGATTGATCAACGGATTTTTGCGCGACCTCACCCATTTGTCTTTGGTAGTTACTGCCTACACCTGACAGGGTTGAAATCCACTGGTCACGTCTTCTCAACTAGAACTCCGAGAATTTCCTCACGAAGCTAGTCACTAGTGAGCACTGTTACGATATTTTGGTGCAGAGTTTTGGAGGTTTGCGTTTTTACACATTTGAAATCATCAATCAATCATTGTTAGACAACCATTGGGAACCTGGAAGCACTGGACGGCCGTTTCGTAAAGATTAAGTGTTCACAAAATCAAGATCACAAATCTTGGGTTCGATTCCTGAGAGTAGTTGGAGACATGGATATGTACTGTTTGTTGATCAGTCTTATAGTAGGACGAGATAGCCATCTAATGCTTCTAGGTTTCTAATAGTGATTGATTCCTGATGTCAGGTATATATTTACAATATATTGAAAACAATAATTAACTTGAGTATAACTCATTTATCAAATAAACGACTGAAAGTTATGACAATTATAGGTTATACTGTAGTGAAGGCGAACACAGGTGAGGGGCAACCGAATTGTATTCAAAGAAAATTACAGAGTTACTCAGTAAAATAGGAAAACCATATAGTAAACGGTTAATTTGCAAATCTTCAATCCATCATCAATGCATTGTCTGACATTTCACTGTTGTTCATGCGTTTCATACAAATTCCATTGTGTTGCCGCTCTTCTTCCTTTCTTGATCTTCCCCCATCTTCTACTGCCAGACATTATGTTGACACTCGCGTCATATACTACTTATAAGTAGCGCGCACCACAATATAATTTCCAACAAGTTAAATGCCTTACAGTAGTCTTATTTCTTATCTTACCATAACAAAATGTCATTGTACTCAATAAATATGAAGGAAAGTAACTCCTGTCATGTGCATTGGAGTTCTCATAAACGGAACGAAGATCAATGATTCAGTGACACAATAAGTTACTTAACTCCATTTGTCCCAAGCCCTGCTAACTAGAGGAAGAATTCTTGATAAGAGAAGTAGAGAGTTTGTATTCCACGGGCAACCAGAAAGTACCAGGTCCACAAGCGAACAACTCAAGCTTATTTATACAATCATAGCAACGCCCTTGGTGAGAGCCACTAAAATTGCGTATTAAAAAAAACAATCTATCAACCAATGACAGTCAAGAATTTTCCGAGTGGGAAATGCAAGCTGAAGGTCAAACTAAGCGAAAACATAGAAAATTCAAAATTTCAGAAATAAATCAAAAAAAATTAGGACCCTTTTTCAAATGAGTTCTGGGAATCTTACATCCCCAATATGAACAAATCACAATGACTGGAATTCAGATAATTCCATTGTTCTTCAGAGATAATCATCAGAATCGCTGAGACTGTTTTAAATACACTTTTCACAAATAATGTTTTCTCGGATACTCGATGCCCATTTTCAGTCAAAATATTGACGAATACTTGCATAAATTGTTTTATGAAAGTAAAAATACACATTAGGTACAAACATAGAATTTTTAATTTACAATGTTTTAAACAAAACGTTTTTATCGTAAATCTCTATTTGTTAAATCACTTGATAAATCTGTTCACTCAGTTAGAATATTTCTTAGAGAATGTACAGATAAAGTGTTATGATTGTCACTAGGTATACTTGAAACTATTATGGGTTCACCTTAGTCGATATACTAGAACGAGACAATCAACCAGCGTCCAAGTAGGCTACCCTGATCCGTTGACTTATGAAAAGTCTTGATATAACGAAGCAAGTATATATTGTACAAACACCCAGCAAACACAATGAATTCAAACACACAAATGGCGTTTATTTATACATCAATGTCATAAAAATTGCACACTAAAATGACACAGTAACCAATCACAGCCAAGGCATTTCCTGGTGGGAAATGTGATCTCAAGGTCAATCGATCCGACCATGAATAAAATCCAAAATATAGATATTTATCAAGCGAGTTCTGGGGATCTGACATCCCGAAACATAAAGCTATTGTAATGAAGGAGAAGAGAGGTGGGGCAGCCGAGTTATATTTAACGAAAATTACAGAGTTATTCAGTGAAATCAGAACACCATATCGTAAATCGTTCATTTGCAAAATATCATTTCATCATATCGAACTGGACTGTTCCTGTTGCAAACAACATCAATCCATTGTCACTATTCATGCGTTTCATACAAATTCCATTGTGTTCTAACTGTTCCTTTCTTGATCTTCCCCCATCTTCTGCTGCCAGACATTATGTTGACACTCACATCATATACTACTTATAAGTAGCTCGCACCACACTATCAGTATGAAGTAACTATGTACAACGATGATGTTTTATCATTTGTCGTAACGAAAGAAATAGGAATATAAATATGAATAAATTGTATGATAAACATATTTTTACTATAGATTTGTAGAGAGCGTTAAGCTTCATTATCGGTAGTTGATTAGATATTTTTCCTAATTAAAGTTATAGAGAACAGTGTTTTTACACGTTGAAATTATCAATTGATCACACTGTTAGACCACTATTAGAAACCTGGGAGCACTGGACGGTCATTTCGTCCTAATATGGGACTCAGTACTAGTGAACACACCCTGTTAGGTGTGGGACAGTTACCCCACCGAAATCAATGGTTCATGTGTTGAAATACCATGCATTGATTATTATAATTAAACAATAAAATTGTAGAATGTTGACTCAGTGGTCAAGAGGTTAACTGTTCGCGCATAAGCCTGAAGGTCGTGGATTCAAGTACAGCTCATGCAGAGATTGTGGATGCGCACTTCTGTGAAGTCCTATACTAAGACGAAATGGCAGTTTAGTAATTTCAGGTTTGTAATGGTGGTCTAAAAACGACTGATTCATCATTCCAAATAAATATATATATATATATATATATATATATATATATATATTTGTTATATATTTCTATTTCTATTAACCTTCACTATATATGTGGTGCGCGCTACTTATAAGTAGTATATGACGTGAGTGTAAACGTAATGTCTGGCAGCAGAAGATGGGGGAAGATCAAGAGAAAGGAAGAAGAGTGGGATCACAATGGAATTTGTATGAAACGCATGAATAGTGAGTGAAATGTCAGACAATGTATTGATGATGGAGTGAAGATTTGCAGATTAACCGTTTACGATATGGTTTTCCTATTTTACTGAGTAACTCTGTAATTTTCGATAAATACGATTCGGTTGCCCTCACCTGTGTTCTTCTTCACTACAATATGTTAACTTATAATATATTACCGACTTTCTTCTGAGAATTGTTTAAAAGCTGCTGTTATTTTATTCACTCCAGCCATTTCTAATATCTGTAGACAATTAGATTTGTGTGATAAACTAATGACAGTAAATTTGATTCTCAAAATCTGTTAGAATATTCATCAAATATCCTAAGAGAATTAATTATCTTTGTAAGTCTAATTCTATTGGTCAATTCAAACTGGTCAATTTTATGGTCCTCCTACTTATCAATGTCACGTGCTTCAACGTTGTTTCCTATTGGTCGTCCCGACTATCAATGTCATTTCAAATGTTGTTTCGTGATTGGTCGCCCTAAGTATCAATGTCACAGACTTCAGTGTTGTTTCCTATTCGGCCTAACTGTATAAATACGCATTACCTGTAACAATTTATGGTCCGGACCCGGATCCCCAATCCGGGATCCTCATCCTCTTCTGGACTCGAACCCCGTACTTTCTGGATGCTTGTTGATTAAAGTTTTCTACTTCATATGAAGTCTTCTTCTTTTACTAAATGGGGTGTTGAGACACTTGGATTAGAGTAGCATATCGTGTCGCCGGATCCTCGCTCTCGTTTTTCGACTAAAGTAAACTCGTAATAGTTCCAAGTATATCAAATGACATGTTTACGTACATGAGTAACAAAATCATTTTTGAATTTCTAAACCGCTGAATATTTTATTACTGATATATACTAAACAATAATGCAGTCAGTCAGTCAGATGCAACGTAAAACTTCGTACGTAAGTATATCAGTTCATGTTGCCATACCACATCAACACAGAGATGTAATTGTCAATTCAAATCCAATAGTAGTAGAAGTAGTAAAGGTATTAGAAGTAATCGAGGAGGTTAGGATTAGAACATATTATTCAAGAAGTATGATTCAATGAGATAAGTTTAGAAAGTCAAAACTAGAAGGGTTGAAGAATCCAGAAGATTAGGATTTGAGAGAACACAAAGAATAAATGCACCTACGCCATTGCAAACGATTTTGAGCCATGTCATTCAAGGTCTCTAACCATGGATTATTATCATCTCGCGGACCCCAATCAGGTAGTCGACAACTACCGACATGGCTAAGTCCACTTGTCAATGATTTAATGAATTTCTACCATGTTTTGGTTTGGCCGCCCCTAACTTTCTTCCAACCTACTCCTACACTACAAAACATAGCTGGTTGAGGCAGTCGGTGGTTAGGCATACGCAGCAGCACATGTCCCAACCACCTCAACTGATGAAGTTTCATTACTTCACCTAATGATCTACCATTCTTACCTAGCACCCTTTTCCGAATAACAGCGTTGCTCCTGGACTTAATTACGTAATGGCTAATATGATAAAATTTTAAGCTTTGGATTTTAGATTCGAGTTTCAGTTTGAACATATCACTATTAAGATGGAAGTGCATCTAGCTAAGCATGTTTCAAATAACAAGGAATGCGCTTACTGGACTTTTTTGCTGTTGATTGTTATTTGAAAAATGAATAAATGATTGAATTTTGGCCAATAGGAAACCATATTCAATGTAAGGTTTCATGTTAGTCGACATTCATCATCAACAAGACATACTTGTATAATCTTGAGAGAATTGATACTCCCCTGTTAGGATTCGAGCAGATATTTTACCTACCTCTATTTTGTTTAAGACTTCCAGTGATCTCCAATAGGTTTGCAATTTTTATAATTGTCTAATCAGTGACCAATGTTATATTTGTCAAACCATTAATCGAGATTGATTTGATGCTGTCAACTTGTAATTTGAGTTTGAAGTTTCTTATCTACTACTTTTAATCATCTTACGTTTTAACAGAATGCCACTTACACTGCGACACTGTTGGGGACGTTAGAACTCAATTGGGAAAGGTCCTAATTTTGGATATTTTTTTTATGTTTTTGCGTGTAACTGCTCTATCGACCCTAAAATTACGTTTCTCACCCGGAAAATCCTTGACTGTCATTCGTTGATGGATTATTTTAGTACGCTATTTTCGTGGCTCTCTGAAGGACGTTTCTATCTTGTATAAATAAACTCAATTTGTGTGCTTGTTAATCTCATATTTTCTAAGTGCTTGTAGAATACACTTCCTACGGCATATCAGTACTTCTTCCTCTACTTAGAAGGGACCTTAGTACGCTCGGATTAGAGTAGCCTATCGTTTCAATGCATCATTTATCTTCGGTCTCATTTACCGAGTAAGGTGAACTCGTAATAGCATTCAAGCATATCAATAGACAAGTATGTCAGATACATAAATTCATGGTCATATTACAAATTGACTGATAGAATGTGATTCATACTAACTACATATTACGTAATTTTAATTGTATACATATTCAAAAAAAGTAAAATCACACTAACCTGTTTGTAACAATGGATTTGATATTATCACATTCAAAGTTAAAGTTAGTAAACACAATGCAAATATCATTTTCCACACTCAATGTTATCAATATTGAAAATGAATCGTATAGCTGAAAATTTAATTTCAAAGCATTCATTAGTTTAAGTTTGAAATATTTAAAATCATGAATCGACCAGTGTTCGACTACCGTTAGAAACCTGGAAGCACTTACTGGACGGCCGTGAATTGATCGAAGTTAGACATTAACACCGTTAAATGTCGGCTCAGTGGTCCAGAGGTTAGATGTTCGCGCGCAAGGTCCTGAGTTCGAATTCTGCGAGATGTGGATGTTCACTGCTGATGAGTCCTCTATCAGGACGAAACGGCTGTACAGTGCTTCCAGGTTTCTAATGGCGGTCCAACATTGATCGATTCATGGTTTCAAAAAGGTGTGACTTAACAATCTTCACAACCCCGTAATACAAATTACCTGTGCTCACTAGTGACTAGTTTCGTGAGGAATCTTCTCCGAGTTCTAGTGGGAAGACGTGACCAGTGAAGTTCAACCTGTTCGGGTGTAGACAGTAACTAATACCGAGGACTGTGAATGACGTTGCGCAACTCCGTGAATTGATCGAAGTTAGACATTAACACCGTTAAATATCGGCTCAGTGGTTCAGAGGTTAGACGTTCGCGCGTAAGACCGAATGTCCTGAGTTCGAATTCTGCGAGGTGCAAAAGTCATGGATGCGTACTGCTGATGAGTCCCATACTAGGACGGAACGGCCGTCCAGTACTTCCAGGTTTCTAATGGTGGTCCAACATTGATCGATCCTTGATTTCACATTTAAACTGTATCTCAAAAAAATGTCCTAGATAGGCCAGTTAGGATATGACAATCATAAGTAACAAATCATTGTTTACCAATTATACCGCATTTAATAAGGCTTGTTTTAAGAATAAAATACAAAGATTTGTGCCTTTTTAAATTTAACCGACAAATTTTACAATCTGTTGAATATTAACTTGCAAAGTTTGGATATTGAATTATATTTTTAAGGCGGTTTTATTTGAATTTCTGTCCCCAAAAATACGAGTTACGCATTTTTCGACATTTTATTGATTATCACAAAGTGAATATGACATGTTTAAACATCTGAGTTATAAACGAATGGTTTCAAATTTCAACCTTTCAGTTGAGTCATTATGTGATTTGATTTGTAGTTCCAAACTTAACTTTGTATATATTTCAATGATCATGACTCAGTAGAGTATAGAGAAAAGTCTTCTAACAGCTGGTTATTCAATTATATGTGTATACGATTTTGTGCAAAATTTGCATAATTTCACTGTTACATCACAAACTTATATTTACATCACTTCATCACTCGAATCTTTAAGTTAAAAAAATAGAATTTTGTGTATAAAAGGAACATTTACATGAATATATATATATATAATATCGATATGGGGACTGAAGATTGCTGAACTTAATTGCAATCACAAATAGATTGGAGTTAGACGGAGACGGAAATCCGTGAGGTAGGGTGAGGTGTGACATTTTTAGGGTCGACCTTTTCTAACCCCTTCTTCCTTGTGAGAAGGCAGCATCTATGCAGATGCTGGTTGTCCAAAGGAAACACCTTACTGTTGCCACACCCCTCTGCAGTCAGCAGTGCGACTCCGCCCTCAGACCTTGAGTAGCTGCTTTTAGTCTCATCATTCTTCAATCGACCTGCCTGGAAATGTAGTTCGGTTGGGTCATCACGATAGGCTACCCCGACCACCACGTCAAGATAGTAGCTACGGTCAGCGAAAGTCACCGATGGTTAGAGACCTTGAACGACATGGCTCATAATGGTTTGCGATTGCGCAGGCGCAGGCGCATCCACTCTTTGTATTCTCTCAAATTCTAATCTTCTAAATTCTTCATCGTCTGTATGTTTCTCTTTCTACAGTTATCTCACTGAATTATACTTCCCGAATCATATATTCGAACATTAATCTTCTCCATTACCGCTAATGCTTCTACTATCTCTACCACTATGGGATTTGAATTGACAATTGCATTTCTGTGCTAATGCGGTATGGCAACATGAACTGATGTACTTACGTATGAAGTTCTACGTTCTAACTGACTGACTGACTGATTGGAAATTTCCAGTCTTAGTTAGAATATGTAACTGAAGGATTTCAACTAAGCAGTCTATGGATAAAAGTACCAACTGAAGAAAATGATAGATTTTCTCCTCATATCATCATGGATTGATTGAAACTAGACATTTATACCGGCAGATGTCGGTTCCACAATCTGATTTCAATGCCCGATGACAAGCTTTTAAAATGTAAATTGCTGACTAGTCCCAATATTAGTCCATCATCGCATTTCAATGTTTTCAATGGTGTTGTCTGACTTAAACCGGTTTATGATCTTAATAATACTTATAATAGACCATAGTTTCTACATATAAACCGCACATATTACTATTACTATTATTATTATTACTGAAAACCAAACTTTCTATTATATGTATTCATTTAAGCAGTACACAAGAATAGTGAATCACTCTTGTGTGTGTTTGTTTTTTTGAGTGTGTGCTAAATTTTAGTTATAACTAACACTAACACTTTTCATTTTTGACCGTATCTGTTTACCTTGTTCTGTTGTTGTTGACTTCGTTTGTTTTCAGTCAGTGAAACAATAAAAAAAACGAACATGAAAATGTTAAAGAGAAACGTTGTATATATAATTAAATCAATAAAAGCATTTTGTCACTTAATTAAAAAAACTGAGATTATAATCTACTCAGTCTTTTAGTAAAGTAAGTTTATAGAAAACTTACATGATAAAGAGACAACTAGTGTTATTTTGTATACTACTACTTAGTTAATCGAATTTTTTTTATGGTAAATGAATATAGGACACACATTGCGGAAAGCACCGAACGGCGTCACAAGACAAGGCCTCACATGGAAGGAACCCTCAAGGCAAAAGGAAAAGAGGCATGTCAAGGAACACATTCCGCTGAGAAATAGAGAAAGATATGAGAGGAATGAACAAACATTGGACAGAACTGGAGAAGGAAGCCCAGGACAGAGTTGGTTGGAGAATGTTGCTGGTGGGCGGCCTATGCTCCATTGGGTGTAACAGGGGTAAGTAAGTAAAGTAAGTAAGTAATGCGCAGTGGCGGTACCGTAGCCAATGAAGTTTATCTGAGGCGCGGTTACTGCTAGTTGAAAACAGGCCCCTCGTATAATTAAAAGTATTAATTAACCAATGAGAAACAAGAAATTGACATTTGATATATAATGAGCGAAATTCAAAAATGAATGTAAAATTTTAAAAGTAAGGATACTTTTATCTAGTGCCCAGTACATTCAAAATTTTAAACGATAAATTATATCTATTGTCCTTATTGAGTAAAAATGGTAGAGTTAAATAAATCTAATGAGTAGTTCATTCAGTCAACACAAGAGCAACATAGAACTTCTTACGTACGTAAGTGCATTAGTTCAGGTTGCAATACCGTATTAGCACAAGGGTGTAATTATCAATTCAAATCCCAAAGTAGTAGAGGTAGTAAAAGTATTAGAAAAGTAATCGAAGAGATTAGGCTTCGAAGATATTATTCAAGAAGTAGAATCTAGTGAAATAAACTTAAAAAGAAAAAGTTTAGGATTTGATAGAACACAAAGAATAAATACACTTGCGCCATTGCAGACGGTTTTGAGCCATGTCATTCAACGTCTATAACTATCGATTATTATCATCTCGCGGACCCCAACCAGGTATTCGATACCTACCGACATGACTCAGTCCATTTGTCAGTGACTTCATGGATTTGTGTTATGTTTTAGTCTGGCTGCCTCTAGCTTTCATCCAACCTATTCCTACACTACAAAACATAGCTCGACGAGGCAGTCGGTGGTTAGGCATACGCAACACACGTCCCAACCAACTCAGCTGATGAAGTTTCAATATTTCATCTATTGACGTGCCATCCCTTCCTAGTACCCGTTTCCTGTCTATAGCACTGCTTACACGGTTGTCCCATAATACACTAGCAATGCTTCGGAGACACCTATGATCGAAGACTAGTAACCTACGGATATCTTCTACTCTGAATGGCCATGTTTCATGGCCATAATATAAGACGGAGCGAGCTACTGCGCAGTACACTCGTCCTTTAGTCAGCAAATGGATATCTCGCCTACGCCATAAGTGACGCAAGTTAGCAAAAGCTAATCGAACCTTCAGTATCCATACTGAGATTTCGTCAGTCACCAGGCCATCGGCACTAATAAGACTTCCAAGGTAAGTGAAGCGGTCAATACACTCAACCGCTTTACTCCCTATCACTAGCCCAGGTGCTAATACAACCCAATCTTGAAGCAATTCATTCACCGTCGATTACATTTAAGTACTGGATAGCCATCAAGCCCTGCTATGGGACACATCTGAAGTGAGCATCCATGACTCCCGCTACTTACAGGAATCAAACTTGGGAATTTCAGTCTTGTGTGCGAACTCTTTAACTCTAGACCACTGAGCCAGCTTTCCAATGGTGCCAATGTTTAACACTGTTCAATCTAAGTTTTTGAGCAACCTCACCGATTGTTTTCAGTAGGTAACCGCCTCACACCCAACACATTTGAATTCCATTGATCACAACCCCCCACTAGAACTCCGAGAATTCTCTCACAAAGCTAGTCATCAGTAAGCACATTGTACGACTGTTCACTATAAGGTTATGTAGATTGTTGTTTTACATTGAAATGATGAATCATGATGGGTCCTATAGCAGGACGAAACGACCATCCAATGCGTAAGCAAGTTAGTAGTAAAAAACTTTGGACTGTTGACGATTGATTGATTTTGTATCTCTTACAACCGACCCCCTATCACATGACAAATAAAAAAAAAACACCAATCAGATTTATGTTTTTAGCACTAGTACTCTTAAGTCAGACCTAAATCCTCATTGGTCCACGACTCAATAGCTTCTTTGTTTTTTACCCTAGTTCAGAAATCCATAGCCAACCTCCATAAAAGTAATCATATTTTAAACAAACATAGTTTACAAACAAAATATAACCGACAACACTACACCACAGAATACCAAAATACACTTAATACATGAGCAAGTCAAAAGTGACCTCGAAAAGAGGAGTTTATGAATGATAAACTGTCAAGAGATTAGACATTGCAAATGATTCGATCATAAAGAGCTTATGACAAAAGGAATTTAAAAAATATGTAATAATCTACATAAAATAAATTCATAAGCTAATTCTAGTGTGATGAACGATAATGTTAAGATCAGATGTAATGAGTGAGTGTCTTCTAGTCTTCAAAACACTTTGAGATCGCGTCATACATCCGGATCCGATATCCTTGTCTTCAGCAGTAACTTCTGGACGACACTCCTCTGAGGGAAAACTTATAAGCCCATGTTGTGAGTGATATACACCACACTAGGAGTAACGATTTCTCTAGTTTTCCAATAGATGTCGTAATTATATATCTATATACAGTAGTTTGGTCGATAATACGCTGTACACTAGAATCGGATTTCTACTAGGTTCAAGTTTCAGTGTAAACATCCACAGTGGGATCAATTTACATTCAACCAATAAGTCCTAACTAAATAAGATGAAACACACTTCCTATATCCTACCATTAACTACATACTAAATATCACATGATTTTATTTACAATTGGTTTCAAAAGTGTGTAACTTAACAATCTTCACAACAACCACGTAATGCAAATTACCTGTGCTCACTAGTGACTAGCTTCGTGAGTTCTAGTGGGAAGACGTGAACAATGAAGTTCAACCTGTTCGGGTGTAGACAGTAACTACTACCGAAGACTGTGTATGAGGTTGCGCAACTCCGTGAATTTGATCAAGTTAGACATTAACACCGTTAGATACAGTCTCAGTGGTCCGATGGTTAAGCGTTCGCGTGCAGGACCGAAGGTCCTGGGTTCGATTCCTGCGAGGTGCAGGAGTCGTGGATGCGCACCACCACTGAGAAGTCCCATACCAGGACGAAACGGCCGCTTTGCAGTGCTTCCAGGTTTCTAATAGTGCTCTAACATTGATCGATTCATGGTTTCAAATATGTGTAATTGGTTAATACATACATACATACATTTTCGAACTGTTTATTTATTCCTATAAATTATACAGTTCGTTGATCATATTGCAAAAGATCAAGTGAATACATAAATTCAAAAAGAAATTGTTTATCCAGTAAAACAAAGTATGAATCTTAAACAAATGGAACTATAGTTATTTATGTATTTTCAAAGTAATTTAATTGTTTACTTATCTATCTAGTTATTTACATATCACCGAGAGAGTAGAATTTAATTTAGGAAGTAGAAACTTTTTAAGTTTGCATAAATTTTAGATGAAAATCATCAAATGACTTTATTCAAGTGACTACTACTATTACTACTACTACTACTACTACTACTACTACTACTACTACTACTACTACTACTACTACTACTACTACTACTAATACTACTACTACTACCACTACTACTACTGCTACTACTACTAGTACTACTACTACTACTACTACTACTACTACTACTACTACTACTACTACTACTACTACTACTACTACTACTACTAGTCACACTACTACTACTGCTACTACTACTAGTACTACTACCACTACTACTACTACTACTACTAGAATGTTTGTAGATATCTCTTTCTTATAGAGCTTTTAACCATTGCCCAACTAGATTTATTCAATGTTGATGTAAACTGTAGTAAATCGGTGAAAACTTCACAATAGGTTGTATTAGGCATAGATAGATAGATATCATCAGGAGTACTGTTGAAAACTAGGAAGTATTTGACAAAGGTCATGTTCTCGAGTACAATACTCCACAAAGATGTATGTGTACACATTTTATAACCGGGAATTAAACTCAAGACCTTTTTGTATATCTATGATACCTGGCGGGGTTGTAAATGGTCATATTGTTTGACGTAAGACATTCAATAAATTGCTCTTTGAAACATTCAAAAGTCGAGAAAAATAATCACCTAACGTTACCCAAAAATTCCGCCGAAAAGATCAATACTACTTGCATCTTCGAGCATAATCATTCATCAGACACTTTAACTAAGATGTTAGTGGTGTAATTACCCGCCGGTATTCACTTGAAAGTAGATGAGAATATAAAATTTCAAACTTATGTGATTATCAAAAAACAACCTTGAAATCATTAAATTTTCCTCAAGTCATTGTTATCAAAAGTCTTTTTGCATTACGGGGTTTTGAAGATTGTTAAGTTACACATTTTTTGAAACCATGAATCGATCAGTGTTAGACCACTATTAGAAACCTGGAAGCACTGAAAGAGGGCCGTCAAGTCCTGGTGTGGGACTCCTCAGCAGTGCGCATCCACGACTCCTGCACCCCGCAGGATTCGAACCCAGGACCTTCGGTAATGTGCGCGAACGCCCTAACCGTCAGACCACTGAGCCAGTATCCAGCGGTGTTAATGTCTAACTTGATCAAATTCACGGAGTTGCGCAACCTCATACACAGTCTTCGGTAGGCAGTGTCTGTGTATGAGGTTCTGGGTTCGAATCCTGCAGGCTGCAGGAGTCGTGGATGCGCACTGCTGAGGAGTCCCATACCAGGACGAAACGGCCGTCCAGTGCTTCCAGGTTTCTAATGGTGGTCTAACATTGATCGATTCATGGTTTCAAAAAGTCTTTTTACCGAGTTTAGACTTTCTAAAGAATACTGTCATCAGTTTGTGCATTGTCTTGTGTAACATTTTGTGTCTCCAATTATAAAAAGTTCATTTTTTTTCTGAATTCTTCTTTGAGTTTTTATTTGAACTTCACGCATTTTCATACTGTAATCAATTGTTTTGATTACGTAACTTTTCATGTCAACTTTTTTTTCCATGAACTTGTCTTTATGAACTTTTAAAATCGTCTTCGTTGAGAATTTTATCTAATATACATAAATATGTGATCATTCAAACATTCCTTATTATTTATTACTGTTTTTATGATTTTCACTAGTAAGCAAATTTCCGATGTATGTATGTATGTATTTCTTTTGAAATTTTTTCTTAGATAAGTAATACCATTGGTGTGTAGGTAGTAACTACCAAAGACAAATGGGTGAGGTCACCCAAAATCTCTAGATTGATCAGAGTTAGACATTAACACCTCCGGATGCCGGCCCAGTGGTCCGATGGTTAGGCGTCCGCGCACAATACCGAAGGTCCTGGGTTTGAATCTTGCGAGGTGCGGATGTCGTGGATGCACACTGCTGATGAGTCCCATACCAGGACGAAACGGCCGTCCTTCAGTGCTACCAAGTTTCTAATGGTGGTCTAGTAACAATGATTGATTGATAATTTCAAATGTGTAAAAATACAAATCTCCAAATCTCTAAATGGAAATACCATTAATTTCAGGTTGTGAGTAATTCAAACGAAACTATGAAATGAGATGAATGCACAATACTAACTGCAGAACTGGATATTGCACGTTTAAATCTTAAGGAATGCATTAATTCTTCTAACATTACAGGTAATCCATTATAATGACAGTTATCTAACACTCAGTAGTGCAAGGGTTTTAAATTCCAAAAAGCTACCACTTCAGTTTCAAACTCACTCACTATTCTAAAATGGCGGACTATATTTAGGCAAAATCGATATAATGCATTCTTGATTGATCGAATCTAATCATGACTAAGAGATAAGTAGATAAGTAGAACATTGATTACTACTCAAGGATTAAATAGATCTATATTGGATCTTACAGTCAAATGTATTACAGATAGTCTTTGTCACACACACACACAAACATACACAGACTAAACCCATTGAAAACAATGAATGCCTATGTTGCACAAATTTTCACCTATTCAACAATATCCCACAAACGTTATTACAGTTTCTGTCAAACTTTATTAGTTTCGGGGCACCGATTTGGAGGTTTGCGTTTTTTACACATTTGAAATCATCAATCAATCATTGTTACTAGACCACCATTAGAAACCTGGAAGCACTGAAAGACGGCCGTTTCGTCTTGGTATGGGACTCATCAATGGCAGTGAGCATCCACGACTCCTGCTCCTCGCAGGATTCGAACCCGGGACCTTTGGCATTGTAGGCAAACGCCTTACCATCAGAGGAGTGCTTCCAGGTTCCTAATGGTGGTCTAACAATGATTGATTGGTGATTTCAAATGTGTAAATAACTTTATTAGATCAAATTTCTTTTTTTTCATTATCGAGTTATGAAGATTTTTTTTTACTAATGAAATCACGAATTAATCATCGTTAAACCAACTGTCAAGTCCTGTTATGAGACTCATCAGCAGTACACATCCATAACTCTCGCTACTCTTAAGAATTGAACTGCCGAACTTCAGTCTTACATGCGAACGCTTAACTTCCAAACCCCTGAGTCGGTATCCAACTGTGCCAATGTCTAACTCTGATCAATCTAAAGTTTTACGCAACCTCAAACATTGTCTTTGTTAGGTAGGTAACTGCCTATACTCAACAGGCTTGAACTCCTCCACTGGTCAAACTCTTCTCACTAGAACTTCAAGAATTCCTTTCATCAAACAGCTAGTCACTAATGAACTCACTTTATGATTTTTTTTACTTTCATGATAGAATTTTTAATTATAATAAACATCTATACTTACCGGTAAAGATAAAAATTTCCCCCAAGAAGAAAATTAAAATAAAACTGAATCAACTAATTTGAGATTCTTTTAAATGTGAACAAACAATAAATTGCCCATTGGTCATTTAACAGTGAAATAATATGATTGGATTAATTTATCAGAATACAATCATTGACGCCCTAAATGGAATGAAACAATTTGACCTAATAATCTGCGTGATACAATAAAATGAATTCTAAACATTGAGGAGAAAACAAAGAAAAAAAAACGCTTTTATTCATCGTAATTCAAATTTTTATAATAATAATAATAAATGTCCTTAATTATTTTTGTTCGATGAGTAGAGTTATCTCTCTCTGTATGTATGTTGAATTTATTTTTTCTTTTCTTTTATTGACCAACTAAATCAATCAACAAAAATACTTACTTACTTACTTACTTACTTACTTACGCCTGTTAACCCCAATCGAGCATAGGCCGCACACCAGTTTTCTCCAACCAACTCTGTACTGGGCTTCCTTCTCCAGTTCTGTCCAATGTTTGTTGATTCATCTCATATCCTTCTTTATTTCTCGATGTAATGTATTCCTTGACCTTCCTCTTTTCCTTTTGCCTTGAGGGTTCCATGTGAGGGCTTGTCTCGTGACGTAGTTAGGTGCTTTTCGCAGTGTGTGTCCTATCCACTTCCAATGCTTATTCCTGATTTCCTCCACTCGAATCTGGTTTGTTCTCTCCCACAGTACGTTGTTGCTGATGGTGTCTGGCCAACGAATCCGAACTATTTTGTGTAGACAACTGTTAATAAACACTTGTATCTTCTGGATGATGGCTTTGGTAGTTCTCCAAGTTTCCGCTCCATACAGTAGAACTGTCTTGACATTTGTATTAAAAATCGTGACTTTGGTTTCGGTTGAAAGTTGTTTGGAGTTCCAGATATTTTTCAATTATAGAAATGTAGCCCTTGCTTTGCCAATCCGTGCCCTCACATCTGCATCGGATCCACCTTGGTTGTTGATGATGCTGCCCAGATATGTAAAGGTGTTAACGTCCTCCAAGTCATCTACATCAAGAGTGATTTGGTTGGTGCATGTTGTGTTGCATCGGAGAATTTTGCTTTTTCCTTCATGTATGTTGAGGCTGGTTCTACACTGGTCGTCTTCTCTTGCATTTGTTGTTGCGTTTGCGATAGAAGAGCCAGGTCATCTGCGAAGTCCAACAAAAAAAAATGGTAAATAATTTTAATTTTCATCATCGTATTTATTTCGAAGGAAGAAATATCAGTAATCTCTAGTAACCAAAGTATAAATTTCATTGAAACTATGAATTAATCAATGTTAGACCACCATTAGAAATTTGAAAGTACTGAATAACCGTTCCGTTCTAGTTAGTATGAAATTCATCGTAAGTGCGTATCGACAACCTCTGCTCTCAGTAATCGAACCAAGGACCTTCGATCATGTTCGTAAACGCTTAACCTCTGGACCATTGAGACGGCATCTAATGGTGTTTAGTGTTTAACTTCGACCAATCCAAGGTATTGCTCAACCTAACCCATTGTCTTCCGTAGGTGATTACCTACAGTCAACAAGGTTGAACTCCATTGGTCACTTCTCTTGTCACTAGAACTCCAAGAAATTCTTCACCGAACTAGTCATTAGTGAGCATATTTTACGGTTTTCATTATAGAGCAACGGAGATTATCACGTCTCATTAAAATTATGAGTCGATCATTCTGCTCATAATTTCAATGAGACGTGATAATCTCCATTACTCTATAATGATGAATCATAAACTGTGCTCATTAGTGACTAGCTTCGTTAAGAAATTCTCGAATTTCTAGTGAGAATACGTGACCAGTGGAGTTTAACCTTGTTGGTTGTAGGCAATAACCTACGGAAGACAATGGGTGAGGTTGATCAATACCTTGGATTGATGAAAGTTAGACATTAATAATACCTTTGCTGGGGTCGGCTAAGTGACCAAGAGGTTAAGCGTTCGTGCACCGAAAGTCCTGGGTTCGATTGCCATGTGCGGAGATCTCTAATGATGGTCTAACAATGATTAATTCATAATTTCAATGAAATTTAATGAACTCTGTCACTCTATGATGAAAAATAATGGATTTGTTCAATATTCTATTCTTTTTATAAGGCATCTTAATTAATCAACACAATTTTTGTCTGATGACTAGTTAAGTTCAATTATTATCAAGAGTGAGACATGAATTAATTGTAGTGTTAATGATATACGAAAATCATTTGGACATGTAATCATCACATCTTAAGGTGGAATAAATAATTAACTTTAAAAAAATGATTATAACTATTGGTTAGGATGTCTATTTTTATTCACCGAATGCCTCGATGAGCTATGTTTTGTAGTGTAGGAGTAGATTGGAAGAAAGCTAGGGGTGGCCAAACCAAAACATGGTAGAAATCCATGAAATCACTAACAAGTGGACTGAGTCATGTTGGTATATGTAGGCTACCTGGTTAGGGTTAGCGAGATGATAATAATCGATGGTTAGAGACATTGAACGACATGACTCAAAATCGTTTGCAATGACGCAAGTGCATTCATTCACTGTGTTCTCTCAAATTCTAACCTTCTGTATTCCTCATCATTTCTGTCTTTCTCTTTCTAAATTTATCTCACTGAATTATACTTCCTGAATCATATCTTCGAACCCAAATCTTCTCCATTACTGCTTATACTTCTACTGTCTCTACCACTGTGGGATTTGAACTGACAATTGTGTCTCTGTGCTAATGTGGTACGGCAACCTGAACTTATGTACTTATGTACGAAGTCTTACGTTGTAACTGACTGACTGACTGACTTACTTACTGAATGGATAGTCAGTATCAATTACAAAAACAAAGTTTACTATGTACAAATCTGACTGTTAATCAGTGTTAATTAAAGCATCCAGTTATTGCTTTGATTTGTTTTTTGGTTGTCAAATTAATACTCTTCTATCTCCTTAGTATTCCTACTTCCACCATGCAATTCATACGCTCAGGTATTCAATATCAGTTAACTCTTGTTACAAAAATTACCGATGTACTTCAGAAGTTTAATGAAATCTTCTTCTGAATTAGTTTATTTTCGTTCTTAATGGTCTTCAGTTTCAAGTTTTACAGTAACCCTCGACCTCCTTCAAAGAATAATAAAACAGAACCTACATTATCAAACTTTACAATTGTAACTTATTTGTTAGAATATAATCATTCCTGAAAAATTAAACAAATATGAGACTAATCACTACACAATGGTGAGTCATTTGTAAATACATTTCAATCCTGAAAGTGGTTAGTAGACAGTCGAAAAGAAAAGCTCAATAGAAACATTTTTTAAACGAGGAAACTGACTAATGACAGTTTGAATTCTACATGAATTTACAAGTATACCTTACTGGCAAATATGTAAACTGGCGATAGATATAAACCCAGAAAGATTTTTTACTGACTACATTCAACTACTGAATTGTTTGATTTAAGTAATAAATTAATGTTAGAGCTAATATGACATTGACAATTAGTCATGCCTGTAGCAGTTCAGATATTGTTGAAAATAAAACAGCTGTTATGGGTAGAATGTAAATGTTTTAAATTAATCTGTAAATTATTCTACGTTGATTAACAGAATAAAACTCCTTCTTAGAATTTATGACAAATTTAATCACAAATTTGATTGTGACCGATTCAGTATCGTATGAGGGCGGATGTTACTTCCCAGCTGCTCAGATCGTGAAAGGGTTCTGGTTGTCAGAAGGGGCATCAAACTCGTGACTTCCGAAGGAACTCAGCTGTCATCATGAGACATCATAACTCTTCTAAATAAAGACCTAATTCCCAGGTCAGAGTTTAAATGGTTTGAATAGGTTTGCCTTGTCGCCGTTATTTTGGCGATTTAGTTTTCGACGGAATGGTGTCGTCAACCCCGGGCTTGGGACCAGCAGTAGCTCTGGAGGGGCTCTAGGCGGATGTCCGCGAGATGATAGTAATCTATGGTTAGACACACTGAATGACATGGCTCAAAACCGTTTTCAATGGCACAGGTCAATCCATTCTTTGACTCCGCTCAAATCCTAATCCTATGGGTTCTTTATTACCTTTAACTTTCTATTTTGAAGTTTATTTCACAGGATATCTTCGAACCCTAATGTCCCCGATTACTGCTAATACTTCTACTAGCTCTGCTACTATGGGATTTGAATTGAAAATTGTGTCTCTATGTTAATGTGGTATGGTAGCTGAAAAGACGTACGTACGTACGACCTACATTGTAACTGACTGACTGACCGACTGATTACAAACTGAGTCGGAAGCATAATAATTAGGAATAAAATTCTACTACTACTACTTATAAGTAGCTCAAATGTTTACATCAATATATTTGGATGTGATTTTTTTATCGCTGAGTTCAATCATTAAATTCATATGTATATTCACGTTTCACAAATGAAAGGTAACCATAGAAGCATAATGAATGAAAGTTTGAATTTTGATTGAGAAATGATTAGAGATCAAAAAATTGAAACGTTTTTATGATCATGTTTAAATTGAAATTCAAAATGGCGACAGCAATGATAATCATGTGAGTATTTGTTGATATAATTTTCATGGAACTCAATAAAATAAAGCAGATTATTATTTGATATATTTTAACAAGTTAATGAATTTTTTTTTAAATTCCCATGGTTTCGATCATCTGAGAGTATTCAATGTCATCCTCACCTATGTATGCATCAACTAAGATTATCTGCAACAATGTTAATGCTCACATTGAAACTTCAGCCTAGGTATTTTTCTCTTCAAAGTCTATCTAGTGAAACTACGGAGGCCAGATAGATGGACACTTATGTAATGTCTATGACATTTGTCATAACGTTAGTCTGCCCAGTGATTTTGCAGTTGATTGTAGAAAGGGATTCGTTTCAGAATTAGCTACTTACCTAGATGTAATAAGTTACATAATATAACCATGAAACTGTGACTTAGATCATACGAACAGAGAACTTTCGTATTCACTGTCATGCTGATTGATATAGATTAGCAAAAGATGACTATGGTAAGAAACCACCATATCCCAATTACATATTAACTCAATAGATCACACAACTTGTAATGAATGAACCATTATGCACAACAAATGCGCGAATTCGACAGGTGTCAGAATCGGTTAACTGAGATTCAAAACTAAGATATAAGGTTCATGTTTATTAAATTACATTAAATTTGGTATAGTAAATGTAACAACAGTTTATAGAATAAAAATGAAAGTCTGTGATTGAGGGAAAAAGGCATTCACGTAAACCAAATGCCAGGGATTACACACTAAGAAGTAAAATTTACTGATATTCTAAAAAAGAAGCCTTCATGGTAAGTCATTTTTTTAATTATCCCAATCTTTATATCATTATCAAGAAGAATTTTAAATTATCCCGTTGTCGCTAATCTTGACTATATAACTAACACTATTAATGAGGCATTTAGTGGAGAATGATTCAGTTTATCAGTGGTGCACGTCACGAACTGACAACATATGATATAGTACTGAAGATCGAATAGTACTGAACATCTACTTCGTCCAGGCGGCATTGGTCAACTTAACAATGCAAACCTATGATCCAACTAATTCTCCAGTCAAAGACCATTGAGTCCTAAACGTTTAACACTAATCACTAGGTTAGAATCCAATGACACATAACCTCCCATTCCAATTAATTTATGTACAGTATTCGTTAGTTTTGATTAATACCTAACTAATTTCAATTTACAATGAATACTAATCACACTTCAAACCATTTTATAACACATTTAGGCAAAAATATAGTTTTTCCATTAATGATCTGAATCAAAACAAGTTCTCTAAGTTACATTAAGATATTACAACCAGTTCAGGATTGAAACGATCATCGTTAACAATAATTTATGATCATCGTTGCTCTGTAAAGTGAGTTAATTGATTTTTAAGAAAATATGGACAATTGCTATTTGTTTAAAACAAATATTCTCTTTTATAAATTTGCATACTACAGTAAGGAAGTAGAGTGTATCAGGGAAAATGTGACGCATTGGTACATTCAGAGCACTCTTCACACACACACACACACACACCAAGGTGTTCACACATAAATTGCTATTTTTAAATATACTTCAGAATCGAACGTCCTCAGTTCGATTCCCACTTGCGGTGTGCATCTGTGTTTCCAATAGTAGTCTAACATAATTACAATGATAATTTGTTCAACTTAGGTTTATCCGATGCAACACAACATGCACAAACCAAATCACTCTTGATGGAGATGCATTGGAGGACGTTAACACTTTTACATATCTGGGCAGCATCATCGACAACCAAGGTGGATCCGATGCAGATGTGAGGGCACGAATCGGCAAAGTAAGGGCTGCATTTCTACAATCGAACAACATCTAGAACTGCAAACAACTTTCAACCAAAAAAACCAAAATCACGATTTTCAATACAAATGTGAAGACAGTTCTACTGTATGGAGCGAAAACTTGGAGAACTACCAAAGCTATCATCCAGAAGATACAAGTGTTTATTAACAGTTGTCTACGAAAAATATTTCGGATTCGTTGGCCTGACACAATCAGCACCAACCTACTGTGTGAGAGAACAAACCAGATTCTAGTGGAGGAGGAAATCAGGAAGAAGTGTTAGTGGAAGTGGATAGGACACACACTACGAAAAGCACCCAACTGCGTCACGAGACAAGCCCTCACATGGAACCCTCAAGGAAAAAGGAAAAGAGGAAGGCCAAGGAACACACTACGCCAAGAAATAGAGAAAGATACGAGAGGAATGAACAAACATTGGACAGAACTGGAAATGGAAGCCCAGGACATAGTCGGTTGGAGAATGCTGCTGGTGGGCGGCCTATGCTCCATCGGGGGTAACAGGCGTAAGTAAGTAAGGTTTATCCAATTAGGACAATGCAGCGTACTTGGACAGTTAATTTATTTGCATATCTGTCAAATATATATAATTAGATTAAGTTTACAGAGCAGATTTCAGTGTGGAGATTTCTTAAAAGACTGTGGTTTTGATAAATATCCACTGGTGGTTTGTTACGATCCTTAATATCCGATTTCTAGATACACTCACTTCCTTATATGACTGTAAAACAACTAGAATACTTTAATCGTCAAACCGACTGGATATGTCCACAAATTATTGTATTTATTCATATAACCTGCAAACTCAAACAAAGACAGGTAGGCTGGGATCTTGACTTGGAAAATAACTAACCTCCTCCATTAGTAGTGCGCCTTGCTAATTATTTCTCACTAACATTTTGACCTTGAGACTGTCTATGCTGTTAGACTTTTACATATGTACATGATATGTCTAGGCTGATATATATTTCAGCCTATCATTGTCAAGAAAATTTCTCTCTCCAACACCCTAACATCAAGTTGTTAATCCTGTCATTATTTGTTCATTGATTTTTTTGACACCTTTTACCATTTTCGCTAGTCGAATAGAGATCGTTTAACAGAACAAAATTTAAAAATGTAGCCCAAACAACAAATGAAACTTTCAGTTGATTTGCAACATCAAGTTTGAGTTGAGTTTTTTTTTTGCCTCCAAAATACTCGTATAATATACTGTGATTGTTTAAAACTGATTATAATTATAATAACAGTATTACACTAATCACTATATGAGATAACCTCAGTAAAGCCAGCCAACGCTTAGAATCAGACTCATAATGAGACCTTATAATATAAAGCAACCTAAAAAAAAATATTAGAGTCAATATAAATCCAACTCTTCATACTGATAATCTACCCCAACACATACGTAAAATACCCACTAATCCCAACTTCATTATATAACCTCTCAGGATTATACTAACAGGTCTACTAGCCTCAGCATGAACTAAAGGTAACCACCCATGAAAAGGAAACAATGGAATCTTAGAAGAAAATATAATAGCTACTACAACAAGTACCACCCTACAAGCTACCAAAATAAACACATATGGTCAGAATAAATAAGCTTGCACTTAAGCATGGAAGACAATAAATACCTGTGAACATGTGGTATAAGGCAGAAAAATCAAGGCAAGCTATTTGATAAAGTCTAAGTTACATGTAATCTCGACTATACCAGTACTAACACGGCAGATCAAGTTTAGGTTACCGATGATGGGTTGTTCCTACATGTGTGTATACTACTTAAACTCCTCCTGCGAAGCTAGTTACGTAGGCTATATTATCGAGGCTTCATCCTTGCGTATTCATGAAAATGCATGGGCTTAACTGGGAAAAACACGCGAAATCTGTCAGCAACGCCATCCTCTAAATATTGAATATTATGTTAAAATAGATAAAGGTTTCCCTGTTTTTCATCAGGTTTCAAACAATCTGCGTGAACGAGCTAGATTCTTACATTATTTGAAGTTATTTGGAACAACTGTAGAAAACTTAACTAATGCATCTTGAAGACATGTTCAACCTTATCTTTCCCAATTCACTAGAATTCTTATAAAAATTACTCTGAAAGCACTTCTTTTATTACAAATTATATTCCAACCCAGGAACTTCGGTCTTGCATGCGAGTGCCTAAACTCTAGACCACTGAGCCGGTATCTAACGTGGAGTCACACTGTTGATGAGTCCTATACCAGGACGAAACGACCATCCAGTGGTTTACAGGTTTCTAACGGTAGTCTAACATTGATCGATTTATGATTTCATAAAGTAACTTAACAATCTCCACAACCCCATAATGAAATTATATTCGCATAATGTTATTATTATTATTAATATTATTATTATTATTATTATTATTATCATTATTATTATTATTATTATTATTAGTATCTCCATTAAACAGATAAAATTTTCCTACCATGCATATGGCTGACCTTTTGTAAATGACCTTTCTTATTTACAAAGAATACATGTTTATCAAATGTAAGCTTTAACAGACGCAGAAGTTCATCATTTTAAACATGCCTCATTTTAGTCTCCGTAACATAATACAATAATTATGGAATTATAGCTGTTGGGCGTGATGATGATGACTTACTTACTTACTTACTTACGCCTGTTACTCCCAATGGAGCATAGGCCGCTCACCAGTTTTCTCCAACCAACTCTGTCCTGGGCTTCCATTTCCAGTTCTGTCCAATGGTTGTTCATTCCTCTCATATCTTTCTCTATTTCTCGGCGTAGTGTGTTCCTTGGCCTTCCTCTTTTCCATTCGCCTTGAGGACTCCATGTGAGGGCTTGTCTCGTGACGCAGTTAGGTGCTTTCCGCAATGTGTGTCCTATCCACTTCCAACGCTTCTTCCTGATTTCCTCATCCACTGGAATTTGGTTTGTTCTCTCCCACAGTAAGTTGTTACTGATCGTGTTTGGCCAAAGAATCCGAAATATTTTGCGTAGACAACTGTTCATAAACACTTGTATCTTCTGGATTATGGCTTTGGTAGTTCTCCATGTTTCCGCTCCATACAAGTAGAACTGTTTTAACATTTGTATTGAAAATCCTGATTTTGGTTTTGGTAGAGAGTTGTTTGGAGTTCCGGATATTTTTCAACTGTAGAAATGCAGCCCTTACTTTGCCAATCCGCGCCCTCACATCTGCGTCCGATCCACCTTGATTGTCGATGATGCTGCCCAGATATGTAAAAGTGTTAACGTCCTCCAAGGCATCTCCATCAAGCGTGATTTGGTTGGTGCATGTTGTGTTGCATCGGAGAATTTCGCTTTTTCCTTTATTTATGTTGAGACCTACTGCTGCAGAGGCTGCTGCTACACTGGTCGTCTTCTCTTGCATTTGTTGTTGAGTGTGCGATAGAAGAGCCAGGTCATCCGCGAAGTCCAGATCGTCCAGCTGAGTCCTAACTGTCCAGTTTATACCGTGCTTCCCTCCAGACGTCGACGTCTTCATAATCCAGTCGATCACCGGGAGAAAGAGAAAGGGCGAGAGTAAGCAACCTTGCCTCACACCGGTCTTCACCTCAAAAGAGTCTGTCAGCTGACCTCCGTGTACGATTTTGCAGTTGAATCCATCATAAGAGTTCCGTATGATGTTGACTATTTTCTCAGGCACACCGTAGTGTCGAAGAAGCCTCCACAGTGTTTTCCTATCCACGCTATCAAATGCTTTCTCGTAGTCGATGAAGTTGATGTAGAGTGGTGAGTTCCATTCAATTCATTGTTCCACAATGATCCGTAATGTAGCAATTTGGTCAGTACATGATCGATCCTTACGAAACCCAGCCTGTTGATCTCGAAGTTGGGCGTCTACGAAGTCCTTCATTCTGTTTAACAATACTCTGTTGAAGACTTTGCCTGGTATTGAGAGAAGAGTGATGCCTCTGTAGTTCTCACACTTGCTGAGATCGCCTTTCTTTGGTATTTTGATCAGGTATCCTTCTTTCCAATCTGATGGTACTTGTTCCTCATCCCAAATCTTCTTGAAGAGAATGTGAAATATTTTCGCAGTTGCTTCCACATCTGCTTTCATTGCTGGAATGTTGTCTGGTCCTGCTGCTTTGCCGCTCTTGATTTGTCTGATGGCCATACTGATCTCCTCAATTGTAGGTGCGCCAATATTAATTGGGAGGTCCGTGGATGCTGCTTCGATGTTGGGTGGGTTCAGTGGAGCTGGTCGATTCAATAGTTCCTTAAAGTGCTCCACCCACCTATTTCGCTGTTCGTCAGTGTTGCTGATTATTTTCCCTTCCTTGCTTGTCACTGGTCGTTCTGGTTTACGATAGTTTCCGGCGAGCTTCTTTGTAGTTTCGTACAATTGTCTCATGTTTCCTTCTCTTGCAGCCTTTTCCGCCGTCATTGCTAGATCTTCCACATATTTTCGTTTGTCAGCTCTGATGCTGTTTGCTTCTGTATACTCGGCTCGCGCCTTAACTTTCTCTGCTCTTGTTCGGCTGACATTCACTGATGCCTTCTTGTTCCTCCTTTCTTGAATTTTTTCAAGAGTACCAACAGAGATCCATTCTTTGTGATGGTGCTTCTTGCGACCAAGGACCTCCTGACATGTTGAAGTGATTGCCTCCTTAATCCCTTTCCAATTGTTCTCCAATGTTGCTTCGTCTCCATTGAGTAGATCCTGAAAGGCCTGGAACCTATTGGTGAGGGCTATCCTGAATTCGTTGAGCTTTACAGTATCCCGAAGAAAAGACGTATTTAACTTCTGTGATGTTGTATGCCCCGTTATCCAGTGCTTTTTTAGCTTCAGTTTCATTTTGGCGATTATCAAATGGTGATCTGAGGCTATATCAGCTCCTCTCTTGGTTCTCACATCCTCCACGGTCCTTCTGAACGTTTTGTTGATACAGATATGATCAATCTGGTTTTGAGTAGTGTGGTCCGGTGAAATCCATGTGGCTTTGTGAATGCGTTTGTGCGGGAATATTGTGCCACCGATGACCAGTTTGTTGAAGGCACATAGGTTTGCAAATCTCTCACCGTTTTCGTTTCTTTCTCCCAGTCCATGTCGTCCCATGATGTCTTCATATCCAGTGTTGTCCATTCCAACCTTGGCATTCAGGTCTCCCATAAGAATCGTCAAATCTTTTGGTGAACATTTCTCGACGATTGACTGCAGCCTTTCGTAGAATTGATCTTTAACGTCGTCATTGTAGTCATTGGTAGGTGCATAACATTGGATGACGTTCATTGTAATCTCCTCTTTCTTTGTTTTTAAGGATGCTTTAATGATCCTCGGTCCATGAGATTCCCATCCTATCAGTGCCTTTTGTGCATGTATGGACAGCATCAGTGCAACTCCTTGTGTATGTGAAGCATTTTCCTCTTCATGACCAGAGTATAACAGCAGTTCCCCTGAAGCTAGTCTCAGTTGTCCTACCTGTGTCCAATGCGTTTCACTGATGCCGAGCACCTCGAGGTTGTATCTTTTCATTTCTGCCGCAACTTGAAATAGTCTTCCAGTCTCCCACAATGTACGAACGTTCCATGTACCTAAAAGAATGGTTGCTCTGGTTGTCAGAAGAGGCATCGGCCCCGTGACTTCCGAGGGAACTCGGCTTTCATCACGCGACGTCATAATTGTTCTTCCAACTCCCAGGGCAGAGTTAAAATGGTTTGAATTATTTTTTCTGGTTAGCGTTTTTTTGGCAAGTGAGATTTCAACGGAACAGGGTCGCCAACCCCATGTCCAACCCTCCTCCTTTATCCGGGCTTGGGACCGGCAGTAGCCCCTAAGGTTCTACTGGCGGAGTTGTGATGATGATGAAATTATTGAAAACATTAAGTCGCTCAAATATTCTTTGTTTGTAAAAATGCTCTATCAACAGTTTTAAACTTCTGAATCAGTTTTATTGGATTCCAAACATTAGAAAATTAAACTATAGGAAAGAAACGCAAGACGGTATTTTAATGTAGTTTTATAGTGATAAGCAATGATGGATGGTGGCTAGCTGTGTATAGTCCAGGACGCGCGTTTCGCCCTCTTATTTAAGGCTCATCAGCTGAACGAACCTACACCCTATATATATATATATATATATATATATATATATATATGTACTTTCACAATGATTTGTTATGACTGTAACTGATCAGTTTATTAATGGCACTTATCAAGACAATCCTCACAAGATACTCATATATCAGAGGATACTGATCAAATGATGTTTCTAGTTATATATCACGATACTAGCAGCAGTTAAACTACTAAAAACTGCAGAGGCAGTTAAAATATTGTTTTTCTAGTACTGGATTTCAGTGAAACACGCACCTACCAGCTCTCTAATAACCCAACCGTGATCTTTTAAGTCTCAAGATGAGAGTTTCTATCTTCACACTACCAAAACTAATGCTCATTGGTTTGAATTTCTAACTAACTAGAGTAAACTCATGATATTGGGCAACAATTATCTAGTGGCATTAGAGATAATTTTTTCAGTAATAAAATCCACAGCTACTCATTAGCATTCCAGTAATCACCGGTCGAAATTACAGAGGAAGAGAAAATTTAAATAGGAGAGATAGAGGGAGAGGGAGAAATTCAATAAAAATGCTATGATTAGTTGGAATTTTAAATAACTTACACCATTTCTAAGAACTTAATAATTTTCACTGCAAAGGGTTGTGGAGATTGTTGAATTGATTTGAATTCATGAATCGATCAATGTTAGACCATCATTAGAAGCCCCTAAAGCACTGGATGGCCGTTTTGTCCTGATATGAGACTCTTCGACAAAGCGCATCCATAATTCCCGCTAATCGCAGGAATCGAAACCAGGACTTTCGGTCTTGCATGTGAACGTTTAAACTCGAAACCATAGAGCCGGCATTCAACGGCGTCAATGTCTAACTTCGTTCAGTTCAAGATCTTGCGCGACATCATCTATTGTTGTCTTCAGTTAGCACTGCTTCATTCACACCCGGACATGATTGAAATTCACTGGCCACGACTTCTCACTAGAACTATGAGAATTTCCTCATGGAGGTAGTCACTAGTGAGCACATTATAATTTTCACTATAGGGTTAACGAGATAGTCGAGTTATTTTAAAATTATGAACATAATAACTGTAACCAAGTGGTTTAACGCTTGTGATCACAATATATAAATGAACTGAGAGCTTATGCAATGAGTAAAAATATGTGCTTTAATCCACTCGAGCATTCACTTCAAATAGTTGAAAAATCAAAACATTGGATTTGTTTAAAGTAGAGTACTATTATCAATCAACACAATAATCAAACAAAAAACTTCAATTCAACTCGTTTACATGAGTCAAGTTAGATTCAAAGAAATAATCCCCACAATATAGTAATAAATCGCCATAAAACATATGTTATGTACGAAACTAATCAATGGTTAGAAATTTCTAGAATATTTTTATGATTGAAACATATTTAAATTAGTTGATAAAAATATTCTTTTAAAAAAACCTCAATAAAATTTGTTCTAGACAATGCCCAAACTAAGCAGATCGATTAGTCTAGTCACACATTTTTGATAAAATGCATCGGCGTTGCAAGTAAATAGAATTCGATTGAATGTGAGCATCAAAATTGAGACTCATTGTGTAGTCTGTGTACTTTTTTTCATATCGAGCCCACATGGCTTGGTTCAGCCTTTGAACAATTTGATCGATCAGTTCTTCTCAAGTCATTCATACATCTTCTGACCTTGTCGACTATTAGCCAGCTTATTGGTTGTTTTTATTCTAATGAGTGTGGGAATGACACTTGTTGATTATTACATGTCTAGTTTATTTTGTCTAACTATCAATACTTAGTCATGATTCATCGTATGGGGTTAGCTCGTTTTCCTTCGCTTCGGTTTGCTTGTACGCTTGTAGCTTCTAATTACCACCGTAGCACAAACGGGGTTTGCCCAAGTATGATGTACGGCAATTGAAGGGATGGTTTACTTAATCGCATACTAGATTTTATTCATAAGTATCAGAGTCATTGCGGGCCACTTTGGATTTAACGCAGCCACTAAAACTGATATTCGTCTGTCAAGTTTGAAATATAAGAATGAGCAATCTGGATTCCATTGTTATTGTCATCAACCGACACTACTCTAAAGAAATCTTTTAAAATAATAAACACCTACAGACAATCAACAGAAAGAAATGATCTTAGATGCATATAACTATATATTAGTAAGAGATATTCACTCTTCACGTTTCAAGCTGATACTGAAACGAAATCACTTGATACTGAACATTAAGAAATGGTCAGATAAAACCTATACTACTAGTCGGTGAAAAGTAGCATGTATAGACATACGAAAATGAAAAAAACGGATACATTAAAAAACAACTGACTTTAAAAACTAACAATTAACGCATGAAATAGATAACATGCATTGTTTCCAAAACGATCCTAATTGAATAATGTAGTAAGGTTACTAACTTATTTACGCCTGTTACCCATAATGGAGCATAGGCCGCTGACCAACGAATTATTTTTATGGTTAGCGCTTTTTTTAGCGGGTTGGATTTCTACGGGATGGAGTCGCTAACCCTATGCCCAACCTTCCTCCTTTATCCAGACTTGGGACCGACAGAAACCCTAGAACGGCTCCAGGCGCGGATGTCCACTCTCTACATTCTTGTTTAATTTAGTCATAGACATGCTCCTAGAAATAACCTTATCCTCGTCCAACTTTCTAGGAGTCGACTTTCTACCAGGAAAATCACTTGTTGACTTAGAATATACCGATGATATAGTTCTATTTGATGAAGACACTGACAAAATGCAGAGACTTCTGACCGCCCCAAGCAACAATGCAAGCATGTTCGGGATGCGGTTTTTCCCCTGAAATGTAAGATGTTACTTCAAGATTGGGTTGCATCGGTACCTGAACTAGTGATAGGGAGTGAAGTAGTCGAGCGTGTTGACCTCTTCAATTATCTTAGGAGTCTCATCAGCACTGATAGCCTGGTGACTGACGAAATCTCAGCAAGGATACTGAAGGCTCGATTAGCTTTTGCCAACCTGCGTTACTTACGGCGTAGGCGAGATATTTTCTTTTACTGACTAGAGGACGAGTGTACTGCGCAGTAGTTCGCTCCGTCTTACTTTATAGCTGCGAAACGTGGCCGTTAAGAGTAGAAGAAATTCGTAGATTACTGGTTTTCGATCATAGGTGTCTTCGAAGCATTGCTCGTATATCGTGGGACAACCGAGTACGCAGTGCTGTAGTTAGGAAACGAGTACTATGTAGGGATGGCAGATTAATAGATGAAGTGGTGAAACTTCATCAGTTGAGTTGGTGGGGACATGTGTTACGAATGCCCAACGACAGACTGTCGCGACGAGCGATGTTTTGTAGTGTCGTAGTAGGTTGGAAGAAAGCTAGGGGCGGCCAAACTAAAACATGGCAGAAATGCATGAAGTCACTGACAAGTGGACTGAGTCATGTTAGTAGATGTAGGCTACCTGTTTGGGGTCCGCGAGACGATAGTCACCAATGGTTAGAGACCTTAAACGAAATGGCTCAGAATCTTTTGCGATGGCGCAGATGCATCCATTCTTTGTGTTCTCTCTAATTCTAACCATCTGAATTCCTCATCATCTCTATCTATCTCTTTCTAAATTTATCTTACTGAAATATACTTCTCGAATCATAAACACAACAAATTTCTGTGAAACATAGTCAAGATATTTCCTTTAGACTATGTTCCAAACAAAAAGTCTATCCGTTTTATGTAAATTGTATAAGTTGAAAAATAAATAATTTATAAACCAATCAATTTATTGGTTACTATTATTATTACTTGGTTGGAAGACTTTAAAATCTTATTTTAATAATTAATTAAAATCTTACATCCTCAATTTCCGTTCAATTTTAATCGATTGAATAAAAAAAGAAGTTTTATTTTAAGTAAATTTTATTTGATTGACGTTCATTCACTGAATTGTTTGCATATGTTGATGTAGGAATCGTTCAATATCTTATTATTTTCAAGTGGTTAATATATGTGTACTGATTTAGGAAACATTTAAAAGTTGAAATCACGACTTGATCTTAACTGGAGCTGAAAGCAATGTATGTCTCGTCCTTCCTAATATTGAACTCCTCAGCTACGAACTTATTCACGACCACATAAGGTATAGTTGAATAAAGGATTTCTAGTCTCAAACACGAACGCTGAACGTTTAGACCACTAAGTTGGCATCTAATAGTGTTTGACTTTTATCAATCTATGATCCTGTCCAACCTTCATTTATTTTCTGAGATGGATAATTGTCTGACATCTGATGTAGGTTAAGTCCCACTAAGCAAGGCTTTTCTTTAGAACTTCAGGAATTACCTCTTGAAGCTGGTAAGTAACAAATGATTGTTATTTGTAGTATTTTTAAAGTTGAAATCACAAAACAACTACTACAATTTCCATTAATTCCCTGTACTAATAGTGATTAAATGCTGACTACTGAGTAGTCACAAAATATCTCATAAAGAATAATGTAACAGCTATTGAAATAGATACTCGAAACTTTCTAATCAATTGATTTAAAATAAATAGCTTACAAGCAATGAAAGTTATGAATCTTCGTTGTGTCTAGCTTTCTAATATCATCTTATTAATTACACATTTTTGAAACCATGAATCGATCAATGTTAAACCACCATTAGAAACCTGGAAGAACTGGATGGCCGTTTCATCCTGGTATGGGACTCCTCAACAGTGCGCACCCACGACTCCTGCACCCCGCCAAATTCGAACCCAGGACCTTCGGTATTGTGCGCGAACGCCTAACCATCGGACCACTGAGCCGGTATCTAACGGTGTTAATGTCTAACTTGATCAATTCACGGAGTTGAGCAACTTCATACACAGTCTTCGGCAGTTACTGTCTACACACGAACAGGTTGAACTTCACTGGTCACGTCTTCCCACTAGCACTCGGAGAAGAGTCCTCACGAAGCTAGTCACTAGTGAGCACAGGTAATTTGCATTACGGGGTTCTTGTGAAGATTGTTAAGTTATACATTTTTGAAACCATGAATTTTAGACAATTGAACAGCAAGTTTAGCTTAAGAAAATACATAAACTTATTCGAAATCTTATACAATGACAATCAGATTGTATTCAGAAAAATTTCTAAAACATTAAAATTTATCATTCTGAATAACAGTTTATGTTTCCATTTATCATCAATATATTTCACAGAAAAAGGAGCATGAAAGTTAAAATTGACTTTTGTCTGACAACATAATAAATCAGCACTTGTTACACGATGGACACATGTTCAATCTTCAAAACATCAATAAATTGTCATTTCAAGTTGATATGCTGGTCAAGTGATATGCTTGAAACTATTAAGAGTTCACCTCACACGGTAAACGGAAAGGAAGCAACGACTCAGTGACGCGATAGGTTACTCTAATCCATTGTCCCAGCCCCGGCTAATTAGATCAAGAAGTCTTGATAAGACGTCGAAAGTATATTCTACAAGCACCCACAATATATGAGGTTGCTAAGCACACAAATCAAGCTTATTTATACAATGATAGAGACGCCCTTAGGAGAGCCACAAAAATAGCTTACTAATTTAATCCATCAACCAATGACAATTAAGGATTTTCTGAGTGGGAAATGTAAGCTGTAGGTTTACTAAGCGTCTCTTGCCGTGAAAATAGAGAAATTCAAAATTTTAGAAATAAATTACAAAATTTGAACCTTTCAAGTGAGTTCTGAGGATCTAACGTCCCAAACACACATTTTCTACGATTTGCTAAGGTTTTCATCGAAAGATTTTCACTGTATCTATTCATTCAAAAATATATTTCAGTGTTACGTCTGCACGTAAACACGTCAACTCGATATACTTGAACTATTACGAGTTTACCTAGTCGGAAAAAGAGAGCGAGAATCGAGGATCCGGTGACACGACATGCTGCTCAAATCCGATTATCCCAGCCCCTCCCATATTGAGTAAAATAAGAAGACTTGATATGAAGGAGAACTGGTATTCTACAAGCATCCAGAAATTACGAGGTCCGAGTCCAGAAGAGAATCAGGATCCCGGACTAGGGATCCGGGACCGATTCCTGGTCCTGGTCATAAAACGTTACAGATATCGCGTATTTATACATTTTGGTCGATTAGGAAACAGCATCGAACTCTGTGACATTGACAGTTACGACGACCAATAGGAAGAAACATTTGAAGTGACATTGACAGTCAGGACAACCAATAAGGAACAACATTGGAGCACATGACATTGATATCTAGGACGACCATAAAATTGGCCAGTAGGAATTAACCAATAGGATATTGGATGAATATCTTAACATTCAGTGAAATGTTATATTACTTCGATAAACTAAGCGTTTAATATTCAGTTTTGTAATATTCGATTTCATAGTTGTCATTTTAGCGTTCGTCAACAATATTTTTATTGAATTCCATTTATTCAGAAAGAATAGGGGGTTGAATAAATCATAGAATTTTCATAGTTTAAGTAGTAGATTGATCTTAGTTAAACAACCATTTAAAACCATGACGTTACTGATGATGGAACCCAGGAATTTCGGTTGTCTAACTAAAATCAATCGGCAATGTGACCTGTGAAAATGCTACAATCTCTACAAACCATCTACCTATTAATAATAAACATATGCTTATTAGTGACTAAGTTCTAGAGATAATTCCTGGAATTCTAGTTAGAAGCCATGCCCAATGGAGTTCAACCATGTTGGGAGACAGTCAGCCGTCGTGGGCATTAAAAGACGACCTCATAATATGATGAATTGGTTAGATATGTACACCATTGAACGCCAACTAAGTAGTCTAGAAGTTAAGCGCCAGAGAGTAAGATCGATTTCCGATAATGGAATAATGCTTGCGTCTCGATGTCAAGCCACATGCTTAGAAAAAATAGCTGTCCAATGCTTTCTGATTTTCAATTTTTGTTTAACCACAATAAGTTCGTGATATTATTTATGAGAATTATTGAAGATGCCTTCACTTTCCTCTTACTAACAAGTTTGTTTCCATTTGGAAATTAATTTATCAGTGAAATTAATTTTCAAATATTCTTCTACAAACTCATCCGACAAGTCATCAACTTTATGAACGATTGTAACAAATTATTTTTAGATATAATGTTTTTACGATTAGAGTTATGGAGATTAGTGTTTTCTGAACATTGAAATCATCAATCAATCGTTGTTAGACCACCATTAGAAACCTGGAAGCACTGAAAGACGGCCGTTTCGTCCTGGTATGAGACTCATCAGCAGTGCGCATCCACGACTCCTGCACCTCTCAAGATTCGGACCCAGGACCTTCGGCCTTGCGCGAACGCCTAACGTTTGGACCACTAGGCTGGCATCCAACGGTGTTAATGTCTAACTCTGATCAATCTAGAGATTTTGAGCGACCTCACTCATTTGTCTTTGGTAGTTACTGCCTACACCCGACAGAGTTGAACTCCACTGGTCACGTCTTTTAATCCCTTAACATGTATGCATCATATAATTATCTCTATTAATAATACTCGCCAGTAAGTGTAAGAAACGTTAGCGTATCTCTTAATATCGTCTAAATAACCAATAACAATCTTTTTAGGTTTGTACACAGTCGAATAAAATCCAATGAACTGCTAAATATTCATGCTATTCTACTGATACATGCTGAAAATATTTAATGCCCAATAAACAATTCATAAATAGATAATAACTACTGAAAGAAATAATGGAAATTCTGTCATTGACTATTTTAACCAACTAACAACGCCTAGACATGTACATGTGTGTGTGTCTGTGTGTGTTTATACATTAGGGATGCTTTTTTATACATACACAGTATCAAATTCGACCAATAATGAATACTGAGAGCTGATTGGTGCATATATTATACATTGATATTGATTTTTGTATTTCATTTGAATAAGGTAGATTATGGTTTTCATTTGCATGTCTTAATTCCATCTTGCTATATTTTTATTCACTTAGTCATTTATCTTGATTTACGACCAAAAAATCAAATACTAATCAATAAAGTATATAATGCAGAATTTCTCTGTTCATTTATACTACTTGTTAGTAGTGTTGTACTAATTGATTTATTAATTTTAATGTGTCACGTTCAGTTGATGAATGGCATGTCAAAATTATTGTTTATTAAGAGTGTTCATTTCGATGACTGTTTTCTACATCGACTTAGCCAAGCTAAAAAAATCTATTAAAAGTCATAGAATAATAAACAGGAATAAAATCCAGAACCTACAGATATCACACCGATCTCTGTAAATTCAGGTCACAGAATCAGAGTTCAATAGGTGATGTTAGATAATGTGTCAAGTTATATCATGAATTAAAAGATACATAAAAATTTGAACCTTAATCTTTCAATTAAATTATCTAAATATGGTACATTGACTACTGTAAGTAAAAACTGTAGCCTATCAAACTAAAATGGAACAGCTATTCATTACTCATTGGTTTCTAATAGTTTTTTTATATTCAATATAGATCCCAAAGTCATTTTGTTACCGTTAAAAAGGAATAGTTAGTGATGATAACAGATTTAGGTCAGTGATCTGACAACAATCAGTCAGCCATGAACTACAGATCAAAAATTGTTGACCAAGTCATTGTTTCACTTCTGGAATATTGCTCATACTGTTTGCCAAGATAGTTAACCGTAGTTCAAGATAGTTTAAATTAAAATCATTCGATAAATTATTAGTTATAATAATAACCACAATATAATGATTTTATACATTTAGTTCTGTAAGAACTTATGAACATAAGACTTAAAGCGTAAAATAATTCAGGAGTCCCATACCAGGACGAAACGGCCGTCCAGTGCTTCCAGGTTTCTAATGGTGGTCTAACATTGATCGATTCATGGTTTCAAAAATTGTGTAACTTAACAATCTTCACAACCCCGTAATAAAATAATTGAGACGAATGATGTGCTCAATAATTAGATGACGATAAGTATGAATAGCTTGTCTTTAACCTAAATGATATTCTTCCAGCTATTGAGGTAGTTGGCTTCCAGTCAGTAGATATTAAGTTCAGGCCTTGCTCCGCTTATTTCTGTTTAGGCGGCCAATTAATATCTCTAGTCCTATATGTGGCCGAAGTTAAGTACATGAACATCTGTGCCTGTAATATGAGTTACATTACTCTACACTTTAAAGTCTATGTGCTCAGTCAGTGGCTCAAATTTGTACGTTAAATTTGTTTTTGGTATGGTAGGATGTGATCGATCGGTATGAGACTCTTTAGTAATGTGTCCTATGACGTACGGTGTCGAGATCTGGACGTGACATGTATTACTCCTTAAACTAACCATTTTGGTGAGAAGGAAAGATTGAGGAGAAAATTCATTCGGCTACTGAGCAATATACATCAATACTTATTTATAGATATACATCCCCCCTCTTTTAGAAGATGAATCAATTACTTGACCAATGATGTGCATCCATTCATTAGGATATTTCTGATGGTTATCATGTGACATTCTCATTTGGCCATTTCTGATTGGCTCACTATATCAGTGTGCATCCACAACCCGGAAACATCAAGTTCAAACTCCTGCAAAAAACTGGTATTCATTGACTAAATTATGCTATCTTGTTGGTAGATTGTAGTGTCTTAAAGCAATATTAGTTGGCTTTAATTCCTAATCAAATTTTTATAATAATTTTTATCATGAATTAACTGAGGTCTCAAAAAACATGTTCACAGTACGTTTAATCCCGTAATGGTTCTATGTTGAAATGTCTAGAACCCTTCAAAGATTCTATGTATAAATTTAGAAAGGTTTCATTTCCCTAAAATTGCCATCTTCTAAAATGATCTCACGAATACACACTATTAACAGGTTCCTTGAATTAGGACGAAGCAGATGTTGAACAGTCTGTATAGAATTTACAAAACAATCTTCTGACATCTCTAATTGTCTGTTAGCTGTGAAAATAGTTCAATCAGTATGTTCCGATTTGAGCTTAATCAGAACCTATAATAATCAAGCTTCTGAAAAATGTGATGTATTTACGGTATACATTTCGAATAATCTGGTCACATATAAGAAGATATATGAAGATTAATAAAAGGTCAATCAAATAAAAGTTCAAATAGACATAGGGTAATAATTCTAAATGAAGGGGAGAGAAAATTAACGTAATATGGGAAGAATAAAAAAAGGGTAGGAAATTGCCATATTACCCTAGGTCATACAATGGCTTAAAGATTACCCAGGTTAAATTCAAAGTTATAACAAAATAACATTCATCGAAAACGCCTTGACAAGTATATGCGTTACACATTTGAAATCATGAATCGATCAATGTTAAACCATCATTAGAAACTTGGAAGCACTGAAAGACGGCTATTTCGTCCTGGTTTGGGACTCAGCAGTACGCATCCACGACTCTTGCACCACACAGGATTCGAATCCAGGACCTCCAGTCCTGCGCGTAAGTGCCTAACCTCTGAACCACTGAGACGGTATCTGACAGTGTCAAAGTCTGTGTGACCAGATTGTTCGAAATGTATGCTGCAAATAGATCAAATTTTTCAGATCAGTTACGTCTTCTCACTGTTATATCAAAATTTATAAAAAGGGAATAACTGTTTTAAATCAAGCTTCTATCCTACTGACATTTTCAATGACTCTCTCGTTGATAGTGGTTAGTAGTGAAAGATCACTTTCAAATTACAATAATAATGCTTTCAATTACTTAAGACCAGTCAGATAAACTGGTCATGTAACTTTTTTACCAAGTAAATACAAGTTCATTTACTGGGCTTTGGAATTATAATGCCTAAAGATACTTACTTACTACCCAGCTATTGAAACAACACTAAACATGGCAAGATTCATACTTCAAAGTTAAAGACATTGATTTGAATTCTCTTAAAAATTGATGAACTGCTAAATATCAACTTAACTGCATCATGGATGCATTCATTTTAATATAATATAACTGTTTAACTTCTATATGTTGTCAATATATTTCACAATGAATGAATCATACATACTATTTCAAGTTTTAATAAAAAATTACAATAAATTTTATCAATCTTAACTAACAACAAGTATGATGTCAATAAATTATATAAATGTACACATTCGTAAAGCACAAAATACACATGGTGACACACGTTCAAACAATTCTGTAGTCTGTCGTAAATAATATCTATATATATATGTATAGATTATTTCCACAGTTAAGTATCAGCTGACCAATTATATGTAGGATAGAAATTCCAACTAGTCATTCTCTAAAAAACAAAGACACAAATACGACTGTTCTTCTTTATCTCCCTTCATTTTTCTCTTTTCACAATCATCTTATCTTATTCACTAACATGAAAAGCAGAAACGAGACAGTGATGGACTGTGTAATTCGAAAATTAGGGAGAACAGTTAGTAAACTTCCTCCATATTTGTTTCTACCCATATATACATCATTGTATTGTTATGTTGTTACAAGGTTAGGGACAATTTGGCTGTTTTTATGGGCTAAAACGGTATGTCTACTATATTCCTCCATCGAACTGTATGGCACATTGTTAGACGGTTAGACATAAACACAAACACACACACACACACTATTGATTTAGTAGTCTATGCACGAAAATCAATAATTCATATGGCTGGATATGTATGTGCATGCAAAGTATGAATATTTGAAGATGATCATCATTCACCATACTAACTGTAGCTGGCTAGCTAGCTAGCTAACTTCACAGCAGGATGAATAAAATCACGCAAACTATGTGTGTGTGCGTGCATGCATCTACACATACACACACACAGTGTGAAATTTTGCCTCATTTTTCCTTTTATTGATTTTATTGATATGATTGAAATGTAACATCATTACGAATTATTTTATTCGTGATAAACAAACAAACAAATCATATTCGATGCGTGCCTTTTCTCATTTTATTATAGAATTGATATGAATTCCCAGTGTGTAAATTGATCGATGCCAAAAATCAAAACACACGAAATATCGACTAGTTTTTTTAGCACAATTAGGAATATTTTAAAAAATCTATATTGATCGTTAAAAGTGTTCAATTGTTGTGGTGCTAAACTAACCGATTAACTAGTGTGTGTGTGTGTGTGAGTGTGTAAAAAGGAATAGACAGTACAACATTGTGCAACAACATTGTGCAACATGTGAATATACATGTATGAATAATCAGTGTTTGTTGTTAACTCATTTATAAATAATATATAGAAAATGAAAACACAACCAGTGTGTGGTATGACGATGGTATATAGATAGATAGATAAAAATAGTTTTCAAAATGATTCATCATAATATGTGGAATGGATAATTGTATAGATATTTTGGAAAAAACAATATCGGTATAAATTATTGTACAGATTAGTTCATTCTAGTACGGGAACTCCTGAGAAGTGCCTACTCAGTGGTATAAATGTCTCAGTCAGATGCAACGTTGAAATTCGTACGTACGTAAGTACATCAGTTCATGTTGCCATACCACATTAGCACACACAGGTGTAATTGTCAATTCAAATCCAATAGTAGTAGTAGAGGTAGTAAAGGTATTAGCAGTAATCGGAGAGGTTAGGATTAGAAGATATTATTCAAGAAGTATGATTCAGTGAGATAAGTTTAGAAAGTCAAAACTAGAGGTGTTGAAGAATCCAGAAGATTAGAACACAAAGAATAAATGCACCAGCGCCATTGCAAACGATTTGAGCCATGTCATTCAAGGTCTCTAACCATCGATTATTATCATCTCGCGGACCCCAACCAGGTAGTCGACAATTACCGACATGGCTAAGTCCACTTGTCAATGACTTCATGGATTTGTGCCATGTTTTGGTTTGGCCACCCCTAACTTTCTTCCAACCTATTCCTACACTACAAAACAAAGCTCGACGAGGCAGTCGATGGTTAGGCATACGCAACACATGTCCCAACCACCTCAACTGATGTAGTGTCACTACTGCGTCTATTGATCTTCCATTCTTACCTAGCACCTGATTCCTAATAACAGCGTTGCTCACTCGGGTGTCCCAGGATATACGAGCAATGCTTCGAAGACACCTATGATCGATAGATAAAAATAGTTTTCAAAATGATTCATCATAATATGATGAATGGATTATTATATAGATATTTTGAATAAACAATATCGGTATAAAGTATTATGCAGACTAGTTCATTCTAGTGTGGAACTCCTCAGAAGTGCCTACTCATGATATTTTACGACTATATTTCACTGCCTATAGTGGATAACTGTCCTGCACCGAACCGAAGGCCTGGGTTTGGTTTTTTGTGACCTGGTAATGCGTGCACACTAATTAGTAGTCCGGTGCTAGGAAAGAAGAGCTGTACAATGTTGCTTGTTTTCCAATAGTGGTCTATTTAAAGATAATAGACACATTATCATAGCTTCGCTTAGAGCCATACTAGGGTCAGCCGGTCCCAAGCCCAGATGAAGTAGTGGGTTTGGACATGGGGTAAGCGACTCTATCCCGTAGAAAACTAACTCTCTAAACAAACCGCTAACCAGAAAAATAAATATATTTCAAACCATTTGAACTCTGCCGTGGGAGTTGGAAGGTTTTCATTTAGAAGAGATATGATACCTCATAATGATAGCCAAGTTTCTTCAGAAGTCACGAGACTGAATCCCCTTCTCGTAATCAGAGCAACCATTACTATAAGTGTACGTACGGACTGTTCTCACAATATATAGGACTAAATGAATTGTGGAAATGAAAAGATACCACCTGGTGGTGCTCGGAATGATCGAAACACACTTGGCGCATGCTAGACAAGAAAGGTTAGCTTCAGGAGAGATACTATTGTACGCCGGTCATGAACAGGAAAGTGCCTCACAGACACAAGGAGTTGCACTGATAATGACCAAGGAAGCATAAAATACATTTACAGAATGAGGATCTCTTGGAACCAGGATCATCAAAGCATCCTTAAAAACAAAGGAAGAGGGGATTACAATGATTATCACTCAATGCTATGCGCCTACCAACGATAACAATGAGGACGACAAAGATCGATTCAATGAGGGGCTGCAGTCAATCGTCGAGGAACGACCAACAAAAGGTTTGACAATTCTGATGGGAGACCTTAACGCCGAGGTTGGAATGGACAATAATGGATATGAAAACATCATGGGATGTCGTGGACTGGGAGAAAAGAATGAGAACAGTGAGAGATTCGCAAACCTCTGTGCTCCAGATTCCTACACAGATCCACATGGGTTTCACCGGATCACACTACACAGAAATAAATTGACCACATTTGCATCAATCAAAAGTTCAGAAGATCCATGAAGGAGATAAGAACCAAGAGTGGAGTTGACATAGCTTCAGATCATCATTTGATGGTAGCTAAGATATAACAGAAACCGAAGCACAAGAAAAGTGGTCGAACAACATCCCAAAAGTTCAACATGGCCTTTCTTCAGGGTATTGGCAAGCTCATCGAATTCAAGATAGCTCTTTCAAACAAGTTCCTGGCATCTCAAGATCTAATCAGTGGAGAGGAAACTACCATGAAGAACACCAGGAAAGGGATCTAAGCAGCAATAACTTCAAAATTTCGTGAGCTTCTGCCCCACAAGAAGCACCATCACAGGGAATGGATCACTGTTGAGACTGTGAATAAGATTCAGGGACGGAGGGCCAGGAAGGCGGTAATTAATCACAGTCGAACAAATACATAGAAAGCTAAGGCACAAGCTGACTTTACTCAGTCAAACAAGGAAGTGATAAAGGGCATTAAATCTGACAAGTATAAACATTTGGAAGACCTGACAATGATGTCAGAAGCCGCAAGAGGTGGAAACATGAGACAACTATACAATACAACGAAAAAGCTTGGTGTAAAATATGGTAAACGAGATCAACTACTGAAGAACAAGCAAGACAATACAACCGCCGACATTATGGAACACCGAAACAGATAGGTAACGAACTTTGTGGAACTCTTGAATAGAATAGCCCCACTGAACCCACCCAACATCGAAACAGCATCCACGGACCTCCCAATTAATATTGACCCACCAACAATTGAGTATATCAGCATGTCCATCAAACAAACCAAGAGTGACAAAGCAGAAGGTTCCAACAACAAACCAGCTAGGGCATTGAAAGCACAGATAGTAGTAATTACGAAGATGTTCCACTCTCTGTTCAGCAAGATTTCAGAGGAAGGACAAGTACCAACAAACTAGAAAGAGGGACACCTCATCAAGATACCAAAGAAAGGAAACTTCAGCAAGTCTGAAAACTATAGAGGCATCAGTGTACTTTAAATACCAGGAAAAGTCATCAGCAGTGTTGTTAAACCGAATGAAAGATTCGATAGACGCCCAACTTCTATATAAGAAGGCTGGATTCCGTAAGGATAGACCTTGTACCGACCAAATTGTGAAATTACGGATTATTGTTGAATAATCAAACGAATCGGATTCACCACTATACAACAACTATCTTGACTACAAGAAAGCATTCGATAGCGTAGACAGGACAGCACTATGGAGGCTTCTTCATCAGTATTGCATACCTGAGAAGATAGTCAACATTATGATAAATTCTCATGATGGATTAAACCACAAGATCATGCATTGAAGACAGACAGGTTGAGAATTCAAATCAATATTTTGTTTTATTCCTTTATCATGATTATTCAATGTTCAGTAAGCAAAATAAGGAATAATTATAATAAAACCCAAGTCAAAAAGATATTAATTAACACCTGTAAATGTAGGTTAAAACAAAAACTGAAGCTCCACATTGATAATTTAACATTATCATACTGAATTTATACTTTCAATAAAATGTCGTTCAAATACCATTATTGGCTTTTGCCAACCTGCGTCACTTACGGCGTAGGCGAGATATCCGTTCGCTAACCAAAGGACGGATGTATTGCGCAGCAGTTTGCTCCGTTCTCCTATATGGATGCGAAACATGGCCGTTAAGAGTAGAAGATGTTCGTAGGTTACTAGTATTCGATCATAGATGTTTAAGAAGCATTGCTCGTATACCGTGGGACAACCGAGTAAGCAATGCTGTCGTTAGGAAACGAGTACTAGGTAAGAATGGCAGATCAATGGATGAAGTAATGAAACTTCATCAGTTGAGGTGGTTGGGACATGTGTTGCGTATGCATAACCACCGACTACCCCGACGAGCTATGTTTTGTGCTGTAGGAGTAGGTTGGACGAAAGCTAGGGGCGGCCAGACCAAAACATGGCAGAAATGCATGAAAGTCACTGACAAGTGGACTGAGTCGCAAATGCATCCATTCGTTGAGCTCTCTCAAATCCTAATCTTCTGGAATCGTCAGCACCTCTACCTTTGTCTTTCTAACCTTATCTCACTGAATTATACTTCTTGAATAATATCTTCAAACCCTAGTCTTCTTCATTACCATTAATACCTCTACTATCTTTATCACTATGGGATTTGATTCGACATTTGCGTCTCTGTGTTAATGTGATATGGCAACATGAACTTATGTGCATATGTACGAAGTTCTACGTTGCAACTGACTGACGTGCACTTATAAATATGCATGCTGTTATTGTTACAATTATCACGTTATATACAAAATCTTGACTAATCTGAATGCTATTCCACCTACACTTAGAAAAAAAAAGATATATTCACTTGTCTATGATTCTTATTTATTCAATTATCAACACATGTATATAAACTTTCAAATTTACTACCACTATTATGCAATTCATTTTATCGATTTTTAAATTGCCTGAGAAAATAGTTAACATCATACGGAATTCTTATGATGGATTCAACTGCAAAATCGTGCACGGAGGACAGCTAACAGACTCTTTGGAGGTGAAGGCTGGTGTCAGGCAAGGTTGCTTACTCTCACCCTTTCTCTTTCTTCTGGTCATCGACTGGATTATCAAGACGTCAACATCTAGAATGAAGCACGGTATTAAATGGACAGCCAGGATGCAGATAGATGATCTGTATTTCGCAGATGACCTGGCTATTCTATCGTACACGCAACAAAAAATGCAAGAGAAGACGACCAGTGTAGCAGCAGTCTCTGCAGCAGCAGGTCTCAACATACATAAAGGAAAAAGCGAAATTCTCCTATGCAACACAACATGCACCAACCAAATCACTCTTGATGGAGATGCCTTGGAAGACGTTAACAACTTTACATATCTGGCCAGCATCATCGACAATCAAGGTGGATCCGATGTAGATGTGAGGGCGCGGATCGGCAAAGCAAGGGCTGTATTTCTACAATTAAAAAATATCTGCAACTCCAAACAATTATCAATCAACACCAAAATCAGGATTTTCAATACAAATGTCAAGGCAGTTCTACTGTATGCAGCGGAAACTTGCAGAACTACAGAACTCCAGAAGATACAACTGTTAATTAACAGTTGTCTACGCAAAATATTTCGGATTCTTTGGCCAGACACGATCAGTAACAACGAACTGTGGGAGAGAACAAACCAGATTCGAGTAGAGTAGGAAATGAGGAAGAAGCGGTGGAATTGGATAGGACACATATTGCGGAAAGCACCTAACTGCGTCACAGTAAAGGCCCTCACTTGGAACCCTCAAGGCGAAATGAAAAAAGGAATGCCAAGGAACACATTACGTTGAGAAATAGAGAAAGATATGAGAGGAATGAACAAAAATTGGACTGAATTGGAAAGGGAAGCCCAGGACAAAGTTGGTTGGAGAAAACTGGTTGGCGGTCTATGCTCCATTGGGGGTGACAAGCGAAAGGAAGGAGGAAATTGCAAATCAGTAATGCTTCATCCTCACTTTTCCTCTATTATTATTCTTTATCCCCCAAACTTGTGTATCCTTTTCAATAATATGTAGTAGGATTTAATTTGTCCACAGATAAATTTCTTAAATAAGTCCCTATACTTTTACATATAGCGTCTAAGCAACGTTATATTTAAAACAGGTAACTATGTATACAGACAACAATTATGTTTTTAAAATGTAAATTAATAAATAACAACCCAGAAAATAGTAGTCAGTTACAAAGAGAACAATAAACACTCACACACACACACCGAACAATAGCAGGGACATAACAAAGTGAATCAGTAACAAAAGGTTAGTTATGTTTTGTATAACTGACACAATTTCATAATTAGTGATTAAATAATAAGGGTTAGAGTGATAACCACTCTAGGATCGAATGAGTTTTAAATGGTGGGAGTTTAAGTCAAATACTATTGTCTGATCAACACTCACCCCGAAATGACTACTACCATGTCCTTTAACAGCATTCTTCACTGTTAGTTGAACGTAAATGTCACACTCTCTGAATGATTATGAATTATCACAGTCATTTGCTACACAATTGTGTTGCGTCCGTAGTCTACCTGATTGACTATAACTTTCCGTCGGTGACTCGTGGTACAGTCATTCACATGTTACTGGCAGTGGATTTTTCGACCCACCTATTAGCAAGGGATTGAAATGTATTTAACTTATTACTTTTTCGATAGTTTGGTGGAATTAATACCTGATGGAACGTAACTTCGACGTCCACAGTAAGCTCTATTGGTCGACGCCAGAACTTAGTGAAACTTCGTTAGTCAAGGTGGTTGGGACATGTGTTACGTATGGCCAATGACCGACTGCCTCGTCGAGCTACGTATTACGAAGTAGGAAAAGGTTGGAAGAAAGTTAGGGGTGGCCAAACCGAGACATGGCACAAATCCATGAAGTCACTAACAACTGGATTGAGTCATATTGGCAAGTGTAGACTACCTAGTTAGGGTCCGTGAGACGACAGTAATCGTTAGTTGGAGACCTTGAATGACACGGCTCAAAACCGTTTGCAATGACGCAGGTGCATCCATTCTTTGTCTTTTCTCTCAAATTGTAATCTTCAAAATTCCTCATCATCTCTATCCTCGTCTTCTCAAATTTATGTCACTGGATTTTACTTCTTGAATAATATCATCGAACCCTAATCTCTCCAATTACTGCTAATACTTCTACTACCTCTACTACTATGGGATTTGAATTGAGAATTGCATCTATGTGCTAATTTGGTATGGCAACTTGATCTGATGTACGTACGTGCGAAGTTCTATGTTGTTGTTGACTGACTGAAAACATCAGTTAAGCTATTGAAAAAATCAGGTCCAGAATAGAAGTTTCTTCTTAAGAATGTCTCAGTATATTGAGTAGCATAATTCAACACTATTCTTAACTTTTTAAGCTTTTTGATCGAAAAAGCAAATCCGACCACCAATGTAGCTTTCCTTCGCCTTTTTGTCATAATCTCGTTCTACGTACCGACTCATGACTTTACCATAGTCTTGAAGCAATTTCGTATCCCGACTAGGCCAACGTTTCAAACAGTTAAGTCTAAGTTCTGCTAATATATTGTCGTCAATCAGGTATTTCATGTTTGTCCCTCCAAGGCACGGCTATCTGATAATGCCTGTTTAACATCAACACTGACCGATATAACGATGAGTACTATTGTTAGTTGGACATAGATGGAATTAAAGCATGACTGCGTCAGCTGCGCGCTGATTGGCTAATCTCCTATCCAATCAGCGCCTGAGCGAATCATGGAGAACAGGGTAGAAGATTCTCGTAATGTTAGCTGTATGGTGATTGGCTAAATCTAATCCAGTCGATCACGTGAATTTCTATCCAGAAGCTTCTCATGGAAAAATACTATAAAGAAACTAACGTTTTATCTATATTTGCCTTCGCCTTCTTATTTCCATTTAACCTTGCTATTTGGAATGTAATCTTTTCCTGTTCGACCGTGTTTTTGATTCTTTGGAACTTGTCCAGTGTATTGTGGTCAGAGAATACTAAGCAATAGGAATTAACCGGGAATTATGTAAGCAAGCGTTACAACAACTATATGATCCTCGACAAATATTGCTACGGTATAGATTGAATGAGTCACTAAATCCAGTTGAGTATAGTCGTTCGTTCGACCTTATCCACTAATTGTTCCTTAGCTGAGAAGTGATTTAGCAAAGATAATTTTAACATCTAACTTAAAATAACTCCAAATTGGAACTCAGTCTACTTGAAAGTCAATTGCTTTGATCTATGTGTGTGTGTCAGTAAATAAGTGATAGTTACAACAACAAATGCAAGGGAAGACGACCAGTGTAGCAGCAGTCTCTGCAGCAGTAGGTCTCAACATACATAAAGGAAAAAGCAAAATTCTCCGATGCACAACAACATGCACCAACCAAATCACTCTTGATGGAGATGCTTTGGAGGACGTTAACACCTTTACATATCTGGCCAGCATCATCGACAATCAAGGTGGATCCGATGTAGATGTGAGGGTGCGGATTGGCAAAGCAAGGGCTGCATTTCTACAGTTGAAAAATATCTGGAACTCCAAACAACTTTCAACCAAAATCAAAATCAGGATTTTCAATACAAATGTCAAGGCAGTTCTACTGTATGGAGCGGAAACTTGGAGAACTACCAAAGCCATCATCCAGAAGATATAAGTGTTTATTAACAGTTGTCTCCACAAAATACTTCGTATTCGTTGACCAGACACGATCAGCAACAACGAACTGTGGGAGAGAACAAACCAGATTTCAGGGGATGAGGAAATCAGGAAGAAGTGGTGGAAGTGGATAGGACACACATTGCGGAAAGCACCTAACTGCGTCACGAGACAAGCCCTCAAGTGGAACCCTCAAGGCAAAAGGAAAAGAGGAAAGCCAAGGAACACACTACGCTGAGAAATAGAGAAAGATATGAGAGGAATGAACAAACATTGAACAGAACTGGATAGGGAAGCGTCGGACAGAGTTGGTTGGAGAAAACTGGTTGGTGGGTGGCCTATGTTCCATTGGGGGTAACAGGCGTAAGTAAGTAAGTAAGTACATGTGTTAGTAAACTAGACATACTACAGAATACTTAACTAACTGTTGACAACAACAACTATCTTCATTTCAATATCAATTTTTTTTTAATATTGAATGCAGTTTACACTATTTAGTAGTTAAAATGTAATAAATACGGCGATAGATTTGTTTTAAAATTTTTTTATTCGATCAACTTGAATTTCTAGTCATCTGATTAAATATATTGAATATATATAAATATATATTTGACAAGTTACACATTATTAATGTAATGAAGTAGAAAAATAATAATTTGTATTTTCCACACATTAACAATCTATACTATAGACAGACACCAATAAATATTTCTGCACAAGCAAATTGTAAAAAAAAAAAAATTTGAATGCTTCATAAAAAAACTGATGGATCATTCATTGCTAATTTATCGACTAAAATGATGAGTTAGTAAGTAGTCAAGGTCAACAAACTAGGCAAGATCGATTACAAACACACACACACACACACCATGTGATTGTTTTATATATATACGAAATGATAATAGTGTTTGTTTTTCACCTAATTTACATAATTTGATAGTTAGTTATAGATAGCTTTTATTTTGCAACATGAGAAATGAACTCTAACTAGTTTTATAAATTTTTTCGTGGAAAAGTTATACAATAATGAGTATAGTTTTTGATGAGAATATCATAAAATGTCATTGAAGTGTGAAATAGGTGATAGAAAGTGTTTTTGTACAACATAATTATATAAAAAAAAATACTGTATGACAAAGTCACTTAGTCATAGACAACAAGTGATCTATATATAGCTGGGGAGTAAGTATAACATACGCTGTGAAAGATTCCCTGCAGTAGCAGAATATATGCGCGCACTGTATATTTGTAGTCATAATGTGGTGCGCGCTACTTATAAGTAGTATATGACGCAAGTGTAAACGTAATGTCTGGCAGCAGAAGATGGGAGAAGATCAAGAAAGGAAGAAGAGTGGGAACACAATGGAATTTGTATGAAATGCATGAACAACAGTGAAATGTCAGACAATGGATTGATTGAAGATTTGCAAATTAATCGTTTAAGATATGGTTTTCCTATTTTACTGAGTAACTCTGTAATTTTCGGTAAATACAATTCAGTTGCCCTCACCTGTGTTCTCCTTCACTACAATATAACCGATGATTGCGAGTGAGCAATACTGAGGTAGGATATGCGGTATTAATCTATAAAATGAGCGGTGGTGTTAGATACAGACTACCTTACCTAATTGACACCTGTGGGATAACAGTAAAATTCATAACTCATCCAGGTCCAACATTGCCTTATCTTTTGTTGCAGTATTCTTTTACATACACACTTTTCCATTCTGTCTTTTTCGAATTATATTTTCAATGTTTGTTTAGTTTTTCTCACTGCAGCTTAATTTCGATACATTTCGCTTTTTATTTAAAATTCATCTCATCGTGTGAATTTGGAATGAAAACAAAAAAAGTTTGTACCAAGTTCAATATTGATTATGATTGCCTGATTTAGCACAAAGCCAATAACAATTTTAGTTACTACGAAAAATAAACGAACATTGGCTAAACGTATAGGATTATTCACAGGAATGGAATAAATATTAAGCAATACAGTTTGAATTTTATTGTCAATATGTGTGTGCAAGTGAGAGATACAACACGGTTACCATCACCATGATATGAGATATTTTTGATGGTTGACACATTTGTAATGAATATGTGTACTAATACGTTGAGCATATATAGTTTGTATGAGCTTTTGGACAAACTAACTAATCTTTTTTTGTTAGAGTTACTATTCCCATGTTGGTTGAGACATGTGCTGAGTATGCCTAACCACCGATTGCCTCGTCGAGCTTTGTTTTGTAGTGTAGGAATAGGTTGGAAGAAAGTTAGGGGTGGCCAAACCAAAATATGGCACAAATCCATGAAGTCATTGACAAGTGGACTTAGCCATGTCGGTAATTGTCGACTACCTGGTTGGGGTCCGCGAGATGATAATAATCGATGGTTAGATACCCTGAATGACATGGCTCAAAACCGTTTGCAATGGCGCCGGTGCATTTATTCTTTGTGTTCTCTCAAATCCTAATCTTCTGGATTCTTCAACCACTCTAGTTTTGACTTTCTAAACTTTTCTCACTGAATCATACTTCTTGAATAATATCTTCTAATCCTAACCTCTCCGATTACTTCTAATACCTTTACTACCTCTTCTACTATTGGATTTGAGTTGACAATTACACCTGTGTGTGCTGATATGGTATGGCAACATGAACTGATGTACTTACGTACTTACGAAGCTCTACGTTGCATCTGACTGACATGTTTTTTGACCTTGTCAATTATTTTCTGGTAATCTTGGTGCGATATGTGCATAGTCTACTTCGCTTGCCGCAACATGCCTGGCTTATTTTTGTCTAACTATAAATACTTAGTTATGTCTCATCACTCTGAGTTGGTTTATTCGCCTTCTCCAGTTCGCTTTGTATTCTCATCATGTCTATGTAAGTGAACGAACGATTGGATGAAAAAAAACTCATCCAACTGAATCCCTCTTATTTGACTTCTTATTACCGCTGTCACACAAAAACGGGGTTCTCCGAAGCATGATAGACAGATATTGAAGGGACAGTTTTATTTCATAGCATATTCAATCAGATCGATCGTCACTAAACATTTAAATTTTAGTTATTAATTTGTGAATTCAAACATCGCCTCATTTGATTTAGTTTGAATAATCAGGTATCATGTATGATTAACATTCACACCAACTGTGGTATGAATGGATAAGAGTTTAAAATTTAATTTGGTAAATGAGTCATATCATTTATTTTTCAGGTTAATGAAATCGACAGTTTTAATATTAAAAAAAAAATTTGTTCAAAATCACATTTCAACTACATAGTAAATTAATGAACTTGCTGACAATACGTACACCTAATCGGTTAGCCCACTACTGCAAACTGAGCACGAATTCACTACATACACTACTGACCAAAGCTGCTACCTTGACATGGTGGTCAGGCTTGCCTATCGTGATGACCCAACCGACCTATACTGGTTGGAACATATGTTCTTGATGGTTCTACCATGCCAGGCAGGTCAATTGGAGAACAATGAGAATAAAAGCAGCTACCTGTTGGGATAGCCAATCGAGAAGAAAGCCATGCACATTGTGGATTGATGAACTTATCGATTAAATGCTTAAATATTTCAAGGGCAGTCAATCGATGAACTATTGGATTTAATATTCAAATATTTAAACGACAATATCGATTATATGTATAATTGTATAAATACGCATGTTTGATTGTATATTTTTGATTCTGTTAGTAAGTGTTCTCCAACGTCTTCCGTCTTCTTATTTTTGACGGTGGGAGTCTAACGTTCGGGGGTCATTAATACAGTGGTTCGGCGTTACATCAAGCAGAAAACATAAAAGTGGCGACGGAGTGTTCAACCCACAATGCCAATTACCCTTGAACAGATAGAATCTTTACTGGAACGTCAAGGAAAACGATATGAACAGTTCCAGGAACGTATGTTGGAGTTGTTTATGAAACAAATGAATTTGAATCACAGAGGTCTTACCGACGACTCATATAATCCACACGCAGACTCGATAGCTAATTCCATTCATGAATTTCATTTTGATGGCCTTGCTGGTGTGACTTTCGAGTCTTGGTTCAAGAAGTATGAGGATTTGTTCAAGGTCGACCTCAACAATCTTGATGACGCCACCAAAGTTAGAATCCTCTTGAGAAAGCTCGGCTCAATCGAACACGAACGTTATAGTAACTTCATCCTCCCAAAGAACCCACGAGATTTCTCTTTTGATGCTACAATTGAAATGCTGTCGCAAATTTTCTCTGAACAGTCATCTCTCTTTAATATTCGTTATCGATGCCTCAAAATAACCAAGTCAAATGAAGATGATTGGGTAAAACACGCCGGCTTAGTAAATCGTGAATGCGAACGATTTAAATTATCATCAATGACGGAAGATCAGTTTAAGTGCCTTGTGTTTGTGTGCAGCTTACAATCTCCCGAAGATGCTGATATAAGAACCAGAATCTTAAGTAAAATTGAGCAGTGCCCAAACATCTCGCTTCAAGAAATAACTGCAGAGTGCCAGAGATTAGTAAATTTGAAGCATGATACCTCCATGGTCGAAAACAATGGCCGTGCATCATACGTGCATGCCGTTAGTGAAAAGAAAAATTCCGGCTCACAAAAGCATCACAAAAGCACAAAACAAGGTCTGAGGGCGAAGTCGTACCGCCGACTGCAGAGGGGTGTGACAGAAGTAAGGTGTTTCCCTCAGACAACCAGCATCTACAGCGATGCTGCCTTCTCATTAAGAAGTAAGGGTTAGAAAAGGTCGACCCTAAAAATGTCACACCTCACCCTACCTCACGAATTTCTGTCTCCGGCGGTAGGGGTGCTCACTGAGGGCTCTCAAGAGCGGAGCTAATACTCAAAAAACTTCTCATATAAAGGCCGTGAGTGACCGGCCTCAAGCAGTTGTCCCTTGGGCTCTGAGGTCACGCTCGCAGGTCGTTCAGACCAACGCTAATCTACCTTCCTTTTCAGGTTCCTCAAGAAACAACCTTCCACGGTGTGGGCAGCCAGGAAGTGACAACCGCCCTCATACCGTAACAGCACACGAGACCGAATTGTTCGAAATCAAATCCTTCCTACACCCCGTAAAATCTCACTTATATGCAAGACTAACTCTTCTCAAATTCCTTTATCACACTGTACAGCTAATACAAACGATGCGAGTTCACAAAACATCATTTCTGGTCTCCTGAAACCCCGTTCTAGACTACATGTTGGAGCTTATAATGTACGGACATTCTATCAAATAGGGCAACAGGCTTCATTAGCTAGGACTTTAGAATCTCGCGCCATCGATGTATGCTAGGTCTCGGAAATGCGCATACAGGATCCGAGTAGCATCATTCACTTGACCTCACCATGTGTTCAGAGTGGATACAAAAAGCTCGATTTGCTTTTGCTAATTTACGCTATTTATGGCGTAGGCGTGATATCCGTTCGCTAACAAAATGACGAGTGTACTGCGCAGCAGTTCGCTCCGTCTTACTTTATGGCTGTGAAACATGGCCGTTAAGAGTAGAAGATGTTCGTAGGTTACTAGTATTCGATCATAGATGTTTAAGAAGCATTGCTCGTATATCGTGGGACAGCCGAGTGAGCAACGCTGTTATTAGGAATCGGGTGCTAGGTAAGAATGGCAGATCAATCGATGAAGTATTGAAACTTCACCAGTTGAGGTGGTTGGGACATGTGTTGCGTATGCCGAACCACCGGCTGCCTCGTCGAGCCTTGTTTTGTAGTGTGGGAATAGGTTGGAAGAAAGTTAGGGGCGGCCAAACCAAAACATGGCACAAATCCATGAAGTCACTGACAAGTGGACTTAGCCATGTCGGTAATTGTCGACTACCTGGTTGGGGTCCGCGAGATGATAGTAATCGATGGTTAGAGACCTTGAATGACATGGCTCAAAATCGTTCGCAATGGCGCCGGTGCATTTATTCTCTGTGTTCTCTCAAATGCTAATCTTCTGGATTCTTCAACCCCTCTAGTTTCGACTCTCTAAACTTTTCTCACTGAATCATACTTCTTGAGTAGTATCTTATAATCCTAACCTCTCCGATTATTTCTAATTCCCTTACTACCTCTTCTACTATTGGATTTGAATTGACGATTACTTCTCTGTGCTGATGTGGTATGGCAACATGAACTGATGTACTTATGTACAAAGTTCTACGTTGCATCTGACTGACTGACTGACAGTTCGCTCCGTTATGCTATATGGATGGCCGTTAAGAGTAGATGTTCGTAGGTTACTAGTATTCGATCATAAGTCTTAAGCATTGCTCGTATATTGTGGGACAAGCAAGTAAGCAATACTGTTGTTAGGAAACGAGTACTAGGTAAGAATGGCAGATCAATAGATGAAGTATTGAAACTTCATCAGTTAAGGTGGTTTGGACATGTGTTACGTATGCCTAACCACCGACTGCCTTGACGAGCTATGTTTTGCGATATAGGAATAGGTCGGACGAAAGCTAGGGGCGGCCAAACCAAAACATGGCAGAAATCCATGAATTCACTGACAAGAGAGCTGAGTTATGTTGGTAGGTGTCGACTACCTGGTTGGGGTCCGCGAGACGAAAGTCACCAACGGTTAGAGATCTTGAACGATATGGCTCAGAATCGTTTGCAATGGCGCAAGTGCATCTATTCTTTGTGTTCTCTCAAATCCTAATCTTCTGGATTCGTCAGCACCTCTACCTTTGTCTTTCTAACCTTATCTCACTGAATTATACTTCTTGAATAATATCTTCAAACCCTAGTCTTCTTCATTACCATTAATACTTCTACTACCTTTATCACTATGGGATTTGATTTGACATTTGCGTCTGTGTACTAATGCGGCATGGCAAAATGAACTTATGTACATACGTACGAAGTTCTACGTTGCAACTGACTGACTATTGACTAAGCTCATAGTAAACAATAGAAGTAAGTATAATAAGTTAAAATTGTGTCAGTAAAGGCCTGATAATCAATTTGTATATATGTGTGTGTGAGTACATATTTAGTGTCCATATACTAGTATAGTGTAGTAAGCTGCAAATGCATTTCGAAAATAAAGCTGCCATTCATTTATACACAGTAAAGGAATGAACGAACACATGAATAAGTTGACAGTATCACCTATTCGATGATGGGATTTAATTATCACTCAGATCATCGACTTCTCTCATGTACTACTATACACTAAAGCTATTGAATTTTAATTTTACCACTCACTCACAGAGAGACAATAACTCATTTCAGTGAATGATATTATGCCTCAATCATTTTTCTTAAAAATTAAACTAACGAATATTTCTTGGCTTAACTGATCATCATCATAAACAACGTAAATAAATATATGCATATATGTGTAAAGTTACCTCATTATGATAACTCCGCCTGGACACAGACAGACAGATACAACGCAGAACTCCGTACGTAAAGACATCAGTTCAGGTTGCCATAACACATGAGCACAGAGACGCGACTGTCAGTTCAAATCCAACAGTGATAGCGGTAGTAGAAGTATTAGCAGTGATAGAGAAGATTAGAGAGAGAAGATATTATTCAAGAAGTATATTTCAGTGAGATAACTGTAGAACCAGAAAGATACACACAATGAGGAATTCAGATTAGAATTTGAGAGAACACAAAGAATGGATGCATCTGCACCATTGCAAATGATTTTGAACCATGTCGTTCAAGGTCTCTAACCATCGGTGACTTTCGTCTCGCGGACCCCAACCAGGTAGTCGTCACCTACCAACATGACTCAGCTCACTTGTTAGTAAATTCATGCATTTTTGCCATGTATTGGTCTGACCACCCCTAGCTTTCTTCCAACCTACTCCTACACCATAAAACATAGCTCGTCGAGGTAGTCGGTGGTTATGCATTCGTAACACACGTCCCCACCACCTCAACTGATGAAGTTTCACCGCTTCATCTATTGATCTGCCATTCTTACCCAGTACTCGTTTCCTAACAACAGCATTGCTTACTCAGTTGTACCAGGATACATGAACAATCATTCGAAGATATTTATAATCGAATACTAATAACCTACGAATGTCTTCTACTGTTAACAGCCATGTTTCGCATACGTATAATAGGACAGAACGAACTGCTGCACAGTACACTCGTTCTTTGGTTAGCAAATGGATATCTCGCCGACGCCATAAGTGACGCAAGTTAGCAGAAGCTAATCGAGCCTTCTGTATCCGTGCTGAGATTTCGTCAGTCACAAGCACTGATGAGACTTCCTAGATAAGTGAAGCGGTCTATACGCTAGACTACATCACTCCCTATCACTAGTTCAGGTGCCGATGCAACCCAATCTTGAAGCAACACTTTGTAATTCTAATAAATGATATCAACGTTAAGCGGATACTATTTACTGAAACATCGCTTGATTTAATAAATCAATGGATTTCTTTTGTTGAAGTACATAAACCTCTTTTGGCACTTACTTTCAAGTCATTACCTTCTATTTTAGTATTTTAGAAATAACTTGAGACAGATGTATCTTAGAAACCTCCTAAACACTTACATTGATTAAGAAACTTACTTTGAAATGAGTTTAATTTAATAACTACATTTTGAAAGGCAATTATGATATTTCTTTCAAATATTTCCTTTCAGATACGCCTACGCCATAAATGTTTATAATGATAGCATGTTATATTTTTATCATTTTTCATATTTATTTTTCTTGGATATGAAGTATGAGATAAGTTACTAAGATCTATTAAAATTTTAAACAAGAAGTCAACAATTGTATGAACGAAAGATTGATAAACTGATGTTAAATTATATTCTCTCGAGATTAATAATATGATTATTCCTGGATGCTACTGAAGCAACACTTTGCATTCATCGAATAGAACTATTTGATTGGCATATTCTGAGTCAACAAGTGAATCTCCTGGTGGAAGATCAACTGCTGAAAAGTTAAATAATGAAAGTGTCGTTTCTAAAAGCATGCCAATAATAAAGTTAAATAAGAATGAAGAAAGTGGACAACCCTGACGAACACAAACTCGAAGTAGTCTATTCCGATGACAGTTCGACTTAAGCTCTGACTCGACTTGTAGTGTTCGAATAGAGAGCGTATACAAGGTTAATATACTTCTTAAGAACACCCTTCTACGACAGGTACTGACAGAAAATCACGATCAAAATTCGAACGCCGCCTAAAGGTCAAGCAATACACTATTTGTCGGACAATAGAATTTATATGTTGTAGGACCTATCGAAATGTGAATATTTGGTCTGTACATCTACGTCCAGGTCATAAACCAGCATGGTTTTCTCAGATCTACTCTTCACGAACTCTAGTTAGGCGTCGAAGTATTTTATTCTTAGAAGTTATATTATTTAAACTGATTCCTCTAGATTGTCAAAAGACGACTTTTGTCCTTTCTTACAGACTGGGACAATCAGTGATTGAGACCCGTCAGACAGGATTACGCCCAGTTCCCGGATTCTCCCTAAGATTTCAGTCAATCTAGCTGCTAAAACTGGACCACCATCCTTAAAAATCTCAGGAGTTAATCTATCAAAACCTGCTTTTCTGCCTCATTTTTGGATATCATTCCAAGCTTCCTCGGGGTGGGCATCATTAACACGACTGTTTACCTGGTTTTCTAGTTACTATCGAAATAAACTCTTAACTTTTCTATCGTTAAGTAGAACTCTGAGGGGGTTTCTTTGCTGTGTCTTTCTTACGTCCAGTATGCCGCAAACAAAAACGTGCCTGTACTGGGGCATGATCTGAATTTAGACATGTACTTCAGAAACAATAGCAGTCTTCTATCGAGCCTCGCTTTCGGCGTCTAATAGTAATGCGGTCTAGATGGGTCCAGCGTTGAGTCGATTTTGGGGGGTTGGCATGTTCAAAGATGTTTTTTCTTATTTTTCAAGTTGGTATTTTCCAGAAATAGGCTTGATTCTGTATGTAGTAAATCCGTCTTAATGAATTAAACTAAGTATCTGTCAGTCAGGCACAACGTACAACTTCATACGTACGTACATTAGTTCACGTCGCCACACCACATTACCACACACAGGGATCGAATTGTCAATTCAAATTCCATAATAGTAGAGGTAGTAGAAGTATTAGCGACAAAAAAGACTAGAGGTAGATATTATTCAAGAAGTATATCCCAGTGAGATAAATTTAAAAAGCAAAAAAAGTCGTGTGGGGTTCAGGAGATTAGAATTTGAGAAAAGACAAAGAACAGATGCACCTGCACTACTGAAGACGATTTCGAGCCATGTCACTCAAGGTCTCTAATCATCAGTTAGTATAGTCTTGCGGACCCCAACCAAGTAGTCTACACGTACCAACATGGCTTAATCCAGTTGTTATTGACTCCATGGATTTGTGCCATGTTTTGGTTTGGCCGCCCCTAGCTTTCGTCCAACTTACCTAGCCAAGGTAGTCGGCGGGCGATGATGCCTGGTGTCGTTAGTACTGTAGGCTGAAAAAGACAACAATCATGTATACTACCTAAAGTATGATTCACACTGTATATATTCACAAACAAGTGACTTAAGCTTGTCACTTCCACACAATTTTATCTTTTTCGATATTTTTGTAGAAGAATAATCATGTTACATTAGTAACCCATAAAATGCTTAAGTTCCATCACGTTTCAAGAAAGACTACAAAAAATGAACAGGCAGACAAACGAGTGTTGTTGGCAATAAGTACTAAAATCCAACTGGCTTTAAGGACAAATGAAGCTACAGTATAACGAACACGATTCTACAAAACATTATGACGTAGAGTGTAGCACAATAACCCCCCATTACACCTCATTCAGTTCGAAACACAATCGTCATATACCAGTTTGTCTTATGCAACGTGAATTAACAGCGACAAGAGTTCCGGTAACTACAAATTACTCCTTTCGACTCGAAATTCATATCATCAGTCAGAATTAAATTTGTTTAAATGTTTAACACTAGCATGTGAAGTAAGAGTTTCTTGGATCTTGTATCCGATTTCATCAGGTTTAACTTAGTAAACTGGAGAATCAAACCAATCGGATTAGGTAGATGTGGTTGACATAAGCCTTTGTGCTTTAGAATATTAGTAACAACAAAAATACCTGTTTCGTTTCCAGAAAAACCGAAAATTATGTGATGTGCGTAGAACTTTTATCTTATTGAAACAGTCACTGACCAGAAAGAAAGTTTTAATTTAAAGATAAGAATTCACAATGAATATTACGATACATGTATGCAAATATAAGATTAACTGGTTTCAGGGTAAGCAAAAGGGTTCCATTAACACATTTAAGAGTATTGCCTACTCTGAAGGCACCAAAGCAATGAATAAATCAGAACACGGAGAAATCGCTTTCATGATCAAAATTGTCGGTATATTCTTTAGACATGCATAAAAACAAATACGAATTTTAGAAGTAGCTTGATAATATTAAAAACCAGGAACTCAAGTCTTTGGAAATTTAACAACTGCAGCTTCTATAAACCAAGTAGAAGCAAGAATAAGAATAAATAAGTCAGTCAACTAAGCATAAATATTATAGTGCATAGCAATGGAGCCGTACTCCGAAGTATACATACATTAGAAGCGCACATGGCATCAACACCAAAAAAGCTGGTGTGTATGACAAACTATCATCAACATTAGAAATGAAAATACAGAATTAAGGAACGAGAGGTCTCTGAAAATGCACTAACCCGCAAATGAGAAAATTCATGTGGATACTCAAAACATACAACTAAGATGAACAGTTATAAGGCTTTTTTGCGCACTTCTTCCTCCGAGATTTCATCCAAATCATTTGCTTCAACTTCACGTTTAATACCAATCAGGCTAGCTTTCAATGCATCTTTTGAAGCAGCATATATCATCCGCATCCTAACATCCAACGTAGACGGAACCCTACACATATGAACCTATATATGGCTAATAAACATACCATAAAATAAATACTAGGGTGGGTAATTTTCCTTCGGTTTCGTAATCATAAACTGCGTAGCGTGCTTCACCTTCATTCATAGCTGATACTAATTGATCCTTAAATTCATCATAAGTTGCATCTAACAATAAAAATTGATTGAAAAATGATTACTTCTTTGAGCTTGGTGCAGGACTCTTATTTCCTGATTATTGTAAATATGAAAGAGAATATAACGGTGGTTCTTATTACGCTTCAAGTCCTCAAATGCTTCGATGCACGACCTGTGGCATTTTACTCCAGTACTCTAATGCAAAAAAAGTTTTAAGTTATTTGAGTGAGGAACATTTCGAAACAAAATACATATATGCAGTCATAGGATACAAACAAATACACCACAAACCATTATGTGACGTTCAGCTACGATGACACGGAAAGAGCTTATGGAACCTTCGAAATTAGTCCGCACTTTCGCTTCAACAACCTTGTCAGACAAGTCCAACATGCAATATCCAATATCATTATCACGAACTAGTATAAACTAAATGGTCTATTTGCCCTAGATCCTAGTTTTTCTTGACACCGTTCCAGATAATTAATTAGAGATTTTCTTCTCTTTTACGTAGAACAGTGTAATGAAATTGAAAACTTGAAGGTGTGGCCATGTGTATAATTTAAAGAGTTACCAACAGTTGTGGGGTGATTAGACACAGCTATTTTTGAATGAAGTGAAGTGCTATGTTTGCCTTGTCTGTATCCCTTATGTAGCGTGTGTCTAGGTCTTCTGTGGTTACTAAGCCAAGATCGCTCTATGAGGATATATCAGAGGGCGGATGTCCACCATGGATGAAAGCTGTGTGCGTCACGATGCACAAAATGTTCGGAACGTGATATTTGGACTCGATTTATCATGCCACTATAAGATCGGATGTGCACAACCTGCTTTTCCTAAAACAGTAATGAGCTTCATGAATGATGTCGTTCTTATCCGTGTACTCCTCCATTTAATCATTCACCAGCCCTTCCATGACCTGTGACAGTGTTGGCGGTAATACGACTAGTCTTTAACAACCCTGATCCTTCCTATATCCTCCTTCAAAAATTGAAGGGTAGGTTTTTTCATTCACATGGGAGTTGGTGTGTTTACAGTGATTACCGGAATAGGTCACATACTTGTGAAGAAAAGGCTTCTGAACACTCTTTCAAGAAGATATGGCGAATATTATCACAACCTGGTGACTTCCCTGGGAATTTGGATTTCGGTTTTATTGGTACTTATTCAGGAGTAAGTCAAACATTTCATAGACAATCATCTAGCACTAGGTTTAAGTACCACTACGAACTTGTAGTTACCTGGTTTAACTGGTCAGTGAAGTTAGCGTCAAAGATCTCAGCCATCTCCAATTTGGTAAGATCTTCACCATTTGAACCTTTGAGAAAATAGACATTCTGGTTAGTTTGTTTTCGTTCAGTAGGGAACCTAAGGAGATGTTTTGGGTTCACCTGCATTTTGTCTGACAGCTTCAGCTGGAAGTGTCGCATATCACTTGGAACCATGGCAATGCATCTGTTTCTCAATGTCAGGTAAGAACTATGGTCGGAATCCTTCAGAGACCTTCTGTTCGGTCTAGGCCCTCCTTTTCGTCTGTAGCAAGTGTTCAGTGCATTGTCTAACAAAAGTTCTCTTTCTAGGTGTGAGATACACTTGAGGAACATTATGTAAGACAGCATTCTGGATAATGCCTTTTACTGTCTGCCAGTGGTCATCTACTATTAGCCTCCACCATTTCCATGGTCATGGGGCCTGTAGAAAATATTCTCGCATGGGTGTGTAGTTTGCCCTAGTATAGCTAAAGTGGAGCTCGTTTTTGTTTTACCTGAATGTTACGTTTATTACAGAGTTAAACATGAATACACCAGGATCACTACTCCACCCTAGTGTGTTGGCATGAAAATCCTGAACCAGGAGCTGTTCATTCCTTAAAAAATAACCCAAGTTCTAGGGTTTTCCATTACTAGCCCACCTAGTGCTCGTTACACGCATTATCAATCAGTCTAGGACGTTTAATGGCTGTGCCAAATGGTCTTTGGAACCGACCGATCGGAATGGTACCCTCTTTGCCTGGACTTGTGGATAAAGCATTAAAATCTCCAGCTGAAAGAATGTGATCAAACCCAAGCAGTGGCAGCTGCAGGATTACCTCAGTCAATTTATCTTCCTTGGCCTTAGTACTTATGCTTTTGTGTTGGAGTAGCACCAGCATCACTCTGTCGCATCGGTTAGTTGGGTATAGTCTTTTGGCCTTAAAATATCTGCTAATATATACTGTTACGGGAGAAACGAAGACATTTTGCTGATTAAAACCTTCATGTATAAATATCATTAATTTCACTGTTTTGGGGTACATTTGTTTTACTTAACTTGTGAACTTGTTTGAATTATTATTTGCGGACATTTTGGACTCCCGTTTCTCTTTGTTGTTCGTTTGCAGTTTTTTGCTCCAAGAGCTAATAAATTAGAAGAACGACATTGGTCGTCTATTTGTAATAAAGTATTTTGGTCGAATTTGTGATTTGGAATAAACTTTGGTATCTACTTTGGAGTTTCGTTATTGGTTTAAACATTTGGGGACTGTGAATTACAAATAGCTCGACAACCGTGCTTCGTAAGATCAACGAGCAAAAAACTGGACGTAACATATACACCCTTTCCATCTCCTATCTGATGTATCCGACCGCATCCGAAGAGTGTTATGTCTTGCGATCTCACTTCGTCGTCTGCAGTGTAGGAGGAATGACACGTTTCAGTTATGATTATCACCTTAAAATCTATCTCAGAGCATACATTCCAAGTATCTCACAGCTTAGCCCTTAGTTCTCTTAAGTTGCTACAGAGGCACTTGGTGGTTTATCTCATCACTTGGCTCAGCACTGCAGCAACAGCGTTTGTTGGACTTGCAACCAAGCTGTTCAAAAAGAGTTGGCCATTTCTGTGGAAAACGGCCATGGCAGTATTCTTGTCTGTGTAGTCTAGTCAATGGGCGAAACAGTAGCTTTAGTGTCTCATACCCCGTCTTGTCGATCGAGATCAACTACCATTGGTGGTCGTTGTTCTGACAGCCGTGTTTTTATCTCATCGATCTAGGTCGGCTCTCACAACATCTAATCTGATTCGAGAGATCACTGTTCGTTCTGTACCAAGCCTGAAGCGCTCCAGCTATGTATTCCCAGTTTCGAAGGTTCGAAGCCATAAGACGCAGAAACCTTATAGTCGAGACGTTTGTCGGACGAGGCAGTTGGGACAAGGTAGCTGCCATGGATGTGCGAAGGCATATGCTGCGTGATAACCATTGCTGTTGCGACACATTATGTGCGTGATCTTCATCCAAGCTACCCCTAACAAGCTCAGGCACTTCTATGAACCATCATAATGATTTGTCCTCGAGCGTCTTCTGGTGTTTTAACAGCTATTCGTACTGCAGTGGTACGTCGTGTTTGACTAGGATCAGAAAGGACGGTTTAAGCGAAGGTCTTTAGGACGTTGGTAAGGCTTATTCGGCAACTTTAACAGTGAGGTTACCGTCAATGAAAGGGGTTTTTCTTTAGCTGAAGTTCTAACCCTTGAACAAACAGTATATTTTGTCCAGGCTACTGCCCATCTTAGGCACTGAGTAGTGTTTGTCCGACTGTCCCTTAGTTTCCTGTAAGCTTATCTCTGACACTGAAACAGTTTACAAAATTGGTGAATCCTTTATAACGTCTCTATCTCTGATTTGTGGAGTTTTCCGACCTACGACGTTGCCGTTCCCTTTGTTTACGCTCAGTAGCTGCTTCGTACTACTAACAGATGCTTGAGGGCTTGGAAAAACTATTTTTTCCTTCGTGTGTTAGCTCTGGTTGCGGCTACCATTAGAGCCTATTTGGTCGGTTTATTGCTGGGCGAAACAAATGCACTTGGAGGGAGCTAGCTAGATTGGTTTTAGGTGGGGCTTTTGAATTACGGGGCCATTAATTTTGTTGTCTCAGTGATTCTGCACTGTGGAAATTATTCATTTGTTTGATAATGAGATGAAATGAAGTAACACTGCGCCAAAATGAATTTGATGGAAAAAGGTCAGGAGGAAAAAGTGAAGTTAATAGCAGCTAACACCGGAAAGCCTGTTAGTACTGAGTGTTCTAGCTTATTCAGGTAAGTAGGCGTATTTTAATTGATAGCCTAGGATTGTTTGTGGTAGTAAATCTTGGAAAGTGTTGCCAAGGCCGCCAGATGTGAATTTCAATCGGGGCAAAAATTCAACATAGGTGCTCACTCGTCACTGAGCAGTTGTTTTCGGTCCTATACGTGAGTAACCACGAATATCATATGATATGACTGCAGAATCCGTTTTGAAGGCTTCGTTTTTGGGAAAATTCCTCTATGTATATTTGTGTTATGATCTTGCTGACTCTTTATGTTCAATATTTTGGTACTCTGTTTAGTCCCACTTTGGGTTGTTAATATTTGTATTTTGTTATAATTCCTGTTTCCTGTACTTTATTGTAGTTTACATGTTTCCTTCTGAACTGTAAATGTGTTATTTAAATTGATACTTAATATGGCTAAATCCATATCGGATTTGATACCTCTGCGGTAACTTCGTATTCTTGAATGGAAGGACACATTCTTCCAGAATTGGAAACTCATTGTGTTAATTTCGGATCGGAACAGTATAATATTGTTTAGGTAATTGTCTGCATTCCTTTTTTGACTAATAATAGAAAAACTTATATTTTGAATTTGGACTGGGCGAGGCGCGTTTCTGACTTCTGCTGTTTCCGAAATCAAGGTTCACTGAAGTGAATTTTCTACAATGACTACTTTATTTAGGTCATTAGGACAGTTTAAAAATTTGCAGATCATGAGTATGTCACTTTCTTCCCTCTATGGCTTAGGGATATCAAACTACGTAAGGCTTGTGAACTGAGGATGCATCAATTTCGCCGCAAATATTGTTATGTATTGTGGACCCATTTCGAAGCACAACATAACAATTTCAATTATTTCCATTTTACTCTGTCTAGCTTCAGTACTGGTCCATTTTTACCTAGTAAAATAATCAATGGGGTGTTTTCATACCAAATTCGGTTCCAGTACTTGTATTCTATCTATACTAATAATAACTTCATTCTGAAGTAGCAATGTGCTACATAAGGCATGTCAATTTGCAGGCAAGATCAAGTTGTTACAAATGATACCGCATTTGTTGATGAAGGTTGTACACTTAGAATAACAGTAAAACTCTGTTTCTGACAGCAAGTTTACTCCATGTCAACGATAGGAAAAGTTTGACACATCCACATTTTCAACAAGCGGATAAAAATAGGACGATATCCATCAGACTTTTTGGGATTGAATTTGTTGGAATGTGCCAGAGGTAACCTGGACATGCGAATACATAAGGCGCATTTTGCGTAGAAGCACCATGGTTGCTACACTGCTGATAGGGTTCTGAGAACGGACAACAGACAAAAAAGGAAGGGTAACCAGGCAGTCGGATATGTAAATAGAGTACCGTCTAGCCGTTGATGACATAACTCACGCTAACCATTTTAGTGTTCATCGCAGAGTGTGAAACATTTATATTTATGTGTAGAAATATTGGCCCTCTATGAATAGCCGGTGTGTCTTGTGAAATATTTATCTAAATGATCGACCATTCACAACAAATGGGTTAGCAATATTACCATTTCGATCTTTTCTGTAAATTGGCTTGCCTCAAGTAAGTCTTTGTTATTTGAGAATGGATTGTCACTAATATTAGTAGGGACATTGCAAAATGTCCTGGGAGTTATGTAAGATATTCCCTATCTGGAATTGTACAAAAAACATGTTGAAACACTAGATCCTTACTTTGTGACACTGATAAATCCTCTGGAAACTGAAGTCAACAGGAGGCTGTCTTCGAATCACTTACTCCACTCATCGAACGGAATTCCTACTCTTAGTTACTCTGGATGTATGGAAGGCTGTCATAATACATTATAAGTGAGTAATATAACAGTTGAAGATCAGCATTAGAGAACCAACACGACACCTTCTCCGAGACTTCTGCATCAAATTCTCAAAATGGTTGCAGATACGACAGGTGTCCTCCCCGACACAAGGTCAGTCTGTTTTATGCAGTGATGATTTGCTATGCTAAAACACCCACTTGTTAAGTTTAACCGATTTACTTTATAGTTGTGCGGAAATTCCCCCTCAACGGTTATCTTGTAGTGCCTCGAGTTGGGACTGACTATGAACAACACTAGAAACCAATTACGTTCCCGCCACTAATCGTTATACCGTCGTGAAACAATGACAGGGGAGAAGATATAAACTCGTGGTACCGAAAGAATACCTAGACCGTGCCAGAGAATATGGGCAAAGTTACAATGATCAGCATAACCAAAATGGCAATAAAGCAAACGGAAAATAAGTGTACGGAGTACGAATAATAAACAAATTCAGTAAAACAATCACTGGTACAACTGGTTATAATAATGAATGTTTCTTTTCAACCAATCGCGTTTTTGTTGGGGATGTTAGATTCCCAATGTTCACTTGATAAATGCCTTATTTTGGTTTTTAAGTTTGCGAGCACGGTCTGATCAGTTGACCTTGAGATTTCAATTCCCACCAGGAAAATCCATGGCTGTGATTGACTGCTGTGTATTTTAGTGTGCTATTTTCTTAGCTGTCTCAAGGACGTTTCTATGTTGTATAAATAAACGAGAGTTGTTTGCTTGATTTTACTTTGATTGCTGGGTGTTTGTAGAATATACTTTCTACGCTTACAAAGCCTTTTTTCTTCGGCCTGGGGATTCAAGGTAGCCTACCTGGAGGCTGGTAATTGTCTCGTTCGCGTTTATCGACTAAGGTAAACTCATAATAGCTTCAAGCATACCTAGTGACGAGCGTAACAGTTTTCTTCGTAAAAGTGGCGTCACTATGATATGAATTGTTTGCTATCGTCGTATGAGAAATGTTACATTACCTTTTAGTGGTGGCCAGCTCAAGAGTGACTATGATCACTATTAAATACTAATTACTAAATTCCAGCCCGTCACGGTCAACAAAAAGCAAATCCAGGGTAAAGAATATATCTGAAGAATATAGTGGGCAACACAGGGAGCAGCATGTAACTTATTATGGCAGCAACGCAAAACAGAAAGTTGCGCGTAAGTAAGTGTTTTTAGGACAGTTAAACAAAGGGAGGAAGAAAAGTCGACTGAGAAGATGGCTTCCAATCAGTCCATACTGATGTCATCAGTACTAAAGTAACACTTGAATTATTGCAAAAACAACTTAGTGCGGTCACCCCACAACTGTTTCTGAATCCTTAAATTATACGTGTGACCATACTTTAAAGTTCACTATTTCATTGCACTGTTCTACATAAAAGAGAGGAAAATCTCTTAAAACCGATTGTGAAGACGAGTAACTAAGTGGACGGCATAGTTAAAAATCAAACCCTGAAAAATAATGTCTAAGACTCGGGATAATTCTCTCCAAGTTACAGAAGAATAGATGGTGATCGCTTGATCACACGTAACATATTCAGTACTCTGCATCATCCCAACACAAGCATCCTCTTGGGACATCACGAGCACGCCCTTAGAGATAATGCATTAAAAATCTGACATCTAAGAGTGAAAGCCCCGGTTCGTGAATACTTTACTGCATCAACAGATGTTGCCGCTTCCAATGCTTTCCTAGTCGAAGTGACCGCATCCCCTCAGTGAATAGTTTCAAGAGAGTTGACGAGCACTTGCGCAGACACGGATCGTCAGCTCCTTGTAAGACTAGCTCTGCCCTATGCATGTCTCTAAACCTGCTGGTTCTTGTTATTGTCTTCTCCTAAAGTTATTAACTTTTCATATCTCCCTTACTGTCTCCGTTTCTTCTGCCTTCTATGATTTTGCACAAACCTACGAATTAATTAACTTATTTGATTGTTTACATAGTTCTTAATTTTTTATCTTCTTATTATCATAAGGATTGTATCCATATTATTCTCCATATTTTAAAAAATTGATATCCGACCTGGCAATGTGGTAGCAGGCTGCCATGGTACAAATGCACTCACGCAAATCACATTACATTTATGTTCTGTAATAACTGTTAACTGACTGGATTTATTACAGTTGAGTGGCTTGACTACTATCAATCGACATTATTAATTACCTGCAACTGTTCCGAGAAAACAAGAAACAAGCGCACATATATACTAGCTCGTGATATCGGATATTAGAGTACGTGTTTTGAATTTTCAAGGTCGTGCATATTTCGTTCTCATACCACCTTAAACCACTAGTGCATTTGAATTTAGCAACTGATTGGTTATTTTTCTTTTTAATGTAAACTTTCATTTTAAAAATCTATGGCACAAATACTGCTTATAATTTGTTTGATTTTGGAAATCTGTTCCAACTAAGCCTTTTTCGAGCTAAAAACTTCGGAAACAACATTAATAAGTTCATGCAAGTTCCTACCAATTTTCACTTAAAACAAGTATGCTTGTATGAAAATCTTTTAATGCTGACAGCTAGTATTATCGGACTGATGTTAACATTCATAGTTAACTACCTGAAATAACATAATTTCGAATTCGTTGCTTGGTCACAATTGGGTTCATATCTTTCCCATATGTCTTGAAATTTTTCGACCATATAAGTGCCTGTGTTTCTACCTGTATCTTTCGTCAATTTAAACGTCGTAATCACTTTGCTGGTAGATACTTTGAGGAGCTGCAGACACTTTCTAAGTTTCGATAAGTATCCTGTTTTTATATTTGTAACTTGGCTTTAAACTGCATTGTAGTGATATTTTCAGGGATCGTCGGATATTTAGTATCTTGATATTTCATGAAACATACAGACCGATGTACTTTCATGTGGTATTTTTTTCTTAATGCGATACCGATAACAGATAATATAGTTTGAGATAAGCTAAGATATTGTATATGTAAACTAAATAGCTGTTTTATAGCTAGTCCCAAAAAATATAATATGTATTTGGCTATCAACTTTACTTGTCGTCATCTTTAAACATCTAATTTCCTAGCTCTAAGCAGACACGCTAACTTGGACTTTAAAAATAATTGTTTCCTATCAATGATGTTCAATCTTATAGATTTTCATAGTGTTCCAGAGATTATTTGTTAATTTAAATGTTATGCAAAATAACGATAAGTTATTCCTTTGTTGTATGTAGAAACTTAAAACTTATTTTTTTGGTCAAAACTGTAGATAATTTCCAAATTCCAAAATGACTTATTCAAATTCAACTATGTCAACACCGTGTTTGGATCTTGCTATGGAAGGTGAAAGGTTCTGCCGTGAAGGGGATTGGAATAAAGGAATATCTTTTTTTCTAAAAGCATTAGCAATTGGAACGGATGATCTCAGTTGTTTGTCAGTTATATATTGTCAGCTAGGCAATGCTTATTTTTACCAACAAGACTATGCCAGAGCCTTGGAATATCATCGTTGGAACCTTGCTTTAGCTAGGTATAATATATCTGCCAATCTTTTTCTTATGTATTTCAGTTCATTGTAAGATAATGTAAAAATGTGAATGTGTTGATAAAGCTTTAAATATCATTTTCTTAACAGAAAACAACATTAATGGATTAGAGAAAACTGCTAACAAATTGGAAACATTATGTAGAATATCATTCAGAGTCAGTCAGTCAGACAGATACAACATAGAACTTTGTACGTAAGTACATCAGTTCATGTTGCCATACCTTATCAGCATAGAGATATAATTGTCAATTCAAATCCAGTAGTAGAAGAGGTAGTAAAGGTATTAGAAGTAATCGGAGAGGTTAGGATTAGAAGATATTATTCAAGAAGTATGATTCAGTGGGAAAAGCTTACAAAGTTGAAGAATCCAAAAGATTATGATTTGAGAGAACACAAAGAATAAATGCACTGGCGCCATTGCAAACGGTTTTGAGTCATGTCATTCAAGGTCTCTAACCATCGATTATTATCATCTCGCGGACCCCAACCAGGTAGTCGAAAATTACCGACATGGCTAAGTCCACTCTTCAATAACTTCATGGATTTCTGCCATGTTTTGGTCTGGCCACCCCTAACTTTCTTCCAACCTATTCCTACACTACAAAATAAAGCTCTTCGAGGCAGTCGGTGGTTAGGCATACGCAGCACATGTCCCAACCACCTCAACTGATGAAGTATCACTTCTGCGTCTATTGATCTGCCATTCTTACGTAGCACCCGTTTCCTAATAACAGCGTTGCTCACTCGGGTGTCCCGCGATATACGAGCAATGCTTCGAAGGCACCTATGATCGAAAACCAGTAACGTACGAATATCTTTTACTCTTATTGGCCTTGTTTCTTAGCCATAAAGTAAGACGGAGCGAACTACTGCGCAGTACACTCGTCCATTAGTCAACTCTATGTGTTAACAATAGTACAATCAACAGGAATAAACTATCCATTCCCAAAGTTTTGTTTTATATCCTGCACATAATTCATATGCGTTTATAAGTTTAATTAAGGCATAGTTATTATCAATGTACAATTAACTATAATTTTATTTTCTTTATAGAAGAATGGGTGATGGTATTGGTGAAGCATTCGCAACAGGAAATCTCGGTAATACACTTCAAATGATGGGAAAATTTGATGAAGCGATCATGTGTTTCACGCATGAATTAACAATTGCTAGACAATTAGATGACAAGGTAAATCTTTTAACTCTACTATATATAATGAAAGTATGACAATTAATACTGCATCATTTCATTTATTTGTATTATAAAATAATGTTTGGCTCGGAATATATCGTCTTTCTGCATAAATAAATCAGAGTTGTATTATAATCAGCATCGTCATTGATACAGTCGTCTTGGTTAATTTTAATTTCAAGCTAAACATTACTTTATTCAATCAACCAGTCATAGGTTTAAACTCCACTCTCAGTCAGTCAGTCAGATGCAACGTAGAACTTCGTACGTAAGTACATCAGTTCATATCGCCATACCACAACAGCACAGAGATGTAATTGTCAATTCAAATCCAATAGTAGTAGTAGAGGTAGTAAAGGTATTAGAAGTAATCGGAGAGGTTAGGATTAGAAGATGTTATTCAAGAAGTATAATTCAGTAAGATAAATTTAGAAAGAGAAAGATAGAGATGATGAACAATTCAGAAGGTTAAAATTTCATAGAACACAAAAAGTAAATGCACCTGAGCCATTGCAAACGGTTTTGAGCCATGTAATTCAGTGTCTCTAACAATCGATTACTAACATCTCGCGGACCCCAACCAGGTAGTTGACATCTACCGACATGATTCAGTCCACTTGTCAATGACTTCATGGATTTGTGCCATGTTTTGTTTTAGCCGCACCTAACTTTCTTCCAACCTATTCCTACACTACAAAACAAAGCTCGACGAGGCAGTCGGTGGTTAGGCATACGCAGCAGCACATGTCCTAACCACCTCATAGACTCCACTCTAGATGTACCTGTTGTTGGTCTTTATTAAGATATTGGGTTTTAATTTTGTCCTAAGCTATTTTTAATCCACTAATTCATATTTTCTTAGATTATATCTTCTATCTGTAACATTTTCTACTACTATTGATATTTTTACTACTACTACTACGACTACTATTGTATCACTATACTCGTTAGTATGACACCTTGAATTGATACATACATGTGCCAGGCTCTGTTTGTAGTCTTACTAACTGATAGATCAAGTCACTGCTTCGCTTTGGTCGAAATATGATATACTAGTAGTGCTGGTTTGTATTTATGCTAAAATCTTTGTTATTCAATAACAGCGGAACACTTCAGGTAATCAGCATAACAAATATCACACACTGAGATTACTTAGACATTGACATATAATAAAGTGAGTGGTCCTGTAAGTGTGTGTGTGTGTGATTTCATGGTTGTATACTTACTGGTAAGTTTAGTCCTTTTGTTCTTTATAGAAACAATCCAGTAGTTACGTGTGTTATTTTGTACACCAAGTGGCACTCAATAAACGAAAGTTAATGGAGCTCTTTCTTAATTTTTGTAAAAACAAATATTAGTACAAGTAGGCACCAAAATATATATGCGCCCTATAATAAGATGAGCTGTTTCCACAATTGAAGCGAAATGGTGAGACTGGACAACTCTGCCTAGCCCCAGTGCCTGGATGAAACAATGGGGAGAGGTAGTTGTATTTCCTCACTTTGCATGAGGTGTTTGTATATAAGGCCTTCAGGATGTTAATAAACTTCTCTAGCACACCATTCTTTAATAGATAGTCTCAGAGAACAACCCTGTCCAAGGAATCGAAGGGGGCCTTGGTATTGAGAAACAACGATTGTTGGTCTGCGTCAAGTGTGGCAATGTTCTAGTATTTGGTCGAGGGCGTAAATATGATCATCACATTCTCGACCGGAACAAAAACCAGCCTGCTCCTCACAAGTCAATCTTTATCAAGTTTCGAACAACCTACGAAGTATGACGAAAGTCAATAATTTGGACACAATCGACAGTAGACTTATCCAACAATAGTTGTTTCGCAGGTGATGTGGAAAATTATTGACTCATTCCATGATGTTGGAACACTCTCCAATTACCAAACGGTTGTAAACAACTTGGTCAGTCCTATCGTCAGAAAGTCTCCATCGTCTTTACAAAGAGCCAGGGGCAAATCATCTGAATGTGGGAATTTGTAGCGCTTCAAGAGTTGAAGTTCTCTGCGAACTTCCGCCTCGTTAGGTGCATCAGTTGTCACCGACCATGGAAGACAGAACGGTCTGATCGAGGTCTTTGCGGCGGCAGACTAACTGAACTGTTCCTCGAAAAACCCTCTCTATCGTCCAAGACGTCGGTCAGTGTTATCGGGTGGTGCCCCATCAGCTCCAAAGATTGTCTCACTTACACCAAACTTCTTGCTGCCAGTAGCTCGGATGATTTGGAAGAGCTTCTGGCTGTTATCAAATACAGCTGCTACTTCCAGCTCGTTAGCATGCTCTGATCATCAGGTTCCTCAGTCCTCACGAAAAGTTTGCCCTATTTGGTTACTCAAGAACTGTCTTATCGTCAAACTCGTGATTACTCGGGGTAGGCCAACGTGCCTAAACGAGTTGTAAGAAACTTTTAGAAACCTAGTGCTTATGAGCGGGTTGTTTCGCGAAGCCGCCAGCCACTTTACTCGCCATTTTCATTGCGTTGTGTAATTACAGTCAGTACTCATTTATACCTTTCAGTAGGTCGGTAGCTAGTCTTGAACCTAGCTCTGCTTGATATTTGGTTGCAACAAAAGCTGTCAATTTACTGACTTCAGTTCGTGTAGACCGATGAAAATGTTGGCCACTGAAACGTAAGGTTAGCGCAAACAAGGGAATAATCAGAGTCCAAGTAAATACTCCAAAAGCAGCGGCAGTCATGCACACATAAACGACCACGCCAGTCGTAACTGATCGTGATGTAATCAATCTGAGTCCAGGTTTGCGACGCAGAGAAAGGACTCTAAGAAGCACATAGGCGGTGACTGGGGCGGTATCTAGTGCTCGTCAGAAACATAGTCTGTACAAAGTTGCAGTAGACGGTCACTGTTGTCTGACCCACGGCCAACAAGTCCTCACTGGCCACCCAGGAGACTCTCCTTTGTGCCTAGACATGCAACCTGTGCATTCAGTTCTCCGGCTAGCACTGTGATAGCTGTCAAACGCACTGTCTGAAGATCACTTAACTGGTGGCAATTCTCACCCTTCATTGCATCCGGGTTGCAATCTGTAGGGGCATCGTTTCACATACTGATTTCTGCTTACCCAAATGGAGCTTTCCTATCTAACACCACATAATTGACTGTTAATGTGTATCCAGTCGAATAGTGCTTAGTGCGATACCAACGCCAACAAGACCAGAAGAGGATGCTACAACGTCTGTGGACAAACGAACTCGATGTAAGCCTATCGAAGCGATAGATAGGTAGTGAGTATTTCGTGTACCGCTAAAGTTTTGGATGCAAATCTCGGATAGAGGACAGATATCGATGTCAGGACTTTCTTAAGACGGCCCACCATATCTATTGTCCGATTTGCATTAGTTTGAATGCCAGTTTGAATGAAAGGCTGGTTCAGAATTCTTTTTCGGTGGTAGCATTCAAATTTCGACCAACCAGTGACTTGAGATCGTTTAAGTAGGACAAGATTTCAACAATATGCGAGTTGCTGTACGAGTTGAAGATTAAAGAATACCTAATATAGGAATAAAGGAATAAACAAGTGACGCAGTATAAAGTACCTGGGTGTCCAGATCGAGGCAAGTGGTTTTTAGGCGGCCACTCCTTGAGCCTTTTACCAAGAGACAGTCCATACAGCAGTGAAGCAATGTCAGGAGTTGCAGTCCCGTAGTAACTGGTGACCGACGATAGGTTTATGCTCCATTCGTCCTATTAAGTTACCAGGACCGATGTGCACCATTAATTTGGAATCGCGGTCTTCTGACTCTCCTAGGTGGATCCTACATTACCACCAGCCCCGTCAAGGCTTTGAACGACCGATTTTCGTTATCTCAATTTCGTAAACAACATCTGCATCACGAGAGGTTAGTGAGTATGACCTCCCTGGAAGTGGCTCCATACATATGGCTATATGGTAGGGGAACAGTGGAGTCTGCCCACTCTCGGTCGTACCACGTCATTTGGGGACTATCTCTCCGCTTAACCCTAATTAGTTATTTTTATACCTCGAACCAACGACTCATAATTTGATATAGACAAGATGTAGACAAGGTTTCCAGAAATTGTTGATGAAGTATAAATTACATCCTTGGTCGAAACTTCAGTGATCAGGCTTTAGAAGTAAACACTGGAACGGTTCAATTTCGATTGATGAGTTGGCAATCGTGAGTAGAATGTCTCCCCAATCTTGTGTTAACTGTATGTAATTCAGCTTCGCTTCACTGAGTGTTATAATTGGAGGGGTATTGCTACTAAGTTATTTAAGCCACCTAGTACTTTCACTTTAAAATACTTCGAATCCGTTGGCCAGAAACCATCAGCAACAACCTACTGTGCGAGAGAACAAACCCGATTCCAGTGGAGGATGGAATTAGGAAGAAGCGCTAGAAGTAGATTAGACACACATTACGGAAATCACTCATCATCTACGTCACATGACAAGCCCTCATTTGGAATTCTCGAGATCGAGGGGAAAGAGGAAGGCCAAAGAACACATTACGCTGAGAAATGGAGACAGACATGAGAAGAATGAACTAAAATTGGATGGTCTTAGAAGATTAGAATTTGAGAGAACACAAAAAGTGGATGCACCTGCACCATTGCAGACGATTTTGAGTCATGTCATTCAACATCTCTAACCATCGATTACTGTCGTCTCGCGGACCCTAACCAAGGTAGTCTACATCTACCGACATGACTCAGTCCACTTGTCGCATCCATATAGTAGAACGGAGTGAACTAATGCGCAGTAGACTCGTCCTTTGGTTACCAAACGGATATCTCGCCGACGCCATAAATGACACAATTTGGCAAAAGCCAATCGAGCCTTCTGTAGCTGTGCTGAGATTTCGTCACACACCAGGCCATCCCCAGATATGTGAAGCGCTCAACACGCCCAACTACTTCACTCCCTATCACTAGTTCAGGTGCCGACGCAAGCCAATCCTGAAGCAGCGTTTTGCGTTTCGAGGGGGAAACCGCATCCCGAACATATTTGGATTGTTGCTAAGGGTAGTGAAAAGACTGCATTTTGTCAGCGTGTTCACCAAGCAGAACTATGTCAACGTCACATTCTAGGTCAATCAGCGAGTCTCCTGGTAGGTCTACCCCTGAAAAGTCAGACGAAGATGATGTTAACTCTAAAAGCATGTCTAGGGCAAAGTTAAACAAGAATGGAGAAAGTGGACAGTCCTGACTGATACCACTTGAAGTAAAGGATTCCGATGACAGTTTGCCATAAGCTCTTACTTGACCAGTGTTGTTCGAGTAAAGAGCCTGTATAAGGTTAATATACTTCTTTGGTACATCTTTTAATGACAGACACTGTCACAGAACCTCACAATCGACAGAGTCAAATGCCGCCTTACGGTCAAGAAATACAACTATGTGGGCGTCTGAACGAGCGTCTATGTTATAGGACCTGATGTAGTATCAATATCTGGTCTATACATCCACGTCCAGGTCTGAAACCAACCTGGTTTTCTCTAGTCTGCTCTTCATGAGCTTTCGTTAGGCATCTGAGTATTAATGAGGCCAGTATTTTAGATACTATATTGATCAAACTGATTCCTGTGTGATTGTCACAAGAGGACTTTTGTTCTTTCTTGTAGACTGGGATAATCAGTGATTGAGACCGGTCAGATGGTATTAAGCCCAGTTTCCAGATTCTACCAAAGATCTGCTAAAACTGGACCACCACCCTTTAAAACCTTAGGGGTCAGTCTATCAGGCGCTGAAGAACGCCCTCGCTTCAGATTTCCTAAAGCTTTCTCAACTGCGTAAAAACTCGGAGGATTTACATTCAGGATGACTAGAGGTCGTGGGCAACCGAAGTGAAGGCCAGTTGAGCTGATCCCTGAAGTGTTCTGCCCATCGATCCAATCTCCTGGATTGAGAATGAATATTAGTCCCATTCTTTTCTGAGATAGTTTCGCTAACGGATGAATTTCTAATATCGGTTTCCTTGATTAGGCGGAACAGCTGTCTACTGTTACCTATCGCCTCTGCCTTTTCCATCGCTCTTGCTTTCGCCACCTACCACTGTTCACGATCGTTGCTTTGGCTTTTTATCAGCCTGCGCCTAAGCTGACTTCGCTCTTCATCATTTTCACAGCCAGGCGGGATGAGTTTCCAAGCGTTTGTCAGTTCGGTGTATGCTACTGAGATCCACGGCTTATCCCTAACCTCATAGTTTACCTTACTAACAGATATCACTGTTGTTTCCACAGCTTTTTCGATATCATTCCAACCTGCCTTCGGATGGGAATCATTTACATGGCCGCCTAACTGTTTTCTAATTGTTCCTGAAATATGTTCTTAAAAACATTCATTATGATTGAGTTTTGGTATTGAACTGTATCATTGGTCAAAACTGAAATGACTTCCTTTTTTTACACGCTATAAAGGATTGTTGAACGTTATTATCTTTGAGCTATATGACCTTAGCTTACCTAGAACTTACAAGGCCATGTAGTGTGTAGTTCGCCAATATATTGACCTTCAAAATGAGTATATATATATATATTTGTATTAGCCATACCATAATTTTTGACCTTGAAACTCACTATGAATGTCGTCAAGTTACTAGAGCTTCTCACTGACAAAACAAAATGTATCTGTTGTCTAGGAAAAAAAGATGTTAAGGAGTCTGACGAGTTTTTTTTGTTTTTGAATTTACAGTTACGTCAATGTCAATGACTAGAAGCCTCATGCAATTAGTCTCACAGACAACCTGTAACCTAACTATGAATGTGTATTTGGTGTATATATTGTCGTCACCGTACCTCACATTGTCATGAAACGACCACTGTAAACGTATGCCTTACAAGAGATAAATCGCCCTAAAAATGGCTCAATGGTAACGTCTCTAATAAGTCCAGAACTATGTTATGTTTGAGTTCAAGCTCTGTGATAGGTGTAATTTTACTCGGTGTCACAAATACTCTTCACTTTTTTAGAGTTTCATTTTGACTGGTACGAAATAACTAGTTTTCATGAAATTACACTTTATTTTAATAATCGCGATACGTTTCTTCATAATATATTATAAATGGGTTCCAATAAATATCTGGGTAATAAATATATTCCTGTCTAAAGGTTTGAATTTATCCTGTACACATTCGTTTTGCCTGAATGTTGGTGGGACATTGATTGGATTAAAGCATGATTGCGTTGTTGCACGCTGATTGGCTCTTTCGTATCCAATCAGCGCTAGCCGATACTGACGGAACAGAAAACTATAAATATACTAACGTCTTTTTCTTTTGGACCTTCTGTCTTCATTATAACCTTGTTATTGGAATATAATCTATTCCCTATTCAACGGTGTTCTGATTTTGGGAGAACGTCTTGAGTGAATTAATGTCCGAGAATACTAAGCATTAGGAATAGCTGGGTTGTAATAAAGAGAGAATTATAACACACAATGAGAAATATTCCGCTAATCAACTAATAATAATAAGTGTACTAGTATTGTAGTGAAGGAGAACACAGGTGGGCCAACCGAATTGTATTTAACGAAAATTACAGAGTTACTCAGTAAAATAGGAAAACCATATGGTAAATCGTTCATTTGCAAAATATCAGTTCATCATATCGAACTGGACTGTTCCTGTTGCCAAACATCAATCCATTGTCACCATTCATGCGTTTCATACAAATTCCATTGTTTTCTAACTCTTCTTCCTTTCTTGATGTTCCCCCATCTTCTGCTGCCAGACATTACGTTGACACTCACGTCATATACTACTTATAAGTTGCTCACACCCCAGTATGACTATTGATTAATAACTGCTAATGAAACTGAATCTACTGATTTTTTTATATTCACTGATAGTTTCTTACAACAATGATCAGTAAAAATAACTTTACAGTTGAACGCATGTATAAGTTATATTCTTCATACTAATTTTATTTAAAGTATTGTTCAAAAATCATCGGACACTAGACACTTATTCCTTCTTTGTATGACACCCCATATTATGGTCACCTACAACTTCGGGGCGGCCAAACCAAAACATGGCAGAAATCCATGACGTCATTGACGAATGGACTTAGCCATGTCGGTAATTGTCGACTACCTGGTTGGGGTCCGCGAGATGATAATAATCGATGGTTAGATACCCTGAATGACATGGCTCAAAATCGTTCGCAATGGTGCCGGTGCATTTATTCTCTGTGTTCTCTCCAATCCTAATCTTCTAGATTCTTCAACACATCTAGTTTTGACTTTCTAAACTTTTCTCACTGAATCATATTTCTTGATTATCTTCTAATCCTAACCTTTCCGATTACTTCTAATACCCTTACTAACTCTTCTACTATTGGATTTGAATTGACAATGGCGTCTCTGTGCTGATGTGGTATGGCAACATGAACTGATGTACTTACGTACAAAGTTCTACGTTGCATCTGACTGACTGACACCTACAACTTCACTAGAAATATAACCCCAGGATTTTCAACTCTTGCGATACACCCCTATGCATGATTGACATGAACAAAGTCACTACACAATTAATTACAAAGCTAAAACAACAACTCATCCAAATTTCAGTGAATATATATTTCAATAATCACTTAATACTTACCGAGATGAGTAAAATTTCATAACTTTGATCTATTAGACACGCATTTGTATACACATTTGAAAGATGATTACCTAGTTCTCTCTGTTTTTGGTAAATGCCCGAACAATTTTGTTTTTCTTTTGAATCATGTGATGAAAAGTATTTTTCATCAAATGAATTCAAATTTAAGTTGGATATTAGCACGCTATGTGATGGCGATGATTCTTATTAATTTGATCAGCAGTTGTTTGGGAATTTATTGTTGTTATTGTTGCTATTTGATTTATATAGAGAACAGAAGCTGGAGCGTTATACAATCTAGGTAGTGTATATCAAGCCAAAGGAAAACAATGGTTACCGGATTCTGGTGAATTCCCGGCTGATGCAGTTAAAGCTCAAAGAAAAGCTGCTGAATATTATAAGTAAGTCAATATTTTATTTTGCATCGCTTTCTACATATCTGTATCAGGGAACTCCGCCTGGAGCCCTTGTGGGGCCTACGGTCGGTCCTAAACCTAGGTTGGGCAGGGGGTTGGCGACTCTATCCTGTAGAAAACTAAATAAAGAAACGCTAGCCAGAAAATATAAATCTGCCCTTAGAGTTAGAAGGTCTTCATTTAGAGGACTAATGACGTCTCATAATGAAAACTGAGTTCCTTCGGAAGTCATGAAGCCGATGCCCTTCTCTGATCCCTTCCACGGTATGGGCAGCCAGGAAGTGACGTCCGCCCTCACACCCATAACAGCACACGAAACCAAATTGGTCACAATTAAATCTGTATGAGGGCAGCGAGACTATAATTAATAATGATTAATATTTAAGACCGCAAGTCTTGGACTTTTTGCTAAGTAGCACTTTAGCATTATAGCTGATATCAATTCTTAATGAAAACTCTTCATCTAATTCCTAACCCCCTGCTAACTCTAAATCCTAATCTTAATTCCTGACTCTAATTTATAACCCTCTTTAACCTTGTGCTAAGCAGATGAATTTCCTCAAGGTCAACTCAGCGTTACTGACCTTGGAACACAAAATAAACAGCCATAGAGAAAACAACCAATCAGTTAACAACTAAGATTACCACCTGATTCCTTACACTTCAGAACTATCATTTATTGAACAAAACTGAAAAAAAAACAACTAAAGAAGATAAAGTCTTCCTGACAGTTAGTTACGTTACCATTGACCTATTCAGATCGTGGCTGGCTTCTTGTAGGACTGAGATGTTGTATTTTATTGAAATCAACTATAAAAATCACTTTATTAAAATCATGAATCAATCAATGTTAGACCATCATTAAAAACCTAGGAGCACTGGACAGCCGTTTCGTCCTGGTATATGAGATTCATCAGCAGTGTGCATCATCCAGGACTCCTGCAAACCAAACCATAAAAGTAACATTTAAACATTATCAGATGGATAAGAGAAAGAATTCTTTAAATGTCGAAAGAAAATCAATAAATCTTCATGCAGTAGTAGTAGTAGTGAACGAGAACACAGGTGGGGTAACCGGATTGTATTTAACGAAAATTACAGAGTTACTCAGTAAAATCGGAAAACCATATCGTAAATCGTTAATTTGCAAAATATCAGTCCATCCTATCGAACTGGACTGTTCCTGTTGCAAAAACATCAATCCATTGTCACTATTCATGTGTTTCATACAAATTCCATTGTTTTCTAACTCTTCCTTTCTTGATCTTCCTCCATCTTCTGCTGCGAGACATTACGTTGACACTCACGTCATATACTACTTATAAGTGGCTCGCACCACAGTAGTAGTGTGTGCTTACTGTTTAAGATAAGAAAAGATAACCAACCACCTTCGAGTGGGAATCAGCTTTAAACATCATTTAATTAAAGGTACTACAAATGGTTTGTGCACATCAAATATAATCTTGTCTACATTTCTTGTATATCACTTATGAGTGTCCTTTGAGAAACTGAATTTTTCTGTATATGTATGTGTTAACATTTTGATAGACATGTATACCAGTAGTCACTTTCTTCTTCTGCATACTAGGTTTAAAATCTATACGTTGTTGTTGCATTTTGCTTCACTAAAGTGCTTGACTCCTTGATCTAAAGATATACTTAATGTGTACCAGGAAAATCGCTTGCTGACTTAGAATATGCTGATGACATAGTTCTACTTGGTGAAGACGCTGACAAAATGCAGAGTTTTCTGACCACCATAAGCAACAGACAAGCAAGCATGTTCGGGATGCGGTTTTCCCCCTCGAAATGCAAAATAGTGCTTCAAGACTGGGTTGTGTGGGCACCTGAAATAGTGATAGGGAGTGAAGTAGTCGAAAGTGTAGACCGCTTCACTTATCTTGGGAGTCTCATCAGTGCTGATGACCTGGTATGTGACGAAATCTGAGCGCGGATACAGAAGGCTCGATTAGTTTTTGCTAACCTGCGTCACTTATGGCATCGGCGAGATATTTTCTTTTGCTGACTAGAGGACGAGTGTACTGTGCAGCAGTTAGCTCTGTCCTACTTTATAGCTGCGAAACGTGGCCGTTAAGAGTAGAAGACATTCGTAGGTTATTAGTATTCGATTATAGATATCTTCGAATGATTGTTCATGTATCCTGGTACAACTGAGTAAGCAACGCTGTTGTTAGGAAACGAGTACTATGTAGGGATGGCAGGTGAATAGATGAAGTATTGAAACTTAATCAGTTGAGGTGGTTGGGACGTGTTACATATGCCTAACCACCGACTGCCTCGACAAGCTGTGTTTTGCGATATAGGAGTTGGTTAGAAGAAAGCTAGGGGTGGCCAGACAAAAACATGGCAGAAATCCATGAATTCACTGACAAGTGGACTGAGTGATGTTGGTAGATGTAGACTACCTGGTTGGGGTCCGCGAGACGAAAGTCACCAATGGTTAGAGACGTTGAACGACATGGTTCAAAATCGTTTGCAATGACGCAGGTGCATTCATTCACTGTGTTCTCTGAAATTCTAAACTTTTTAATTCTTCATCACTTTATCTTTATCTTTTTAAGTCTATTTCACTTGATTCTACTTCTTGAATAATATCTTCTAATCCTAACCATTCCGACTACTGCTAATACCTTTACTACTTCTACTACTATTGGATTTGAATTGACAATTGCATCTCTGTGTACTAATGTGGTATGGCAGCATGAACTGATGTATGTACGTACGTACGTACGAAATTCTACGTTGCTATTGACTGACTTAATGTATGAACACTAGATCACCTTGTTACAATTTAATCTATGGACATTATTTCTTAATATCTAAGTAAACATATCATACACATTCATACATCATGTATCATGCCTGAAGTTTATATAATAATATACGACATAATTCTTTTAATGTGATTGATTTACATTCTTCTATTGTTGTTCTTGTTTAAAAATTTTTCTATGTATAGAATGGGTCTGGAATTAGTTCGAACACTCGGTGATCGACCAGCTGAAGGTCGAGCTCTTGGCAGTCTAGCAAATGCTTATTATTTATTGAGTAATTTCACTGAAGCAATTGAATGTTATAGAGAAGTAAGTTGATTCGTTATTATTATTATTATTATTATTATTATTATTATTATTATTATTATTATTATTATGGGGTGATTCATCCATCCAAAATAATAAACTATATAGAAACTGAGATAATTAGATAATTTAGTTTTTTTTAGTCAAAATTACAGTATATATATCAAAGCCTTATTTTTATTTAATGTAATATCTCTTACTAAACCAGATATTATTGATAGAGTTATAAGCCTACATACAGAGAGAAAAAAAGAGAGGAAATCAGTGTTGATTGCATATTAATGAGAAAATACGATTAAAGTAGATAATTTGGCTGTACAAATCATATATAACTTACTTAATTACTTAGTTACGATTGAGAATGACTAGAAAGAACAATTCAGGACAAAGTTGGTTGAAGATTACTGTTAGGTGGTCTCTACTTCACAATAAGGGTAACAAACGTAAGTAGATGATAGCCACGTATGGTGGCATGGTTAACTATCAAGTCTGCTGCACATGCACATCGCTGCTTTTTAGGCAACACAAGGATTCTCACTGTAGACAACAGTAATCACCCCTGCCGTAATCGAGAACATATATGTTGTTGTCCAGTTTGGTCTGCAGACAGGTGGACGTCCAAAAAGCACTCACACGAGCAGTGGCCCCCGCTCGGGCACTTATGAATCAACAAGATCTCTCCAACCAGTCCACTACCCACAAACCCCAATCGGTGAGAGCGGCAAGGCGGGCTTACCCAGCTGAACCTGGCACCCCAAAGCGGATTACCGAGTGCACTAACCAGCAGCCATTCCAACGGTCTGGCCTCCAACTGCCTTGCGCTGATACAATTGATCGGAGTCCCCAAGGCCCCGGATAAAGCTAAAGATCGAGTTTGTCCCACAAGGTCAGCTAGAACGTACACCTTTCCATGAGTAAGATGTCATGAGCTCTACCAAGCGCAAGCGCCTAGCCAAACAGGGTTCATCCCGTAGAAGTGGGCAGACATCATTGGCGTCCAGTACCAGTTCTGCACTGGAGACCCTTGTTTAAGGGTCCTCGACGCCAGTTCACACACTACATCGGGTGCAGAGTGTAAGAGGCAACCACATAGGGTCGGCGTCTATAATGCAGGATTCTACGGCTGCTTCCCTAAACAGAACGTCCAGGACCGCCTTCAATCATCCTGGAAAGCTACATCCCTTTAAAGGTATTTACTACTACGGAATGATAGAGGACAAGTCCTCAAACCATTATCGGGATTTACCTACGCTCGATGGACGGGATTCAGACTTAGAAACGTTCAGTCCTAATCCCCCAGAGTGGCTAACCGCATCCACAGCCTTGCGACCATGAACACGTACCATTATTCTGGACCATGCTAGGCACGGTATCCTAAGCGTTCGGAACGGCTTTTAGCCGCAGCGCTGTAAACAACGCCACGTTGCCTGGCAGGACCACGAAGAGGTAGCCGTCACCACAACCCCCAAAAGGCTCCATTTATGCGCGTCACCTAATATACCCATTCAATTAGATGACGAGGCATTCGGCTATATTCATGGTCAACCAACATGCCTGCTGCACATGCACATCGCTGCGTTGATATACAGCACAAGGATACTCACTGTTGCCAACAGTACTGACCCCTGCCCCTTTCTGGTACATACATGTTGTCCGGTTTGGTCTGCAGACACATCGGACATCCAAAAAGCACGCACACGAGCAGTGGCCCCTGCACGGGCACTTATGAATCAAGAAATCCCACCAACCAAACCACAGCCCACAATCTCCAATCGGCGAGGGCGGCAAGGCGGGCTTATGCTTCCGGACAGGGGACCCCGTAGCAGGTTGCCGAGCCACACAAGCAGTGCACTAACCAGCAGCCATTCCAACCGTCTGGCCTCCAACTGCCTTGCGTTGATACGATCGATCGAGGCCCACCTTACCCCGCATAAAGCTAAAGATCGAGTTTGTCCCACAAGGTCAGCTAGAACGTACACCTTTCCATGAGGAAGATGTCATGGACTCGACCAAGCGCAAGCGCTCAGCCAAGCAGGGTTCATCCCACGAATGTCTTAGAACATGTTGGATACCGATTGTCATGAAACTAGTGAGACACTGACCACCACAACAACTTCTAAATCTTTCCTGTGATTATTACATTTTTCTGGAAAAAAATTGTATTAGTCCCATCAACTTGTTTGCTGATATTTATTTCGCTTAAAATAACTCATTCTAGCATTTCACACATATTGTTGTAACCTTAGAACAGTGTATGGTCTCTTCAGACTCCCATGACCCCCATCAAGATATAAAGCATGAGACATTGCAAAATCTATTGCCTTATTCAGTGTATTTAGCAGTAGTGGATGGAAACTACTAAACAGTTTTCAACTAAGATGTTAAACATTTGTCAAGCGCTTCTCCTCTATTTCTTATTCATAAGTCACCATAGATGCCTTCAAATTATTGTTCATACGTGTTGGGATCATTAAATGAACGATGTCAAGTTTAAACTCAAGATACTAGGTAAGAATGTCAGATCTATTGATTAGGTAATAGAAGTTCATTGACTGAGATAGTTGGGCTATGTGTATTATGCATTCCCAACCACTCTTCCTACCTCGGTGGTCAATCATGGCTGATGTATCAGTTAATTCGAAGAACGTTAAGGATTACAGAAGCAACAAATAGCATCAGTCCGTGAACTTAATTAACTGAACCGTTAAGTTAGGTGCCGATTATCTGTTTGATATCCACCTGATTCTCATAAACAATGGTTAGAGTTTGGGTGGCTTTATGTAAAATAGTTCTCACTGGCGCATGCCCGCCCACTTTTTGTTTTTAGACTCTAAGTTCTCAAATTACTTCAAAAAATTTCTTTTACATCATGGGCCTACATGTTCTGTTGAAAAATATTATCTATCTTTAATGCATTCTTCCACCATTAGTACTGCGACAACATATACTACTTTGAAATCTAGCTGTGCAAATGTGGTGTTGTAGCAACTTAAACCGATTCACCTATTTGCCAGGCGTATTGGTGTTGTATTCATCACAAATTAATCTCATTTGAGATATCATTCAAAACCGAGAAGCACTGAATATGTGTTTACTCATAATGTGAGATTCCTCATCTACACTGCTGATCTTCTAACATCTAACCACGAATCGAACGAACCTAAGACGCCCAGGTCTCGTTCGTGGTGAACATTTAATCATTAGACGAACCATGATTGATTCGGTAGTCATTGACCCACTTCCATCTCTGATCAATGAAGAATATTCATCATGACCCCATCATTCAGTAGTTTAATATCTATCTGTGATGAGAATTATTTTCGAAAATTAAATTATTTACACTTTTTAAGAGAAGGTTCTTTCCTTGACTTATTAGTAAGTAGATTGATGCATTGTACATGTATAGAGAGCGTACAATTGCCTATTGGAAAGATTAGAAGAATTAACATTCCACCTATCCATATTCGAATCTCAATTTCATTCACCATTTGACATAACAACAATGAGAAGATGTAATTGATGTGAAACAGTGTTGTGAGTGTATTTGCACGATATACATTTCGAACAATCTGGTCACACACACACACACACATTCACTTGTCGTGGTATTTTAAATGAAAATCAACAAAGGTCAATTAAGTAGAGAAGTTCAAATAAAACCCCAGTGATAATTGTAAATAAAAGAGAGAGAGAGAGAATATTAACATAGTATTGAAAGATAAGGAAATTGTCACATTATTCTAGGTCATAAAATGGCTTAAAGAGATGGTCAAGGTGAATTCAAGGTTACAACAAAGTTTTCTTGTACACATTAAGGAAGGAGGCTCGAATCTACAAATAACCAAGGCTTTTCTATAAATCTAAGAATTCGTCCTTGAACAATTTCTATACAAATATTTTAAAAGCTGTCTTAATGTCAATTCTATGCCCTGTTGTGTATTATGCGTTTTGCTATTGATGAACATGATAGTACTGTGATGTACGCTACTTATATTCACATAAGTAGTATAACGATATCAAACGGAAATCAAACGTCTGATAGCAAAAGATCAAGAAGGAAAGAATGAGAACAGAAGGCGATTTGTGCGTCACATAAAGTGAACTGTGAAGTCTGAACAGTCTAAATGAAAGAACACTGAAATATGAGACAAATAAGGATTAGTTTGCAAATGATGATTTGACGGGAAGGTTTAGTACATATGCTTAACAACTCAGTAGTATTCGCTTAAATATATAGATGTCGATGTCCTCACCTGCGTTTTCATGCACAACAGTACATGTTCCGTAACTCTTGATTGGATTGTCCAATTACTCTTCCTTATGTATGTATGTATGTATGTCCATATAAGCATGCAAACTGATGAATGCAATGGGCTATGACGCAAATACATTACAACATTTTTCAGATCAACTACTTTTGTTTATTATTCTATCAAAATATTTATTCAAATGTGCTTAATTTGTTTTAAATTTATTGAATTGTTTAGCGTTTAAAAATTGCTAAAGAATTTGGTGATCTAACTGCTCAACGACGTGCTCATAGTAATATTGGCAATGCATTTATATTTTTAGCTGATTTCAATGCAGCCGTTGAACATTATCGGTGAGATTGTTGTATTTTCTTTAAAAGTAGAAAAAAAAAATGATTTCTTTTTTTTGTAATCTTCTATGAGATTGGTTATTTTTCGAAATTGATCTAAGGTGAAAACTTTGTTGCGTTTATTTTCTTTCGTTGAAATCATGAATCGGTCAATGTCAGACCATTATTGGAAACCTAGAAACACTAGATGGCCGTTTCATCCTAGTATTGGGACTCCTCAGTAATGCGCATCTACGATCTCCGAAAGTTGGGATTGATCCCAGTGTAGTGAATGAGAACACAGGTCAGGATAACCAAATTGTATTTAGCGAAAATTACAGAGTTACCCAGTAAAATCGGAAAACCATATGGTAAATCGTTAATTTGCAAAAGATCAGTTCATCCTATGGAACTGGACTGTTCTTGTTGCAAAACATCACTCCATTGTCACTATTCATGCGTTTCATACAAATTCCATTGTTTTCTAATTCTTCCTTTCTTGATCTTCCCCCCATATTATGCTACCAGACTTTACGTTGACACTCACGTCATATACTACTTATAAGTAGTTCGCACCACAGCACCACACTCGTTCCCCCTTTTAATAAGCTGTCGTCGTAGTCCTTCAAAACAGAGCCCCTGGTCAGTTAATATCACCTTCCGTATTCCGTGACACGCTACAATATGCCGGATTACCACTTCGGTCATCGTTCTTGATCACTGGTCTGGAGTGGATACGGCATCTACCCAACGTGTAGCGTTTACAAGTTCCCGATGCTGGAACACGGCGGCGGGCACACACTCGATAAATTGCGACGCCAAAGACTGTGCCCCGCCCATTCCTCACGGCGCAATCCGGTGAGCTCCACAGCAAGCACCAACAGGTCACCATCGGCCGACAGCCGCGCCAACCGGAACCTCTGCGGCGCCTCCTCCCTGTCCGCTGGGCTGTCGGACTCCATTATCAGCCGCCCGGTGACCGTCTCCCACGCCGTCTCCTCGGTGGCACCGTCCAGGCTGTCGTGTACCGCCTTCGCCTCACCTCCCCGCAGCGTCCCCAGCACCGCCAACTCTGCCCCAAGCCCCCACCAGCTCCACCGTGTCCCCAAACTCCTCCAGGAAGCTCCGCCAATCTCCGCCCTGCAACTCCTTCGGCCACGGAAGCCCCTTCCTTCGAGCAGGCAGCGACACCAAATGTAGTGAATGAGATGTTCGGTCGTGTGCGCGAACGCCTAACCTCTGGGCCGGCATTCAACAGTGTTAATGTCTAACTCTGACCAATCTACAGATTTTGCGCGACATTTAAAATACTGAGGAAATAAGTAACAACTTGAATCGAAACCAAAGAATATTTCTGCTTGGATCTATGAGACTGACTTCTAGCTATCCTACATCATCATAACGTCTCAAACAACTAATCCTTCAAAAGTTCAAGGTTTCTTAAATGATTTTTTATGAATATTAACTTTAAACTCTGTAGGTTGTTCGTCTAACTGTGCTGAACCCCTCTTCTCTCCAATTCGCCATGGGTCTACACTGAATAATAGTAGTAGAACTCATTTTTCTAAGTTATTAATCTTATGAAGTGATTTTCCTCCTTACTTGAATTACTCATACTCAACTATGATAAAGATGCAGGTAAGCGGTTACTCTCTGTTCATCATCTACTCACTCAGTAGTCTCAGACTTGAATCTCTCTGTGTACATTTTAGTTTAGTCAACTGGGTTGTATCAGTATGCTCCACACACTTAAAATGTAACTCAAAGTTTGTGTCTAGTTAGTTGGTAGTAGGTGGGTCAATAAGTAGGTCTCAATATACATAAAGGAAAAAGCGAAATTCTCCGATGCAACACAACATGCACCAACCAAATTACGCTTGATGGAGATGCCTTGGAGTACGTTAACACCTTTACATATCTGAGCAGCATCATCGACGAGAAAGGTGGATCCGATGCAGATGTGAGTGCGCGGATTGGCAAAGCAAAGGTTGCATTTCTACAGTTGAAAAATATCTGGAACTCCAAACATATATCATTCAACACCAAAATCAGGATTTTCAATACAAATGTGAAGACAGTTCTACTGTATGGAGCGGAAACTTGGAGAACTACTAAAGCCATCACCCAGAAGATACAAGTGTTTATTAACAGTTGTCTACGCAAAATACTTCGTATTCGTTGGCCATACACCATCAGCAACAAGGTACTGTGGGAGAGAACAAACCAGATTCCAGTGGAGGAGGAAATCAGGAAGAAGTGGTGGAAGTGGATAGGACACACATTGCGGAAAGCACCTAACTGCGTCACGAGACAAGCCCTCACATGGAACCCTCAAGGCAAAAGGAAAAGAGGAAGGCCAAGGAACACATTACGCCGAGAAATGGAGAAAGAAATGAGAGGAATGAACAAAGATTGGACAGAACTGGAAAGGGAAGACCAGGACAGAGTTGGTTGGAGAATGCTGCTGGTGGGCGGCCTATGCTCTATTGGAGGTAACATGCATAAGTAAGTAAGTCAGTAAGGTGAGTCAGTCAATAATCATGCCCAATTCAATAAATATACTTTTTCTTATTGATTAGTTTCTCCATTCTAATTTCCAATAATATTTTTATTTATTTATTTCAGCGAAGCATTACAATTATCAGTACGTTTAAAAGATACATCACTTGAAGCACAAGCATGTTTCAGTTTAGGCAATACATATATTTTATTAAGAGATCCAAGTACAGCTGTTGTATTCTTGCTTAGACATTTAATTATTGCTCGTGGTCTATGTGATCGTATTGGTGAAGGTCGTGCTCACTGGTCATTAGCAAATGCTTATACTGCTTTAAAACGATATGATTTAGCTTTACGTTGTTCTAAACGTCATCGTCGAATTTCTCGTCAGGTAAATAAAAATGTTGAATTGTTTACTCTCTGTCTGTGTGTGTATGTGTGTTATTTATATATTAGTGAATTGTTAGTTCTTTTTATGAGTTGAATTGATAAAAATGATCCTTTCCATTTTAGTCCATTAAAAATTCGAAACATTGCTCGTGTATTCTGGGACAACCGAGTAAGCAATGCTATAGTGTTAGGAAACGAGTTCTAGGTAGGGATGGCAAATCAGTAGATAAAATATTGAAACTTCATTAGTTGAGGTGGTTGGGACATGTGTTACGTATGGCCAACGACCGACTGCCTCGTTGCGCTATGTTTTGTGGTGTAGGAGTGGGTTGGAAGAAAGCTAGGGACGGCCAAACCAAAATATGGCAGAAATGCATGAAGTGACTGACAAGTGGACTGAGTGATGTCCGTAGATGTAGGCTACCTGGTTGAGGTCGGTGAGACGAAAGTAACCGATGGTTAGAGACCTTGAACGACATTGCTCAAAATCGTTTGCAATGGCGCTTGTGCATCCACTCTGTGTTCTCGGAAATGCTAATCTTCCGAATTTCTCATCACCTCCATCTTTCTCTTTCTAAAGTTATCCCACTGAATTATACTTCTTGAATAATATCTTCGAATCGGAATCTTCCTATTTACCGCTAATGCTTCTAGTATCTCTACCACTATTGGATTTGAATTCATAGTTGCATGCATCTCTGTGCTAACGCGATATGGCAACTTGAACTTATGTTCTCATGTACGAAGTTCTACGTTGTAACTGAATGACTATCAGAATTCAAGGTTTTAAATAAATAAGTTATATATATATATATATATATATATATATATATATATATATCTTGTGAACTAAAGCTGGAAAGTGGATTGATAAAGTTTCTCATCACATAATGACTTTGAATACTACGAACCACTCGATAAGTTTTCCGTTTTTAGTACAAAACGTTTCACCAACCAGTACAACATACACAACTCTACTCAAAGTATCCTCCATCCAACCCAAAATGACCTTCAGGGTCTTAAAACAAGCGTTTATAACTGTCAAACTATTAAACTCCACTATGAATTCAACAACAATCTTCACAAGAATGACATTGTTTTTTTTATACTACTACCACCTAATGTCAAGAATATGACCTAAATTTAAAATTAAATTGAAAATGACATAATATTGTCAAATCTATACTCTAATTTTTTTTTAGTAAATTTTTTCGCCTTTCAAAAAAATACTAAATAATTATTGATTTGACATAATTATCCTTAATCAATTAATTTAAAAAAAAATTAAAACAACTAGTATTCAATAGAAAAAAGAACGAAGAGATCTTTCAATATTTATATAGTTGGTTACATTGAGAACATTTGACGGAGAAGCTTTGGAGGTAGCATCATTGATTGATATTGCAAGATGGGTTTTTATGCAGATGTGAAGACATAGATTATTAGCAAAGCAAAGCAAGGGAAGGAAGCATTTTTTTTGCAATTAAGCCACATCTGTGGAACTCAAAGCAACTATCAATAAAACGTTGAAGTCCGAATTTTTTTCAGCACAAATGTCAAAACAGCTTTAATGTATGGGTGGGTGTGTAAACTTGGAAAATCACGATAGGCGTTATCCTAAAGATACAAGTATTTATTAAGATCATTTGTCTACGCAAGATACTGAGGACCTGTTGGCCAGACACCATCAGCAGCAACTTACTGTGGGACAGAAAAAACCAGATTTTAGCGGAGGAAGAAATTAAGAAGAAGAAGTGCTGGAAGTGGGTAGGACATACATTGTGGAAAGCACCGAACTGCGTCATAAGGGAAGCTCTCACTTTGAACCCTCAAGGCAAAAGTAAGGGAGGAAGGCCAAGGAACACATTACGCTGAGAAATAGAGAAAGATATGAGAGGAATGAACAAACATTGGACAGAACTGGAGAGGGAAACTCAGGACAGAGTTGGTTGCGGAAAGCACCCAACTGCGTCACAAGGGAAGCTCTCACTTTGAACCGTCAAGGTCAGCTTCTACTATCTTTACTACTATGGGATTTGACCTGACAATCGCGTCTCTGTGCTAATATGGCATAGCAACTTGAATTGATATGCGTACGTACGTATTTACGAAGTTCGATGTTGTAACTGGACTGCCTGAAAATAAATAATACCTAGATACTGTTAACTTTAGAATTTTGCTGTAAAACATGAATTCATCAACCTTTTGATTAGTTTAACTAAGCTTGAAGTTACAGTTTATTGATGGCTCTATTCGTTGGAGTTAATGCTTTACTGTTCAAAAGTATTTGTTTTTTTAAATCAATAAATCAAGTGTTCGAACTCTAATCCTCATTTATATTTTGATTTGACCAATCAAGTATTATCATTATTAGCGCTCTTGAACAAATCAAATGATATTTATATTCAAGTACCCCAATGTTGAATGAACATCGAATAACCTTAAGATTTGAATTTATCTAGTTGACATGCTCCAAAATAAGCTAAAACATGTAAGCTTGATTCAATTGTTTTAAACAGACAGACAGATACAACGCAGAACTTCGTACGTAAGTACATCAGTTCAGGTTGCCATGCCCCATCAGCACAGAGACGCAACTGTCAGTTCAAATCCAACAGTGATAGCAATAATAGAAGTATTAGCAGTAATGGAGAAGATTAGGGAGCGAAAATTTGATTCGAGAAGTATAATTCAGTAAGATAAATTGTGAAGGAGAAAGTTAGAGATGATGAGGAATGCAGAAGCTTAGAATTTGATAGAACACAAAGAGGGGATGCACCTGCGCCATTGCAAACGATTCTGAGCCATGTCATTCAAGGTCTCTAACCATCGGTTACTTTCGTCTCACGGCCCTCAACCAGGTACCCTACATCTACCAACATGACTCAGTCCATTTGTCAGTGACTTCATGGATTTGTGCCATGTTTTGGTTTGGCCACCCCTAACTTTCTTCCAATCTACTACACTGCAAACCATAGCTCGTCGAGGCAGTCGGTGGTTATGCATACGCAGCACATGTCTCAACCATCTCAACTGATGAAGTTTCACTACTTCATCTATTGATTTGCCATTCCTACCTAGAACTCGTTTCCTAACGACAGCATTGCTTGTACGGTTATCCCATGATACACGAGCAATGCTTCGGAGACATCGGTGATCGAAGACTAGTAACTTACCGAAGTCCTCTACTCTTAACGGCCAAGTCTCGCATCCGTACAGTAGGACGGAGCAAAGTGCTGCACAGTACACTCCTCCTTTGGTTAGCAAACGGATATCTCGCCTGCGCCATAAGTGACGCAGGTTGGAAAAAGCCGATCGAGTCTTCTGTATCCGAGCTGAGATTTCGTCAGTCACCAGGCCATCAGCACTGATGCGACTCCCAAGATAAGTGAAGCGGTCAACACGCTCGACTACTTCACTCCCTATCACTAGTTCAGGTGCCGATGAAACCCAATCTCGAAGCAACATTTGGCATTTGAGGGTGTGAACCGTATCCTGAACATGCTTACATTGTTTGTTGCTCAGGGTGGTCAGAAAACTCTGCATTTTGTCAGCTTCTTCACCAAGTTTTAAAAACATTTACCGATTATATCAAACGTTGTGTGGATTTCATTTTCTGAAGCAATTATCTCTTCATCACATCACTGAATGACTGATGATCATCATCATCAAATTGCCATACTTCCTTTCAACATTCTAATCATAGACACATGTCTGTCACTTTTATTTTTTTGCGCGCGCGCGCTGACATGTATGTGTCTTGTTGCTTGATTGAGATAATTTTTTTTCATCTGATATGATAAATCTTTGCCCATTTGATAGCAAAAAGAAATAACCTACATACTCTTATCTTCTCTTCTGTCTACACAATCGTCTGTTTGTTATGATACTGAAAAGTTGATCGATTCATCACTCACTCTTCAGTGTTATTGTTGTTGTTGTTGTTTCCAATCAGTTGAATTTCAAGATCAAATCAGTAGTGTAGAGTTAGTTTACAGAGAAATAAATAAATTTTGAAATTTTCTTCTCTCTCTCTCTCTCTCTCTCGTTTAATTGACATTTTATCTGTCGTGTTATATGACACTGAGAAAAAAACAAAATGAGCGATAACAAGATGATTGCTGAAAAAAAAGTAGGTAGAGTAATAAAAGTCGAATTAGAATGTGGTTTGATCCCTTTTTTTTTCGTATTTTTTTCTTATTTCGTGTTTTCTCAATTTTTTTTCCTCCTTTGCATATTATTTTGTAAAAAATTTCCTGCCTCTCGGTCTCCTGCTCACTCACTCACTCACTGACACATTGGATTCGTGCGAACAACTGCTTTAAATGATTTCTTTTCGTTTTTTTTTTGTTCATTGTGGATGAACGAACATCTATCTATCTATCTACACGTGAATTGCCGAATAATTTACCTCCTATACAACGCACACACACACACATCCATACACACACATGTACACGTCAAATACAATGGTACACACACATGTATGTACTGCGCATATGTGTATATATATGTACATATATGTATATTTGCCTGCAGTTGGGTGATACCACAGGTTATATGACAGCTCAATTGATGATTGGTGAAATTTGTAGCCTAATGACAAGTACACAGACAGAATGCTCTAATGTGATTGGTCCTGATGGCAATCATCATAATCATAATAATCATAATCATAATACTGATACTACTACTACTACTAATAATACTAATACTGATCCAACGGATTCACAATTAATAAAAACTTCCAATCCCACAATAAATTATTCTTCTGTACAACAGAATTGTTTATTGGACATAAAAAATTCCAAATTAGATGAAAATATTTTATTTTTAAAAAATAATCATAAATTATCATGTGGTGGTAGTACAATTAATAAATGTTGTAGTATTAAAGTGAATGATAACAATTCCAGTACTGCTACTATTACTACTACCACTACCAATACTACTAATAATCCTATTTTAACAAGTAGTAGTAGTTGTATAGATAACAATTTTTCCGATCATTCTTCTACTACTGATGAACATACTACTAATACTACTAACAATTTATTGAATGGATTAATTTCCCAATCACTATTGCATTCTCCATCGAAAACCATTGATCCCATTACAAATATCCCAATTCTTCATAATCCGATTGAAAAAGAAAATTCACAATCGACTGTAACTAGTAATTCGGATATAACTACTACTAATACTACTAATACTACTGCTAGTAGTCCTTCGTTTACAACGTTGACAGTTCATACAATTGACAACAGTGACACTGTTGTGAATTATTCAAATAAATCGTTACTCAATACTCAGGATACAACAGAGAATGATGATGATGATACTAGTAGTAATCAAGATGATTCAGATTTGGAATTAGATAAAGATTTAGAAAATGAATTACTTGCAAATTATGAAGGTATTCTTGAAACAGTGGAATTTGTAACTGTTACAGAAGATGGACAAACTATTATTACACAAATGGGTTGTTTGGGTAAGTTTGTTTTGTTTGCTTTGTTGTTGATAATTTTATTGCATTGATTAAAGTTTGATATTAACAGTGTTAGATATACACCGGTTCAGCGGTCCAGGGGTTAGGCGTTCGCACGCAAAACCCAAGGTTCTGGGTTCGAATCCTGTGAGGTGTAGAAGTTGTGAATCTCGTACTGCTAACGAGTCGCATACCAGGACGAAATGGTTGTTCAGTGCTTCCAGGTTTCTTTAATGGTGGTCTAACATTGATTGATTCATGATTTCAAATGCGTTTAGCGTTTTTTGGCAAGTTAGATTTCGACGGAATGGGGTCGCCAACCCCCATGTCCAACCCTCCTCCTTTATCCGGGCTTGGGACCGGCAGTAGCCCCTAAGGTTCTACTGGCGGAGTTATTTCAAATGAATATATATATATATATATATTTATGTAATCAGATAATCCTGGTAAACTTTCCCGTTATAATTGTTGTCAATATCGAAGTGTTGAATTGGTTAGCCTATTCACTATAAATTCCATTGCATATTGATTTAATGTGTTAGTAGTGCTAATAAGTTGATGAAAACCAAAAGGGTAGCTTCACTGGATAGTTGGTTATTTTACTAGTTTTGAACTTTTCAACTGCTTGCTTCCATAACCACTATAAAAAGTGCTTAATCCATGGACTTTTAGCTTTTATGACATTAAAAATTTTTTTTATGAATTTCATACTTTTGACACCCTACCTACCTAATCAGAATACTCTAAAAGTCAGACAGACAGATACAACGCAGAACTTCGTACGTAAGTACATCAGTTCAGGTTGCCATACCACATTAGCACACAGACGCAACTGTCAGTTCAAATCCAAGAGTGATAGCAATAATAGAAGGATTAGCAGTAATGGAGAAGATTAGGGAGCGAAGATATGATTCGAGAAGTATAATGCAGTGAGATAAATTCAAAAGGAGAAAGGTAGAGATTATGAGGAATGAAGAAGCTTAGAATTTTTCGTAAAACACAAAGAGTGGATTCACCTGCACCATTGCGAACGATTCTGAGCCATGTCATTCAAGGTCTCTAACTATCGGTGACTATCGTCTCGCGGACTCCAACCAGTTAGTCTAAATCTACCAACATGACTCAGTCCACTTGTTAGTGGCTTCATGGATTTGTGCCATGTTTTGTTTTGGCCGACCCTAACATTCTTTCAACCTACTCCTACACCGGAAAACATAGCTCGTCGAGGCAGTTGCTGGTTAGGCATACGCATCAGCACATGTCCCAACCACCTCAACTGATGAAGTTTCAATGCCTCATCTATTGATCTGCCATCCCTACCTAGAACTTGTTTCCTAATAATAGATGGACATTTAATTATGGATGGTAAAATACACTTTTTTATATGACCGATTTCTTTTCACCAATCATATCAACTCTAACTTGAGCATTAGGTAATAATATTGAGTGATAATATCAATGCTAATATAAAACGAACTAATATTGGAGAATTGGAGTTTAGAGAGAAAAATTAGCTCGAAGTAGTGTATTAATGAAACGATATATTGAAAATTAAATTCTAGGCGGAAAAAAGAAGAACGCATGTCTCTCTGCATTATCGTATTGTGAAATATGTCTGATTAAAGTTTATTATTATTATTATTATTATTCATAAATAGTAATATGTTCAAGTTTTTACAAAAGTAAACTGACTTATCCTATTTATTGTGCTTAATAGTGTATGTAACTGTCCACTGGCGAAATTCTCTATGAGATAATAATAATAGTAATAATAAAGAGAGTGAGCAACGCTGTTATTAAGAATCGGGTGCTATGTAAGAATGGCAGATCAATAGATGAAGTGGTGAAACTTCATCAGTTGAGGTGGTTGCGACATGTGCTGCGTATGCCTAACCACCGAATGCCTCGACGAGCTTGTTTTGTAGTGTAGGAATGGGTTGGAAGAAAGTTAGGGGTGGCCAAACCAAAACATGGCACAAATCCATGAAGTCATTGACGAGTGGACTTAGCCATGTCGGTAATTGTCGACTACCTGGTTAGGGTCCGCGAGATGATAATAATCGATGGTTAGAGACGTTGAATGACATGACTCAAAATCGTTCTCAATGGCGCCGGTGCATTTATTCTTTGTGTTCTCTCAAATCCTAATCTTCTGTATTCTTCAACACCTCTAGTTTTGACTTTCTAAACTTTTCTCACTGAATCATACTTCTTGAATAATATTTTCTAATCCTAACCTCTCCGATTACTTCTAATACCTTTACTATCTCTTCTACTATTGGATTTGAATTTATATCTCTGTGCTGATGTGATATGGCAACATGAAGTGATATACTTACGTACAAAGTTCTACATTGCATCTGACTGACTGACTGAATAATAATAAGATTAACAATATTAGTAAATATAGGATTTGTATTGACAATTGCGTCTCTGTGCTAATGTGGTATAGCAACCTGAACTGATGTACGTATCTACGAAGTTCAAACCGATTGACTGACTGACTGACTGAATATCAAGAAATTAAGGTTTTATGTATTTCGTTTGTTGAAACACTTTAATATTTATGTTTCATGTATAAATACTCGATTCCTAATCCTAGTTTATTGATTTATGTTTGGATCATTCGGTTGTATCATTGGATTTTCATTCATCTATGAAGCATGATTCATCATGAATCAAGTACTTAATCAAATTTGTTTCGGTTAATGTCTGCCGAAGATATTAATATTATTCCTTTTTTGTTCTCTGTAAAAGATTCATTATTTTAGCCGAATCGATCGATTTCTTAGAAATTAATCAAGCTTGTAGGATTGTATTCGTCACAAATTGATTTCAGTTGGAATAACACTTAAAACTACCAGAATAACTGAATAATTGTTAGTTAGCCTTAGTGTAGAACTTCACACTCAATGGTTTAATTGGTTAAGCAATTAACCTCAAGACTGCAAGATTCTTGTGTTCGACCCTTAATAAAATAACCAATTCGAACGGCTACTTAGTTCCATAGTAGAATGAAACTTCCGTTTTTTTACAGCACTCCCCAGTCAGTCAGTCAGTCAGTCAGATGCAATGTAGAACTTCGTACGTAAGTACATCAGTTCATGTTGCTATACCTTATAAGAACAGAGATATAATTGTCAATTCAAATCCAATAGTAGAAGAGATAGTAAAGGTATTAGAAGTAATCGGAGAGATTAAGATTAGAAGATATTATTCAAGAAATATTATTCAGTGAGAAAAGTTTAGAAAGTCAAAGCTAGAGGTGTTGAATAATTCAGAAGATTAGGATTTGAGAGAACACAAAGAATAAATGCACCGGCGCCATTGCAAACGATTCTGAGCCATGTCATTCAAGGTATCTAACCATCGATTATTATCATCTCGCGGACCCCAACCAAGTAGTCGACAATTACCGACATGGCTCAGTGCACTCGTCAATGACTTCATGGATTTGTGCCATGTTTTGGTTTGGCCGCCCCTAAATTTCTTCCAACCTACACCTACACTACGAAACAAAGCTGGTCGAGGCAGTCGGTGGTTAGGCATATGCAGCAGCACATGTCCCAACCAGCTCAACTGATGAAGTTTCATTACTTCATCTATTGATCTGCCATTCTTACATAGCACCCGTTTCCTAATAACAGCGTTGCTCACTCGGGTGTCCCAGGATATACGAGCGATGCTTCGAAGACACCTATGATCGAAAACCAATAACCTACGAATATCTTCTACTCTCACTGGCCATGTTTCACAGCCATAAAATAAGACTCCCTAGTAATATTGTAATACATCAACTGAGTTTACTCTATTATGTTGAATATAATCTATGGATTCATTCATTGCTCATTCATTATTCATCATTCATGGTGAATATTTTATTTTAATACAGTCAAAATCTACCATAGACACAGTTATTTGTTATCGTTTGAAAAGGATGTTAATTATTATTTATAACTACACCTACCTACCTCATTTGTAGTAATTGAAAATCAAAAATTCCAAATTCAATTAGTTTTGTTAGTAGTATATTATTTACACTGATGTGTTTTTATTATTAAACTACCCATGAAACAACAACACACTATGCTGAGTGTCTTTCACTGATCGATTAGTTCTGTCTGTAATTAATTGAGATAAAAATTAACTGTCAAATCGTCATTATGATTATGATTATTATTATTGGTGTTGATTATCTCCTGTTAGTTTGTGGTGGCGGCCAATTTCTACGTGTTCTTAATCTTCATAATTAACTCGTTCGGACAATCGTCGTTACTAAATAGCGTCTGGCGGTTTATAAATCAGAAGGTAAACTCGAAGTGTTGAATACGTTTATTTTGGCATACCACAAGTAGACCGGGCAGGCACACTAGCGAGTGAATGGGCGGCGAATGTGCGAGTGTATTAACAAGATTAAAATGTTCGTACATATATATACATAGGAAAATGTCTGAGTCATCGTGATATTTAAGAGATCAATATTAAAGCGAATAGGATGCATATGCGCGTAGACAGGCGTTAAGGAATGCTCAGTTATATACAAGCTCATACAAACCACACAATAATAAAAGCCAATGGTACATATAAGTTATTGTTTATAACAAATGGCTTGGTTTTAATAAACTAATCGAAAGGGCTTAACCAAATTAAATGTAAGCGAACTCCTCGAATATATGTGGAGGCACTACAAGTTGTTCATAACCAAAATTTCTTCAATGATTATATTCTATACAGTCAGTATAATGATGATGACGGTAATCATATCATATTAGGATTCAATAAATATATTTATATTAAATAGGCAATTGGAACATTTGCGTGTTTCTGTTGTAAGTAGTATAAACATTATCTAGCGACAATCATAATAATAATAATAATAATAATAATAATAATAATAATAATAATAATAATAATAATAGGAGTTAGACATTAACACCGTTGGATGCCGGCCCAGTGGTCCGATGGTAAGGCGTTCGCCTACAATGCCAAAGGTCCCGGGTTCGAATCCTGCGAGGAGCAGGAGTCGTGGATGCGCACTGCTGAGGAGTCCCATACTAGGACGAAACGGCCGTCCAGTGCTTCCAGGTTTCTAATGGTGGTCTAACAATGATGATTGATTAATCATTTCAAATGTGTAAAAACGCAAACCTCCAAAACTGTGCCCCAATAATAGGAGTGTTGGTCAACAATCTTGTTAAGAATAAGTTTCAGTTGGATCAAAATACAAATGAGAGAGAGTGTGTGTGTGTTTGGTATGCTTGAATGCTATTACGAGTTCACCTTACTCTCGGTAAACGGAACTAGGATCAATGATGTAGTGACCCGATAGGCTATTCTGATTCGATTTTCTCCGACCCTGTTAACTATATCAAGAAGTCTTGATAAGGAGGAATAGAGAATGTATTTATTTATTCTACAAGCATACCACTCAAGCTTATTTATAAAATTGATAGAACGTCCTTGGTGAGAGCCACAAAAATAGCGTGCTAAAATAAAATCCATTGCGGGGTTGTTGTGAAGATTGTTAAGTTTTATTTGTGACCATGAATCGATCAATGTTTGACCACCATTAGAAACCTGGAAGCACTGGACGGCCGTTTCGTCCTGGTATAGGACTACTCCTCAGTGGCAGTGCGTATCCACGACCCCTGCACCCCGCAGGATTCGAACCCAGGACCTTCGGTAAATAAAATAAAATCCATCATCAACCAATGACAGTCAAGGATTTTGCGAGTGGAAAATTTTTACTTCCCACTTCATATTCCTTTTTTTTAACTTAATAATATATGTGTAAAAATTCAGTATTTTAACAGTTAATTAAATTCAATTTTTTGTTCTGAATAATTTTATTTAATATTATGCTAATACAACTTTTACAACGCAAAATAATGAATTTGTTTACAATCTTAGTAATAATAAATCTTTCTTTTATTCAAAGTTGAATGAAACTTAGCAAGGAAATTTGAAAAAATATACTGAGTCATAACAACTCGATGTAGATGTATTTCAGTGTTGATGTTCACATTGGAACTATATAACCTATATTACCTAGCGAGAAGCTATGACTAGTGGAATTCTACCATGTCGGTTATGAGTCAGATACCCAGTGAATACAATGAATGAGGTTGTGCAATAGCATGAATTGATTGAAGTTAGGCATTAACACTGTTGGATGCCGGCTCAGCAGTTTTTAAAGGCTAAGCGTTTGCGCATGAGATCAAAGACCCGAGGTTCGATTTCTGAGTGCAGAGTCGTGATTATGCACACTACTTACTGATGAATCGCATACTTGAACGATACAGTCATCCAGTACTTTCAGCTTTCCTAGTGGTGGTCTGACATTGATCGATTCACGCTTTCAATAAAATTGCCACATCGAGGTCAGTTAGTTAGTCAGAGGCAACGTAGAACTTCGGTACGTAATTATATCAGTTCATGTTGCCATACCACGACGTTAGCACAGAGACGCAACTGTCAATTCAAATCTCATAGTGGTGGAGATAGTAGGAGTACTACTCATAATAGAGAGAGGATTAGGGTTCCAAGATATTATCGAGGTACTTTACTTTGGATAAACATATGACAACAAAAACTTATCAGATGTAGTTCTGAAAACCAAGAATGAGAAAACTCAAACCTTTTCATAATCATTGAACAAGTTCGTGGTCATCTCGACACAACATCTCATCGAACAGCACAATAATATTTCAAGTGAATGGCACTATCGTAGGAGAATACTTTTTCTTGAGGTACTTGAAACCGAAATAGAGTTGGGTGGTAGGTGTAGTAGTCTTTACGACTTAACAACATGACCACAAAACTCAGTCGACATCTACTTCAGGTCAATCACATACAATGTTATTCTAAGTAGCTATTGATATGCTAGTTTCATACTTTTAAGGCATTATTGATGCCAGTGTGGATCTGATCTTAGGTGTGATTTATGAGTGTTCACTTGTTGAAGAAGAGTCCAATATTAGGAAAAAAAACGTGATTATCCATTCATTACCTTATAGTTAGTTGTCTATGGTTATCTGAATAATGTCAATTTTCAATGTGAACTACAAACTTACTTACTTACTTACGCCTGTTACCCCCCATGGAGCATAGGCCACCAACCAGCAGCATTCTCCAACCAACTCTCTACTGGGCTTCCCTCTCCAGTTCTGTCCAATGTTTGTTCATTACTCTCATATCTTTCTCTATTTCTTGGCGTGATGTGTTTCTTCGCCTTCCTCTTTTCCTTATGCCTTGATGGTTCCAAGTGAGGGCTTGTCTTGTGATGCAGTTAGGTGCTTTTCGTAATGTGTGTCCTATCCACTTCCACTGCTTCTTCCTGATTTCCTCCTCCACTAGAATCTGGTTTGTTCTCTCTCACAGTAAGTTGTTACTGATGGTGCTGTGAACTACAAAAGATAATATTAATTTTTGATATCATTGAAGATTCAAGTTTACGTAATTACTGTTCTTACTATCATTATTTCTCTTCTTAGATGTTCCAACACCTGTTCATTCAGAATCGAAAAAGGAAAACATGGTAAGTAATATCATAGTTTATTTCTTTATTTCTAGTTATAAGATTACTACTTATAATTAATTATGTAACTCATATGTTATAAGTTGATCTAGTCAGGTTTAGGCCTAATTTTTGTATTGCCTACGCCTGTTACCCCAAATGGTGAAGCATACGCCACCGATCAGGATTCTCTAACCTACTCTGTCTGTCCTGCGCATCCCTTTCCAGTTCTGTCTTTTTTTTGTTCATTCTTCTCATATCTGTCTCTTTTTGTGCTTGAGGGTTCCAAATGTGAGGGCTTGTCTGTTGGTGACGCAGTTGGGTGCTTTCTTCAAATGTGTGTCCTATCCACTTTCAGCGCTTCCTCCTGATTTATTCGTCCGTTGGAACCTGGTTTGTTTTATTCTACAGTAGATTGTTGCTAATGCTGTCTGACTAACAGATTCGATTGTTGTATGTTAGTTACCCAAACTAAAATTAAGTCAATTTTGCCCAATTTTGTCTCTCGTGCTGTTACGGGTATGAGGGTGGTTATCACTTCTCGGCTGCCCAAACCGTGGAAGGTTGTTTCTTGAGGAACCTGAAAAGGAAAATAGATTAGTGTTGGTCTCGGGGACCTGGTTGCGTGACCGCAGAGTCCAAGGGACAACTGCTTGAGGCCGGTCACGCACGTCCTTTTTATGAAAGGATTTTTGAGTATTAGCTCTGCTCTTGAGAGCCCTTAGTGGGCACCCTTACCGACGGAGACGGAAATCCGTGAGTTAGGGGAGGTGTGACATTTTTAGGGTCGACCTTTTCTAACCCTTCCTTCTTGTGAGAAGGCAGCATCGGTGCAGATGCTGGTTGTCCGAGTGAAACACCTTACTGCTGTCACACCCCTCTACAGTCAGCAGTACGACTTCGCCCTCAGACCTAGAGTAGCTGCTTTTAGTCTGATCGTTCTCCAATCGACTTGCCTGGCATGGTAGGACCTGCAGGAACATGTGTTCCAGCCAGTATAGCTCGGTTGGGTCATCACGATAGTCAAGCCCGACCACCACGTCAAGGTAGCAGCTACGGTCGGGACACAATAGAACTAATGATGTAGTGCTAATGTGGTATGGCAACATGAACTGATGTACTTACGTACGAAGTTCTACGTTGTGACTGACTGACTGAGTGATTTTATTTATATTATTCTTCATGCGTAACTCTACCGGAAAGCAAAAATCTTGTCGAATTAACAAAATGGCTAGAAAGAAAATTTTAAAATGTATCAGGTGAACGACATGCTCATTTTCAAAACTTTATATCACTCATGTTTTCAGTTTACTAAAAGTTTAATTGATAAGTTGAAAAGAATGATGTACTGAGTATTCGATATCATGATATTTTCAGACGATTACTTTCAAACTTAAGGAGAATTTTCACCTTCTCCTTGATATTTTACTTGATTCGATCATTGGCAAAATCTTCGCTAACCTTCTTATTTGTCATATCAGTCAGTCAGTCAGTTGCAACGTAGAACTTCGTACGTAAGTACATCAGTTCATGTTGCCATACCACATCAGCACAGAGATGTAATTGTCAATTCAATTCCAATAGTAGAAGAGTTAGTAAAGGTATTAGAAGTAATCGGAGAGGTTAGGATTAGAAGATATTATTCAAGAAGTATGATTCAGTGAGAAAAGTTTAGAAAGTCAAAACTAGAGGTTTTGAAGAATCCAGTTTCGCTGAAGGACAATTGAAAAAATTCTTACTTCAAACAAACAAACATTGTATTATGATGCTGGAATCGACTTTGTTAACTGAGAATCCAAACGGAGTTACATTTCTGTACGCCGTTCATCTGTTTTGTGAAGAATTTAGCCTTTAGATTAAAAAAAAGGCTTGAAAGTTTTAATATTGTCAAAACAATTTAGCTGTCATCATGGACGAGCAAGATGGAATCTGATGCAGATGCGTAGGTGCGGATCGGGAAAGCAAGGGTTGCATTTTTACAATTTAATAACATCTGGAACTCAAAACAACTATCAAAAAACACTAAAGCCAGAATTTTTTCAATACAAATGTCAAGACAGTTCTACTGTGTTCGGCGGAAACTTGGCCGTTTGTTGACTAAAAGACGAGTGTACTGTTCAGAAGTTCGCTCCGTCCTACTGTACGGATGCAAGACTTGGCCGTTAAGAGTAGAGGACTTCCGTAGGTTAATAGTTTCCGATTATCGATGTCTCCGAAGTATTGCTCGTGTATCATGGAACAACCGTATGAGCAATGTTGTCGTTAGGAAACGAGTTCTAGATAGGGATGGCAAATCAGTAGATGAAGTAGTGAAACTTTATCAGTTGAGATGGTTGGGACATGTGTTACGTATGGCTAACCACCAACTGCCGCGACGAGCTATGTTTTGCGGTGTAGGAGAAGTTGGAAGGAAGCTAGGGGCGGCCAAACCAGAACATGGCAGAAATCTATGAAGTCGTCTGAGTCATGTTGGTAGATGTAGACTACCTGGTTGGAGTCCGCGAGACGATAGTCACCGATGGTTAGAAACCTTGAACGACATGGCTCAGAATCGTTTGCAATGGTGCAGGTGTATTCACTCTTTGTGTTCTGTGAAATTCTAAGCTTCTGCATTCCTCATAATCTCTACCTTTCTCCTTCTAAATTTATCTTACTGAATAATACTTCTCGAATCATATCTTCGCTCCTTAATCTTCTCCATTACTGCTAATACTTCTATTATTGCTATCACTCTTGGATTTGAACTGACAGTAACGTCTTTGTGCTGATGGGGCATGACAACCTGAACTGATGTACTTACGTACGAAGTTCTGCGTTGTATCTGTCTGTCTGTCTGGCGGAAACTTGGAGAAATACCAATGCCATCTTCCAGAAGATACAAGTATTTATTAACAGTTGTCTCCACAAAATACTTTGGATGCGCTGACCAGACACCTTCACTAACAACCTACTGTGAGATAGAAGAAATCAGATTCTAGTGGAGGAAGAAATCAGGAATAAGCTGTGGAAGTGGATAGGACACATATATGAGGAAAGCACCCAACTGCATCACAAGACAAGCCCTCACTTAGAACCTTCAAGGACCAGAGGAAAAGAGGAAGGCTAAGGAACACATTACACCAAGAAATGAAGACACTCATGAGTAAAATGAATAAAAATTGATCAGAACTGGAAATGGAGGTTCAGGACAGAGTAGTTTGGAGAATCCTGGTCGGTGGCCTATGCTCCGCTGGGGGTAATTCGAGTAAGTAAGTAAGTACATAAGTAGGTCAAACTCTTCAATCATTCAAATACTGTCACCGCCTATACAAAATACAACAAATATAAATTGTGTCATATTGCACAGTAAGTCATATTCAATACATTTGGTTTATGATCATCACAATGATTCTGTGGTGCGCGCTACTTATAAGTAGTATATGACGCGAGTGTCACCGTAATGTCTGGCAGCAGAAGATGGGGAAGATCAAGAAAGGAAGAGGAGTGGGAACACAATGGAATTTGTATGAAACGCATGAATAGTGATTGAAATGTCAGACAATGGATTGATGATTGATTGAAGATTTGCAAATTAACCGTTTGCGATATGGTTTTCCTATTTTACTGAGTAACTCTGTAATTTGCGACTAAATACAATTCGCTTGCCCTCACCTATGTTCTCCTTCACTACAATTCTTTTTTTTTTTTCAGGTTGAATTTTATTTAAGTGCACCAGTATTTCGTCCTAGTAGTTTATCACAACAAATTGATATACCAAATCTTCAAGATATTGAAGATAATCTAGAATCCATTGAATCAATGTCTCAAATGAATAGAAATTCAAATTTATCTAATGAACATTTAGATTCTAGTAGTAGTAGTAGTAATAATCACAATACTGTCGGTACTACTAATTCCACATCAACTGTTGCTATTGCTGCTACTTCTGTAGTTGAAGAAGAACGTACCACAGATCAACAAGAGATATTTTTCTCACTTCTACTTGAATCCCAATCACGTCGTATGGATGAACAACGTTGTTATTTACGTACTACTACTACTACTACTACAACTGCTACTAGTACTACTGGTCATAATACACCACCTCCTCCTATTCAATCGAATGCAACACGTGAATCATCTGGCAATGCTCATTTAATATCATCATTATCGGCTAGCGATAATTCTACATTACGTAATCAAATGAGCACAAATGAAGAAGCTTTCTTTGATTTAATTGAAGGAGTTCAAGTAAATAATGCATTTTTTTTATGTGACTCGATACAATTACAAGGTATTATTGAATAAATACACTATACAAATATGAGAGAAGATTGAAGCAGGAATCATAGGTATCTGTTAGGATATGTAAGCTTAAGGCATTGAGTTATACTAGTTCTGTTAATCGATTTCCTCCATTGACACCACTACTACTCGTTATTTATAATTCTTTTAACATATACCATTTGATCTTTTGAGCTAGTCTGTAAGTATTATAAGCATATGTTATGTCCTATATACTCATCCAACTTGTCATTTACAATTGTTTGATCACTAAGTAGTAAGTAGTGTTGTGCTCGGGAACCCAGGTGAGGACATCAACATTTATATTTAAGCGAATATTACAGAGTTGTTAATCATATGTACAAAACCTTCCCGTGAAATCATCATTTACAAACGAATCATTATTTGTTTCAGTTTTCAGTGTTCTTTCATTTAAACTGTTCAGACTTCAGTTCAGTTTACGTTACCCCTACAAATCGCTTTCTGTTCTCATTGTTTCCTTCTCGATATTTTGCTATCAGACGTTTGATTTCCGTTTGATATCGTTATACTACTTATGTGAACATAAGTAGCGTACACCACAGTAGTAGTTAGTGAGTTTAAAAGTCTCAGTCCTACAACAGGTCAGTTGCAGCTCAAATAGTCCAGTTTTAAAGTAAATCTTTATTCATTGTAACCATACTAGATGGTACGGATTCAAGAAGAGGGATCATTAATCATCTGCAGATTACAAATACAATTTATTGTGTGAGACCTTTGTTTAAGCCTACATCTCGATTACATTCACCTACATTATTTCGTTTCCACTTATCTACTTAAGCATTGCTCGTTTATCTTGAGACTATCGGGTAAACAATGCTGTTGTTAGGAAACAGGTAGATAAAAAGATGGATTATTGAAACTTATCAGTTGAGGTGGTTGGGATATGTGTTGCGTATGCGCCCAAACGCTGACCTCGACAAGCGATGTTTAGTGATGTAAGAGTAGGTTGGAAGAAAGCTAGGGACGGCCAAACCAAAACATGGCAGAAATCCATGAAGTCACTGACAAGTGGACTTAGCCATGTCGGTAATTGTCGATTACCTGGTTGGGATCCGCGAGATGATAATAATCGATGGTTAGAGACCCTGGGTGACATGGCTCAAAGGCGTTTGCATCGGCGCCGGTGCATTTATTCTTTATGTTCTCTCAAATCCTAATCTTCTGGATTCTTCAACACCTCTAGTTTTGACTTTCTAAACTTTTCTCATTGAACCATACTTCTTGAATAATATCTTCTAATCCTTACCTCTTCGATTACTTCTAATACCTTTACTACCTCTTCTACTATTGGATGACTGACTGACTGACTCACTGCATATATGTATATATATTGTGTGATGAAAGTTTTTTCTTCAGATTGAACTAATATCTATGGACCCCAATTCTAAAAGTGTATTTATGTATATTAACATGATTGTTTATGTTGTACATTTACATTAATTATCACCCAATAATAATTATGTTTTCTTGTACACATTTTCATTACTTTATGTATGTCTGTGTGTCTGTCTATATATTTAGGGTGATAGAATGAATGATCAACGAGCCAATCTATCAGTGTTTCCTGGTCTTCGTTCTGGACCAGGTCTTCATGTATTGGATAGCAGTAATACTACTAGTACTTCTGCTAATAATAATAATATTAATAATAATAATAGTTGTTATTTTGGTTCAACTAATTCAGTATTCAAATCAACTAATAGTTGTGCAAGTGATGGTCTTCCAGAACCGAAACTACATCGTAATAATAGTAATCATGATGGCACCATAGGATTATTTGGTAATCATTCAACTAATGAAGTTATTACTGCTACACCGGCTAGTTGTTATAGCAGTGGAACAGAAAGTGCTGAAGAAAGGGGAGGCGGAGGAGACAGAGGAAGAGGACAAAGTAGTGGTGCTAATAGTAACAGTGCTATTGTCGGTAGAACACGTGGACGTCGTGGTCATCATATTGTATCGTCTACTGGTGATTTAGATGATGAATTTTTAGAAATGATATTTCGTATTCAGGTAGGCAAGTTGTTTTTGATGTGTTTTACTCACTTTAAATCTATTATTATTATTATTATTATTATTATTATTATTATTATTTCGTGTTGGTACATTTTAATGTTACACATTTTTGAAACCATGAATCGATCTATGTTAGACCACCATTAGAAACCTGGAAGCACTGAAAGACGGCCGTTTCGTCCTGGTATGGGACTCATCAGTGGCAGTGCGCATCCACAACTCCTGCACCCCGCAGGATTCGAACCCAGGACCAGTGGAGTTCAACTTGTTCGGGTGTAGACAATAACTACCGAAGACTGTGTATGAGCTTGCGCAACTCCGTGAATTGATCAAGTTAGACATTAACACCGTCAGATACCAGCTCAGTGGTCCGATGGTTAGGCGTTTGCCTACAATACCGAAGGTCCTGGGTTGGAATCCTGCGGGGTGCAGGAGTCGTGGATGCGCACTGCTGAGGAGTCCCATACCAGGACGAAACGGCCATTCAGTGCTTCTTCGAGGTTGCTGATGATGGTCTAACATTGATCGATTCATGGTTTCAAAAATAAGTATTTATAGTTGACTGAAATAAGTTAGACATGTGGCAAGCGAAGCAAGCAAGCAATGTGCTTACGCAATCATTTTAAAACAAAAACAAGTTAAAAGACATGGGAATAGTGAGTAACTCGGCTAGAAAAGGGTTAATTAGTTTATCCGAAAGCTAGGGCAAGTCGTGTGTACCCAACGTATTAGTTTCACAAACACTACAAATTTCATTGTTTAAGTCACGAAACGATCATAAAAATAGCATTGGAAATCAGGAAGCAGGTGACATTGTTCCATATCCAAGACTAAGCAGATTTCTAGTGTATTTTGTTTATCATTGGTTGCCTAATTTAAACCAGTTCATGATGATAACTATGCGAATAAATTGTTAAAATACAATCTGAGGATTTTCTTTTTACAGTTTTGACCGATAATGAAATAATGGAAAGTCTGTCCGTAGGAATGAATCAGTCATTAAGAGAAGAATACGATTTTCAGAGCACTCACCACTACTACTCATGGTTTAAAAGTCGTAAAATGACGATTTTAGGGAAAGTCATGTGAAAAAAACGTTAAAAAAACGTTAGATTTCCAAATCACAATCATCATAACTTAGTACTTTCGAAGTTTAAATGACAAAGTGATCGATCATACATAGCCTGACCATCCATCATTCAATCAATAGCTATTTCATTCTAGCATGAAACAAACAAGAAGCCTTTAGTATAATAAAATGGATATCAAAATGCGGAATACCCGTTGGTTGAATAAAAAAGTTTCTTTTTTTTTTTGGTAAAATGACAGACAAGCAACCAAACGATACAGATCGCTCAAATACCAATAAGAATTAAGACTTCAATCGTTAGACTTGATTCTTACACAACAACAACAATGATGATGAATTCTATCGGATTCAATTAGGTTTTTAATGATGGTCTAACGTTGATCGATTCATGATTTCAGAATGTAACTCAACAATCTCCGCAACTCACTAGTGATTAGCTCGGTGAAGACTTTTCTCCGAGTTCTAGTGAGAAGACGTGACCAGTGGAGTTCAGCCCTGTTCGGGTGTAAACAGTAGTAACTACGGAAGACCAGTGTATAAGGTTGCGCAAGTTTGTGAATTGATCGAAGTTAGACACATTAACACCGTTAGATATACCGGTTCAGTGGTCCAGAGGTTAGGTTAGAATCCTGCGAGGTACATTAGTCGTGGTTTCTTATAAGTGATCTAACACTGATCGATTCATGATTTCAATGAGTACCAACTTTTTATCGTATTTTGAAGATGTTTTGAGTTGAATAGTCTAGTTTTGAAACTGTCATTGTCTTTCCTAGAAAACATCATTAGTAAATAGTTCAAAGTACAGTGGGCCATTTGAAGTTTTCCACATTTGATGAACAGCTTACTGTCAGTCAGTCAGTCAGTCAGTCAGATGCAACGTAGAACTTCGTACGTAAGTATATCAGTTCATGTTGCCATACCACATCAGAACAGAGATGTAATTGTCAATTCAAATCCAATAATAGTAGAAGAGGTAGTAAAGGTATTAGAAGTAATCGAAGAGTACTAATGATGTTGTTGCTTATAGAAAGCCAACGGTAGTGCAGTCAGATAAGGGAATGTGAGTAGAGTTAGTTGTGGAGAGAAGAGAAGTATGTGTGGGTGTAGGAAGGATTTGATTTTGACCGATTCGGTCTCGCGTGCTGTTACGGGTATGAGGGCGGTTATTACTTCCCGGCTGCCCACACCGTGGAAGGTTGTTTCTTGAGGGACCTGAAAAGGAAGATAGATTAGTGTTGGTCTTGGAGACCTGGGAGCGTGACCGCAGGGCACAGGGGATGACTTCTTGAGGCCGGTCACGCACGGCCTTTTTCGAAAGGTTTTTTGAGGATTAGCGCCGCTCTTAACGGCCCTTAGTGGGCACCCTCACCGCGGGAGACGGAAATCCGTGAGGTAGGGTAAGGTGTGACATTTTTAGAGTCGACCTTTTCTAACGGTTCCTTCTTGTGAGAAGGCAGCACTGCTGCAGATGCTGGTTGTCCGAGGGAAACACCTTACTGCTGTCACACCCATCCATCGCAGTCAGCAGTACGACTTCGCCCTGAAACCTTGGGTAGCTGCTTTTAGTCTCATCGCTCTCCAATCGACTTGCCTGGCATGGTAGAACATTCAAGAACATATGTTTCAGCCAGTATAGCTCGGTTGGGTCATGACGATAGTCAAGCCCGACCACCACGTCAAGGTAGCAGCTACGGTCGGGAATGTTGTTGCTTATAGAAAGCCAACGGTAGTTTCACACATTATTAACGAGCCAAGTCACTATGTCATCTTGCAAATCTTTATATTCTAAGATACTAGAGGTTAGTTATGATTATCATTTATTATCGTTATATTATATAATTGTATAATTGTATTCTCTAACAGACATGTACACGAATCAATGATCAACGAACCAATCTACCTGATCCTCTTAATCAAATTCAATCACATAATAATAATAGTAATAATCCAACTCGCTGCAATAACGATGATGATAATGGTTTGAGAGAAACTCATCATCAACCAATCAATACACCGCCGCCAACAACAACCACAACCACAGCATCTAATCCACACAGAGAATTAACTTTATACACTTCAACCGGTGCATTGAATAATAATAATAATAATTTATCAAATCGATATTCAGCTCCACCTATCGAACAACAACACCAACAAAATGATGATGGTGATGGTGGTGGTGATGACGGTGATGATGCCAACGATTTGTTTGCATTAATTCAACGTGTTCAATCGACACGTTTAGATGAACAACGATGTTATCCACCGTTATAATCTGCGCCACACATCATCTAGCACGCACGTGCTTGCGTGCGTATGTGTGTGAGTAATTTTTCCATGCAAAACATTGCGCCAAACATTGGCGCTCACTCAACAAGAACAAACAATCAAATTTCAGACACACAAAAATATATGCAAAATAAATTCTCTTATCAGAGGATAAGTGATCCATATTCATACTTGTTTTTTTTTGCATTGTGCATTTATATATATACATATATATATCTAGTATTTTTCTCTCTTCATAATCTTACATTAATTTAAATCTTGTCTCATTCAAATGTGAAACTAAGATTAAAAAATCGCCCGCTTTTCTTTTTTTTTCTAAAAAAAAATTCCTGAATTCAATTGATTTTTTTTCTCTTCATTGGATATCTGTTGAATTGTTGTGACTAGAAATTTTTTTCGTCTTCTCGCCTTTTGCCTCCTAATCTGGCGAAGATCATTATTGCCAATGCATGAAAATAAAAATAAGATTCCTGGTGTCCTGCTCCTTGACTCTCCGTCTCTCTCTGCACTATAAACAACTTCATTCTCATTTTCAGATAGATATGTTGTAATTGTGTTATTCTTGTCATTTATTAGAGTTTGCATTTTATTCTCTAATAAATAATACAACGGTTGTCTACACGTAACTAAATAGTTTTAATTAATGTTTGACAAATACTGTAATTCTTCTTGTGTTGTGTTTTCCTCTCTCTATCTCTCTCTTTAAAGCAGCAGCAGTTCATAGTAGTAATGGTAATATAAGTAGTAATAGTAATAGTAGTAGTAGTATCTATCAATAAACTATCAATAAACATTCACAAAACACACTTAACTACTCATTGTACAAAAGAAAAACCTTATATCACTCACTCAGACACACATACACACTCTCTCTTTACTTTTTTTATTGAATTATGTTTACTGTGCAGAGCAATTCTTGAAGTACCTCTTAATTGCTATTTGGTTATTTTCTTAAATTTTATGTGAGTCTGGTGGTTATATGTATTTGTGTGTATTTGTGTATCTATCTGTGTAACACTCCTTCCATCATGTGTATGTATGTGTTTGTGTGTGTGTGTTAGAACATGTAAGTGTATTGTGCATTTACTTTTATCACTGTACTGAATGAATCAATGTTTTACATTTATTTATATTTTTTTGCAATCCTACTGACCTGACCTACACTCTTTGTGTGTGTGTGTGGGGGGGGGGTTCTGTTTGTTTTCTCAATCTGCCTAATCAATTAAAAAAATACACCAACCAGTGTAATTTCACTACTTTTCTTATTGTTTTATTCTATTTGCTTCATTTATTGTCTGTCGCGTCATTCCATCTTGTTTTTTGATTTTGTTTTGTCGAACTAAGCATATATATATTTAAAAGCAAAAATAGATGTATTTTTTCAAATTTTATTCAATTGAAAAGATGTTCTACACATTTTGTTACTTTTTGACGAAACTATGACTTATCTATACAAGGGAATTACTAATCTATTCCGATATCATTCAAATAACTTGCGTTGAGCTGACCGATTGACATCTGCATCGTTGCTTATGTTTTGGAGGAGGTAGCTCTGCCTAGTTTAATTAATAAATGCGTACTGGTTATATGTAGGTCGTAATGTTTATTCTCTAATATGACGTTGTAATCCAATCTGACTGGTCTCAATCACAGATTGTTCCATTTTATAAGAAAGGACAAAAGTCTTCTTGTGACAATTACAGAAGAATCAGTTTGACTAATATAGTGTAACACGCGTAATCAGCAGTCACTAAAGGGCAGAGAGGATCTAAAACCACAACACACAAGGTTAGTTCAACACCTCACGCCAAGAGAGAACACGAAGTTGTTGTCACGACACTCTTTTATTTGAAAATCAAATACGCGGGGTTTTTACAGGAATAGGGTGGGTAGTGTACCAATGTCTTATGAGTCATCCTGTAAGTTTAGAGCACTCAGGGCTTGTTCTTCAGCTTCCAAAGCGTTTGTGTTTGATCGCCCTGAAACAGAAAGAAAACAGAACGAGTTAGCAACATCATACATAGTGATTTTGACTCCGTTACAGTAGTTTCTAAATTGCTAGCCTCAATTATCCTTAAACGCCTAACTATAGCTCGTGAAGCGCAGACTAGAGAAAACCAGGTTGGTTTCAGACATGGACGCGGATGTATAGACCAGATATTCATACAACGTCAGGTCCTAGAACAAAGACATATGTTCAGACGCCCCACAATAGTAATATTTCTCGACCTTAAAGTGGCATTCGACTCTGTTGATCGTGAGATTCTTTGGCAGTGTCTGTCACTGAAAGGTGTTGTACCAAAGAATTACACTAACTTTATGTAAGCTCTCTACTCGAACACCATTGGTCGAGTGAGAGCTTATGGCAAACTGTCATCGGAATTGATTACTTCAAGTGGTGTGCGACAGGGCTGTCCACTCCCTCCATTCCTATTTAACTTTGTTGTAGACGTGCTTTTTGAGTTAACATTATCATCGTCTGACTTTTCAGGAGTTGAATTTCTACCAGGATACATGCTTACTGACTTAGAGTATGCTGTTGATATAATCCTATTCGTTGAAGACACTGTCAAAATGCAAAGTCTTCTGACTACCGTAAGCAACATTGCAAGCATGTTCGGGATGTGATTCTTCCCGTCGAAATGCAAAAGGTAGCTTCAAGATTGGCTTGAATCGGCACTTGAACTAGTGATAAGGAGTAAAGCGATTGAGCGTGTTGACCACTTTATTTATCTGGGGAGTTTTATCGGTGGTGATGGCCTAGTAACTGAGGAAATCGCAGCACGGATACAGAAGGCTTGACTGGCGTTTGCCAAGTGGCGTCATTTATGGCGTAGGCGAGGTTGTGGCGTTAGACTTTCGTTATCTTTGACTTCCCGTAGATCTCCGTCTTGATGATCGCTACGAGAGAACACAAGTCGTTGCCACAATTTCTTTATTATTCAAATTATTTTAATGATCGATACAAATATCGGTTTTAATTCAAATATGTATAGTCGATATTGACATCGAATTATTCAAACTGTTAATCGATACAGTTAGTCAAATAACTATATATGTGTAGGTGGCAAGTAATGCCCAAGCGTACATGCGCACACTAGCTCAACAATGATAAAAGTACAAGATATATGTGAGGTGCTACAAGATATCCGTCTACCAACCAAAAGACGAGTCTACCGTGCAGCAGTTCGCTCCGTCCTGGCTGTGAAACATGGCCAGTGAGAGTAGAAGATATTCGTCGGTTATTAGTATCCGATTATATATGTCTTCGAAGCACTGCTCGTATATCTTGGGACAGCCGAGTAAGCAATGCTGCCATTAGGAAACGAGTACTAGGTAAGGATGGCAGATCAATAGATGAAGTGGTGAAACTTCATCAGTTGAGGTGGTTGGGACATGTGTTACGCATGGCTAACCACTGACTGCCTCAATGTTCGATATTTAGTGGTGTAGGAGTAGGTTGGAAGAAATCTATGGGCGGCCAAACTAAAACGCCAGAAATCCATGAAGTCACTGACAAGTGGACTTATTCATGTTGGTAGATGTACTCATGTACGAATTTCTACGTTGTAACTAACTGACTTGTATGGCGTCATTCATGTATTCTTAGTCATTAATTCATTTGCATGAATGAGTTGTGGAGATTGTTGAGTTACCTTTTGAAATCATTAATCGATGATTGTTGGATCAGCACTAGAAACCTGGACGCACTGAACGGCCGTTTCGTCCTGGTATGAGACTCATCCTCAGTGCACAGGACCGAAGTTCGTAGTCTCGAATCCTGCAATTAGTAGTAGTCATGGATGCACACTGGGTGATGAGTCCCGAACCAGGACGAAGCGGCCGTTCAGTGCGTCCAGGTTTCTAGTGCTGATCCAACAATCATCGATTTATGATTACAAAAGGTAACTCAACAATCTCCACAACTCATTCATGCAAATGAATTAATGACTAAGAATACATGAATGACGCCATACAAGTCAGTTAGTTACAACGTAGAAATTCGTACATGAGTACATCTACCAATTATATGAATAATTGTCAATACGGAGAAAACATTTTTTATGATGAAAAGTTGGATGATCGATTCATTGTAATTAACTATCACCCATGAAAAGCCATAAAAAAAGGGGACTAGTAGAAAAAAAATTATAACGTCAGATAAACTGATCTTGAAGGAATATCTACATACTTTCTAGCTAATCAAGAAGGTAGGTGAAAAAAAACCCAATGTTTTATTATGAAAACGATTAGAATGTAAATCTCACTCAAGTTATCTAGATAGATCCATCCTTTATTCTGATGCCTCATGATACCCAGTACCTCATGCAATGTTGAAGCTGTTGCTTTTATGTAACCCCTTTTCAGTCACACTCTACAATGGTTCCCTCTTCTTAAGTTGGTCTTGTATAGCTTAAACTTTGTTACTGAAATCTATCTTGTATTCGCTGAGCTTGCTGAAATCCCAAAGGAAGGCTACATTAAACTATTCTTGTCCTGCTTGCCCAACTATCCAATATTTCATCGACATCAGTTCTAGATAGGCCACTACCAGGTAGTAATTCAAATTGATATCATCTCATCTCTTTGTTTTTATGTCTTCAATTGACCTTCCGAATATTTTGTTGATGCAGACGTAATCGATCTGGTTCTATGTAGTATTATTGTCTGGTAAGCCTATACAGACTTGTGTACGTATTTGTGGAGGAACATGGCGCCCTCTATGACCGTATTGAAGGCACGCGTTTCACTGTTTGTTACTATTCTCTTCTTCCCAGTTCACGTTCAGTCAGTCAGCTAAAACGTAGAACTACGTACATGCGTACATCAGTCCAAGTTGCCATACCACGGCATCATCGAGATGCAATAGTCTACTCAAACCCCATAGTGGTAGAGGTTTTAGAAGTATGAGTAACAGTCGGAAAGATCATAGTCCAAAGATATTGTTCAACAGGTATAATTCAGTGAAGTAGATTTGAGATGAGAAAGAGTGACAGTCATGAGTTTAGATCAGAATTTTTTATAGAACGCAAAGAATGGATGCACCTGCTCCATTGTAAACGATTTTGAGTATATCTATGATATGCTCGTTAACTGATATGTTTGAATACTATTACGAGTTCACCTTACTCGGTAAACGAGAGCGAAGACAAATGATGCAGTGACACGATAGGCTATTCTAATCTGTTTTTCCCCGGCCCGGCTAACTATATCAAGAAGTCTTGATAAGGCGTAGAAAGTGCATTCTACAAGCACTTAGGAATACGAAGTCGACAAGCACACAAATCAAGTTTATTTATACATGATAGAAACGTCCTTGGGAGTGCCACAAAAATAGCATACTAAAATAATCCATCAACCAATGACCATGTGGGTGGGAAATGTAAGCTGAAGGTCAACTAAGCAGCTTATGTGTGAAAACATAAAAAATGTCCAAAACTAGAGCCTTTTCCAAGTGAGTTCTGCGGCCTAATGCCTCAAACAATCTACTTGTATAACTAAATGGCTACAACAACAACTGAATTCCCATACTTTAATAAGAACACATGATTGATTACCAAACATCTTTCTTCATTCTTAAACCTTTTAGTTAAGATAAAGACTATTGGGTTAGTATTAAATTAACTTGCTGGTATTGTATTGAAAAAAATGCCCATAGGCAATTACTAAAGCACTGACTTTCTATTAGTTACTCTAAACCGGTTTATTCTCTCACCTTGAACTTATTCAAATTGATAAGATTCATTTTTGTTTATATTCCTTTATTATTTTCATCTTGGGTGTAGTGTGTGTGTGTGTGTGCGTGTGTGACCTTCACTCTATATTATTTATGGAATATGTGAACAAGTAAATTATTGGATAAAATTTTCATTCAAAATGTGTATTACGCCCCGACCGTAGCTGCTACCTTGACGTGTTGGTCGGGCTTGACTATCGTGATGACCCAGTCGAGCTATACTGGCTGCAACATATGTTCCTGAAGGTTCTATCATGCCAGGTAGGTCGATTGGAGAACGATCAGACTAAAAGCAGCTACTCAAGGTCTGAGGACGAAGTCGTACTGCTGACTGTGATGGAGGGGTGTGACAGCAGTAAGGTGTTTCCCTCGGACAACCAGCATCTGCAGCGATGCTGCCTTATCACAAGGAAGAATGGGAAGAGTTAGAAAAGGTCAACCCTAAAATTGTCACACCTCATCCTACCTCACGGATTTACGTCTCCGGTGGTAAGGGTGCCCACTAAGGGCCTTTAAGAGCGGAGCTAATGCTCTGAAAACCCTTCATAAAAAGGCCGTGCGTGACCGGCCTGAGGCAGTTGTCCCTTGGACTCTGCGGTCACGCACCCAGGTTTCCAAGACCAACACTAATCTATCTTCCTTTTCAGGTTCCTCAAGAAACAACTTTCCACGGTGTGGGCAGCCAGGAAGTGACAACCGCCCTCATACCCGTAACAGCACACGAGACTGAATTGTTCGAAATCAAATCCTTCCTACACCCCCTAATACCTCTCTTCTCTCCACGACTAACTCTACTCATATTCCTTTATCACAGTGCACAGCTAATGCAAACGATGCGAGTTCACGGAACGTCATTTCTGGTCTCCTGAAACCTCGTTCTAGACTACATGTTGGAGCATTTAGTGTACTCCTTCTAAATTTATGTTACTGAATTATACTTCTTGAATCATATCTTCGCTCCCTAATCTTCTCCATTACTGCTAATACTTCTATTATTGCTATCACTCTTGGATTTGAACTGACAGTTGCATCTCTGTGCTGATGGGGCATAGCAACCTGAACTGATGTACTTAGGTACGAAGTTCTGCGTTGTATTTGTCTATTACGCTAATATTTTATGTCACATCAGTTCAATGATACACTTCATCTTTTCATTATATTATCTATATGTGTATTCACAGTACAGTTTTAGTACATGTTAACAATTAGAAATGAAATAGATTCATACTTGTTGTACAGGTCAATGAACTCATCAAGTTAATGGATAACATTCTAGATATTTAGAACTAAAGGGGTACTGATTTCAAACACAATAGTGAATATCAATACTTGGATGTGGGTGCATATTCGCTTGATAATAAGTCTCAAATAGGATGAAATATGTCAATCAGTCAGTCAGTCAGTCAATTACAACGTAAAAATTCGTACATAAGTACATAATTTCATGTCACCATATTGCCTAAGTAAAGACAGGCAATTGTCAGTTCAAATCTCATAATGGTAGAGATAGTAAGAAGTATTTACTGGTAATGGAGAAGATTACAATATGAAGATATTATTCAAAAAGTATAATTCAGTGAGATAATTGTAGAAAGATAAATGGTAGAAGTGTTGACGAATCCAGAAGATTAGAATTTGAGAGAACACAAAAAGTGAATACACTTGTGTCTATTGCAAAAGATTTTCAGCAATGTTGTATAAAGTTTCTAACCATCGATTACTGTTAACTCGTGGACCCCGAAACAAGTAGTCTACATCTACCAACATCACTCAGTCCACTAGGCAGTGACTTCATGAATTTCTGCCATGTTTTGGTTTGGCCACCCCAAGCTTTCTTCCAATCTACTCCTACACTAGAAAAAACATTAGCTTGACGAGGCAGTCAGTCAGTCATTTGCAACGTAGAACTTCGTATGTATGTACATAAGTTCATTTTGCCATACCACATTAGCACAGAGACGCAAATGTCAAATCAAATCCCACAGTGATAAAGATAGTAGAGGTATTAATGGTAATGAAGAAGACTAGGGTTTGAAGATATTATTCAAGAAGTATAATTCAGTGAGATAAGGTTAGAAATACAAAGGTAGAGGTGCTGACGAATCCAAAAGATTACAATTTGACAGAATACAAAGAGTGGATGCACTTGCGCCATCGCAAACCATTTTGAGCCATGTCATTCCAGGTTTCTAACCATCGGTTACTTTCATCTCATGGACCTCAACCAGGTAGCCTACATCTACCAACATGACTCAGTCCACTAGTCAATGACTTCATGCATTTCTGACATGTTTTGGTTTGGCCGACCCTAACTTTCTTCCAACCTATTCCTACACTACACAACAAAGCTCTTTGAGGCAGTCGGTGGTTAGCCATACGTAACACATGTCCCAACCACCTCAACTGATCAGGTTTCACCACTTGATCCGCCATCCTTACCTAGCACCCGATTCCTAACGACAGCACTGCTTACTCGGTCGTCCCACGATATACGACCAATGCTTCTTAAACATCTATGATCGAATACTAACTAGTAACCTACAAATATCTTCTACTCTTACTGGCCCATGTTTCACAACCATATAGGCAGGCAATCTTGGATTGTACTGTTTCTTTATTCATTATTCTAATTTTATTTCTTAACGGCATAGTTCCTTATACTAACTACATATAATTCATGTTAATTAAAAGAATAAATAAAATTATCTGATTAAAATAGGCGTCCTTTTTTTTGAAAAAATAAATTTTCTCTGTCTCATATTTCTCCAATTTTTTTTCTACTTCTCAGTTTATTTACCACAAATTAACATTTCTCTAATGGGGATGAACAACACAAATGAACGAATTTTTTTGACCAAAAAAAATAATAAAAATCGATTTCATCGTTCAATTGTTCAATATTTTGCTGATTTGTTTGTTTGTTAATATATTTATTGATTTAGAGAAACAATCAGCATTGATTATTGAATCTCAGTCTTGTATTGCTTTTTTTAAAATTTTTTTTTATGGACGGACATTCAGAGGAATTAGAGTAGAGTAGAGTAGAGTAGAGTAGAGATGGTTGGTTAATGAAGAAATCTTGTCTAGCTAAGAATTATATAATTAAATAAATTCAATTATCGTTTAGTTAGTTAGTTAGTTAGTTGGTCAGTAAAGTAACTTAATTAATCGAAATTGAATTCATTTAATATAAATTGCATACTAGTCTTGATGATAATTATGTATGTATGTATGTATGTACTTATTAGTTAGTGAGTAGTTGTTGCTTGTAGGTAGGTAGTATGGTCAATTATGTCTAGAATGAAACAGTTCATTGCTTGCTGGAGATGTTAGATCCTCGAAATTCGCTTGATAAATGCCTTATTTTGGATTTGACGTTTGCCAGCGTAGGCTGATCAGTTGAATTTGAGATTTCAATTCCCATCAGGAAAATCCATGGCTGTGATTGGCTGCTGTGTATTTTAGTGTACTATTTTCGTAACTGTCTCAAGGACGTTTCTATGTTTTATAAATAAACGAGAGTTGTGTGCTTGATTGTATTGTGTGATTGCTGGGTGTTTGTAGAATATACTTTCTACGCTTACAAAGCCTTTTTACTTCAGCCTGGGGATTCAAGGTAGCCTAACTGGACGCTGGTAAAAGTCTCGTTCACGTTTATCGATTAAGGTAAACTCGTAATAGCCTCAAGCATACTTAGTGACGAGCGTAACATTGCTGATCGATTTGCATGATCATATTCAATTAGTCGTCAGTCATGAAGTGGACCTTGAGTGCCGTTAAGGATGTGAGAGGGGCGGGGGGGAGATGGTTTCATCTTTAATTATTGTCCATACTATGGAAGTGTCTAAAAATGAAACTGGATTAAGGTAGTCTTAACAAAGAAAGCCACAGCATCGAAAAGACAACTATTTGAAGTAAATCACTTATAGTTATTTTGTGAGTGGGTTGTAGATATGTTAGCTTTGTACTTTTAAAGTTTTACCTTCGGCACATAGTAATGTATGCTAGTTCTTATTGATTACTTGTCCTTTGCTAAACATGAAGATCTGAGTGAATTTTAAAATAAGGTTCATTAAGTTTTAATAAGGCAGGTGTTAAAGTTAATACGTAGAGACATGGACGTCCTGGACTCGATCTGGCGCAGTTATTAAGCAGTATAGATAAAGATTTAATGGAATATATATATATATATATATATATATATATATATATATATATATATATACATATATATGCATAGATAGGATGTAGCTAGACGATCTGGACTTCGCAAATGACCTGGCTCTTCAATCGCACACGCAACAACAAATGCAAGAGAAGACAACCAGTGTAGCAGCATCCTATGTAGCAGTAGGTACCAACATACATAAACGAAAAAGCAAAATTCTCCGATACAACACAACATGCACCAACCAAATCACTCAAGATGGAGATTCTTTGGAGGAGGTTAACACCTTTACATATCTGGGCAGCATCATCGATGAGAAAGGTGGATCCGATGCAGATGTGAGGGCACGGACCGGCAAAGCAATCGCTGTATTTCTACAATTGAAAAGTATCTGGAACTCCAAACAACTATTAACCAAAACCAAAGTCAGAATTTTCAATACAAATGTGAAGACAGTTCTACTGTATGGAGCGGAAACTTCGAGAACTACCAAAGCCATCATTCAGAAGATACAAGTATTTATTAACAGTTGTCTACGTAAAATACTTCGTATTCGTTGGCCAGACACGATCAGGAACAACATACTGTGGGAGAGAACAGACCAGATTTCATTGGAGGAGGAAATCAGGAAGAAGTGGTGGAAGTGGATAGGATACACATTACGAAAAGCACCTAACTGCGTCACAAGACAAGCCCTCACATGGAACCCTCAAGAAAAAAAGGAAAAGAGGAATGCCAAGGAACACATTACGCCGGCCGTTATGTCCTGGTATGAGACCCACTAGCAGTGCAGATCCATGACTCCTACTGCATACAGGATTCGAATCCAGGACCTTCGGCCTTGCGCGCGAACTCCCAATCTCTGAGCCGGCATCCAATGGTGTTAATGCCTAACTCCGATCAATCTAGGGATGTGCACTTCTGATGAGTCCCATACCAGAACGAAACTACCGTCCAGTGCTTTCAGGTTTTTAATGGCGGTCTAACAATGATCGATTGAAGATTTCGGAAATTAATGAGTAACATGAAATAATCTCTAACAATCCGAAATGTCTATCTATCTACCATAATAATTTTCAAAATTTCATACAAAAACCATAAGATCAAAATCAAGCCTTGCAAAGTTTTCAAATGAAATACAATCTGCAAGAGTCGATATGATGTAATAATTTTTAAATTTATAACCACATATTCATTGGTGAAATATTTCTTATAGGATGAACTGATTGTATTGTGCACGAATACCCAGGTGAGGACATCAACATCCATATATATAAGCGAATATTACAGAGTTGTTAAGCATATGTACAAAACCTTCCCGTGAAACCTTCATCATTTGCAAACTAATCCTTATTTATTTCAGATTTCAGTGTTTTTTCATTTAGACTGTTCAGACTTCAGTTCACTTTACGTTACCTACAAATCGCCTTCTTTCTGTTCTCATTGTTTCCTTCTCGATCTTTTGCTGTCAGACGTTTGATTTCCGTTTGATATCATATACTACTTATGTGAACATAAGAAGCGTACACCACAATTGTTTACATACGAAATATTGATCGAATGATTGATGGATTGAAGAGAAAGTATGAAAATCGGCGATCAATTTGTTTGTGATTATTCTTAACGTGTTTTTTTTTCATTTTCACTAAGTGTTTGTGATACACAAACCAGATTCCTTCAGCTGAGGAAAAAATTAAGAAAAAGTGCTGGAGGTGGATAGGACACCCACATGCGATAGTCATGAATTTGCATTGTTGATGAGCCAGCCCCATATAGGTAGGACAAAACGACCGTCTAGTGCTTCTAGATTTATGATGTTGGTCTAATAATAATAATCGATTCATAATTTCAATGAAAAATGACTAACCGAAATCGGTTTTGCGAAAATAGACTATTTCTATTGTGGAGATATGCTTGAATGCTATTACGAGTTCGTTCACCTTAGACGATAAACGAGAGCGAAGATAAATCATACAGTGAGTGACGTGATAGGCTATTCTGATTTGATTTTCTTCGGACCTGCTAACTATTCTACAAGAACCAAGAAAATACGAGGTTGACAAGCACAGAAAAAAAAATCGAGTTTATTTACACATGATAGAAACGTCATTGGGATGGAGAGCCATAAAAATAGCGTACGTACTACAATAATCGAATCCATCAACCAATGACAGTTAAGAATTTCCCGGGCCGGGAAACGCAATCTCAAGGTCAACCGAGCAGCCCGTGCGCGAAAACACAAAACTCCAAAATTCCGACCTTTTTCAAGTGAGTTCTGTGAATCTAATAACGTCTCCCAACATATATAAAAGAATGAATAGTATGCTTCAAATAGAAAATCTCCATAGATTGATTATCTGCTTCTTTTGATTCCGAAATTAAATAATTCATTGATCACATGAATTGTATTGATTTTCTCTCTTTCTCTCACCCTACATATATATATTAGATAGAATGTAGGACACTTCAATTAATTAGATTGACAATTGTGTTTTGATGATGAAGTCAACAAGTAGTCATTCAATTTTAAAATGAACTAATGAATGTCACAACAAGTTAGAATTACAAAAAAACCAAAACAAACAAACAAACTGATAAATAAATCAAATTGATGAAATTAAAAAAAACAAATGGTAGATAGAGTTCATTTAAACATTTAGGTTAAATTTTAAAATTTTAAAAAACAACAATATATTTGCATTACGGAGTTGTGAAGATTGTTAAGTTACACATTTTTTTTGAAACTATGAATCGATCAATGTTATTAGACCACCATTAGAAACCTGGAAGCACTGAAAGACGGCCGTTTCGTCCTGGTATTGGACTACTCCTCAGCAGTGCACATCCACAACTACTGCACCCAGCACGATTCGGACCAAGGACCTTCGGTATTGTGCGCGGACGGCCTAACCGTTAGACCACTGAGCTGGTATCTGACGGCGTTAATGTCTAACTTGATCAAATTCACGGAGTTGCGCAACCTCATACACAGTCTTCGGTAGTTGCTGTCTACACCCGAACAGGTTGAACTTCACTGGTCACGTCTTCCCACTAGAACTCGGAGAAGATTCCTCAAGAAGCTAGTCACTAGTGAGTACAGGTAATTTGCATTACAGGGGTTGTGAAGATTGTTAAGTTACACATTTTTGAAACCATGAATCGATCAATGTTAGACCAACATCAGAAACCTGGAAGCACTGCAAGACGGCCGTCTCGTCCTGGTATGGGACTCCTCAGCAGTGCGCATCCACGACTCTGTTATGGCGTTCGCGCACAATGCCGAAGGTCCTGGGTTGGAATCCTGTGGGGTGCAGGAGTCGTGGATGCGCACTGCCACTGAGGAGTCCCATACCAGGACGAAATGGCTGTCCAGTGCTTCCAGGTTTCTAATGGTGGTCTAACATTGATCGGTTCAGGGTTTCAAAAATGTGTAACAATATATTTCTTATTATAGTTGAAAATGTAATATTTTCTCGAGGGTAATCTTTGTTACTTTATTATTATTACTATTATTATTACACAATTAACCATGAATGTGTAAATTCATAGGTTGCTCTCGGTGTTAGAAGAGGCTTCAACTTTGTGATTTCCAAAAAAAATCTCGGCTTTCATCATGAGATAGCATAACTCTTCAAAATATAAGACCTTCCTATTGTCAGGGCAGAGATTACTAAATGGTTTGAATTATTTTTTTCTGGTTAGGAATTGTTTTTTAGCGAGTTAGTTTTCTACGGGATGGATTTCTCAACCTCATGTCTAACCCTTCTACTTTACTGTGGTTGGGACCGACAGTAGCCTCAGAGGGACTCCAGCTGAAGTTATATATGTACCTATTATATATAATATACATGTGTATACCTAATGTCAAAATAGTTCTATTGTATGGGGTGGAAATAAAATGAACTACGAAAGATAAACTCGTCTACACAAAATACTTCGGATCTACTGGTCAGACATCATCAACAAAAACCAACTACTGTAATAGAGGACAAACCAGACTTCGGAGGAGGAATAAATCACAAAGAAGCGCTGAAAGTGGATAGGACACACATTTGAAGAAATCACCCAAACTCTCTCTTGAAATCCTCAAAGCCAAAGCAAAAAAAAAGACCAAGGAACATATTACATGCGTAAAAATAGGCAACAATTGAACAAAACTAGAAAGGATGACTGAGGAAAGAGTAAGTTGGAGATTGCTGATTGACGGGCTATGCTACATGATCGGTAACAGGCGTAGGTAAGCAATACAATTAACCAACCAGTGGTATTCTATATATAGAACACAAAACATTTATTCATTTATCACTTTCACAAAAATAGACTGTCACTTATTAAACAATAATAGATTACAGTTGTAAAAAAACTGATTAACAGATAAGTGACAGTTGAGACTGATCGATTTCCACATTGTGTTAAGCGTCATTAACAAAAGACTAATGCAATTAAAAATCAATTCAGTGTCATTATCTTCTAAAAGCATTTCACTGTTCATTATTAGTTGGTACAAACTGTATCAGCCGGTGACGATAGTTGTCTATACTTACTTACTTACTTACTTACTTACTTACTTATGCACTTACTTACTTACTTACTTACTTACTTACTTACTTACTTACTTACCTACTTACTTACTTATGCACTTACTTACCTACTTACTTACTTACTTACTTATGCACTTACTTATGCACTTACTTACTCCCGTTCCCGCCAATGGAGCATAGGCCGTTCACAAGCAGCATTCTCCAACCAACTCTGTCCCTCTCCAGTTCTGTCCAATTTTTGTTCATTCCTCTCATATCTTTCTCTATTTCTCAACGTAATGTCTTCCTCTGCCCATAGTTGTCTATAAGTGATCAGTATTTTCTACGAACTACTGCGCATGACATAATTCAAGTATACTAATTTACATTTAATTTAATGAATAATTCATTAATTAATATTAATTAAGTGAATCTAAATTTGCATGCAGAAATAATTTAATAAGTTTTTTTCTATGTTCAAAAAACTGACCATTCAGTTAAATTGTTCAATTCAACTTAAAAGGTCAATTGATTTAATGACGAACGACTATAAGAGTGAAAAGAAATGAGAGAGAGGGAGAGAGAATCACTATTCCTGTTAATGAGTTTCAAAAATATCACATACAACCCGAATGAATAAGTGTGTCATTCGGTGTAACGAAAAAAAGCTGAATTATAATGAACATCGACAACTATCTTGTTGTGAAAAAGTGACACCTAATATCTATCTATCTATCTATCTATCTATCTATCTATCTATCTATCTATCTATCTATCTATCTATCTATCTATCTATCTATCTATCTATCTATCTATCTATCTATCTATCTATCTATCTATCTATCTATCTATCTATCTATCTATCTATCTTTCTATCTATCTATCTATCTATCTATCTATCTATCTATCTATCTATCTATCTATCTATCTATCTATCTATCTATCTATCTATCTATCTATCTATCTATCTATCTATCTATCTATCTATCTATCTATCTATCTATCTATCTATCTATCTATCTATCTATCTATCTATCTATCTATCTATCTATCTATCTATCTATCTATCTATCTATCTATCTATCTATCTATCTATCTATCTATCTATCTATCTATCTATCTATCTATATATATATATATATATATATATATATATATATATATATATATATATACATATATATATATATTTACGTATTTATAAAACTATAAGTTTCCAATTAGTTTTATCAGTTAAATTTCATTTCATTCAGATTTTTTCCCGATTTCCCCTTTTTCTTCAGTTTTGTTTGTTTTCTTACTTGGTTCTTAGTTTTTCCAGTTGTTGTTTTATTTTAATTAAACGTTTCTCATTTCTGAATTCATCATTGTACACACAGTTCAACAATAAGAAAAAATTCCGTTTTGCATGACCAGAAAAAATTATATAATTATCAGACTGAACCGTCCTAATTCTACTAACCCAAAAGAAAATAGAGAAAATGATTTATTCTTATCTTCCTCTCTCTCTCTTCTAATGCTTTCCTACTTACTTTGTTTCAGTCTATTTCTCTCTTGAGAAAATCATTACAATTTGTTAATGAGATAGATAGATATTTCAAAGATTGGTAATAGATTACTTACTTACTGTTAATCAAATTACTCAAATTTATTCGGGTCATTTGAATTTCTGTTTTTTTGTTCTGTTTGATTGTTGTTGAATACACTTTTTAGTCAAATTATGTACATACTGTGACTTCCTATCAACACTAACCAGTTGGCTGCTGGCTATTGGAAGTTTCATTAATCAATTAATTTTTGTAGCGATTGTGATTCTAATGAGTTGTTTTTTTTTAAAAATGCTTATCTTAATCATGAGGAAATTTCTCTGGAATTCTAGTGAGAAGTTGTGATCAGTGCGGTTCAGCTCTGTTTTCTTTTTTAGGTGTGAAGCAATAATCCGCATTGATAAAACAGTGGATGAAGTTGCGCAATACTGTGAACTAATTGAAGTTAGATATTAACATCGCTAGATACCGACTTAATGTTTTAGAGGTTAGGCTCTCACGTGCAAGAGCGAAGGTTTTGCGTCAGTCAGTCAGATGCAACGTAAAACTTCGTACGTAAGTATATCAGTTCATGTTGCCATACCACATCCAATACTAGAAGAGGTAGTAAAGGTATTAGAAGTAATCGGAGAGATTAGGATTAGAAGATATTATTCAAGAATTCTGATTCAGTGAGAAAAGTTTAGAAAGTCAAAACTAGAGGTGTTGAAGAATCCAGACGATTAGGATTTGAGAGTACACAAAGAATGGATGCACCTGCGCCAGTGCAAATGATTCTGAGCCATGTCATTCAAAATCTCCAACCATCGGTGACTATCGTCTCGCAAACCCCAACCAGGTACCCTACTTCTACCAACATGACTCAGTCCACTTGTCAATGACTTGATGGATTTGTGCCATGTTTTGGTTTGGCCGCCCCTAACTTTCTTCCAACCTATTCCTACACTAAAAAACAAAGCTCTTTGAGGCAGTCGGTGGTTAGTCATATCCAGCACATGTCCCAAAAACCACCTCGACTGATGAAGTTTCATTACTTCATCTATTGATCTGCCATTCTTACCTAGCACCCGTTTCCTAATAACAGCGTTGCTCACTCGTGCGTCCCAGGTTATACGAGCAATGATTCGATTTTTGTGTAAATTGCAGGAGTCATGGATGCGCACTGTTGATCTGTCACATATCAGGACGAAAAGTCCATCCAGTGCATCCAGGTTTCTGTAATGATGCTCTAACAATGATCGATTCATGATTTCAATGAAACATAAAATCATAAACGTTTTTTTTCTTTTTACCAACCATTCATACACATTCATAACTTTTTCAGTGACTGAAGATAAAAATCTTAAGTTCACATTGTCAATCTATTACTTAATTACCATTAGTTTAAATCGAATGCGCAACACTGTGAATTAATTGACGTTAGACATTAACATCGCTAGATGCCGACTTAATGTTCTATAGATTTGGCTCTCACGTGCAAGACCAAAGGTTCTGTGTTTGATTTTGTGTAAATTGCAGGAGTCGTGGATGCGCACTGTTGACCGATTGCGCGTGGTATGGTGGCGAGCGTAAGTGTTTAATGGCTAGCCGTTGACAGAAAGTCCAGAATTGGGAAGTGGTGAATTGAGAGCCATTGTCGGATACGATCACATCTGGTATGCCGTTTCGTGAGAAAATTTCAGTTAGAAGCTGTATAGTTTTAGTTGTAGTGGGCGGCATAACGTGGCTGATTTCTGGCCATTTTGAGAAGGCGTCGACGACAATTAAATACATAGTTCCATTAATTAGACCAGCGAAGTCGACATGTATCCTGGACCACAATGATGCTCAGGTTTTTTCCATGAAACCGGCGGAATTTTGGCATTCATCTTTGCCGCCTACTGACACCGCATGCATTTTCCAACCAACGCTGTGACATATTGATCCATGTGAGGCCAGTATGCATAATTCCTGACTATGGACTTCATTCGTTTAATCCCAGGATGACCGAGATGGAACTGTCTCAGCACTTTTGTCCATTCAGTGCATCTAGGTTTCTATTATGATGGTGGTCTAACAATGATCGATTCATGATTTCAATGAAACATATAATCATAAAGGTTTTTTCTTTCAGCTTAATACTTATCAGCCATACATACACATTCATGACTTTTTCAGCGACTGAAGATAAAAATCTTAAGTTCACATTGTCAATGTATTACTTATTTACCATTAGTTAAAATCGAATGTTGTTTTATACTTCCAACTTAAGTCACTTCTTTCATACAGTAAGACCAATCAATATTGATTATCATTAATAATCTTCATCATATACCCAAAATGACTGAAGGGTACCTGGTACTTACCTGGCTTGTCATTAGAACTTGTTTTTCAAAAAAGAAAACCGGAAAATTTTAGAATATTGAGTGAATAACATGTTTCATAGATTATGTTAATCATAAATATTGATGATTGAATACACAATACAATTCATTATTCAATATACATCATAAATAATTTATTTAAACTAATATTTTATGATTTGATAATTAGTTTTGTACCATTTTGAACTGAGTATTCATTGAATCAAATCTGCGCAAAAATAATGATGCCATTTACGTTGACCAACTTTATGTTTATCTTTACCTGACAGGCTTGTTGAATTCTCAATTAAAGTTATGGAGATTAGTGTTTTTATACATTGAAACCACCAGTCAGTCACTGTTAGATCAGTATTAGAAACCTGGAAGCACTGGATGGCCGTCTCATCCTGGTATGGAACTCGTTAGCAGTGCGTATCCATGACTCATGCACCTCGCAGGATTCGGACCCGAGACTTTCGGTCTTGAGCGCGATTATCTTACCTCTGGACCACTGGGCTGGCATCCAACGATGTTAATGTCTAACTCTGATCAATCTACAGATTCTGCGCGACATCACCCATTTATCTTTGGTAGTTACTGCCTACACCCGACAAGATTGAACTCCACTGGTCACGTCTTCTCACTAGAATTCCGAGAATCTCCTCACGAATCTAGTCACTAATGAGCACATTTTACTATATTTTCGATTCGAGTTATGGAAATTAGTGTTTTTACTCAGTCAAATCATCAATCAATCATTGTTAGACCACCATTAGAAATCTAGAAGCCCTGGACAGCCGTTCCATCCTGGTATGGAACTCATCAGCAGTGTCGATCAAATATTTGATCAAAACCATGAACTAGATAAGCGAAACTTGAATTATTATTCATAAATCAGACAAGCTAAACATCTCAATCCAACAAGAAATCAGATACTGCTTGAATAGAGTCTAATAATAATAATAATTACTATTATTGTTATTATAGATATCGATCGAAATTCTACAGGTAATATTAGTAGTGCCCCTGTATATTGTAGTCAACCTTACTAAAAACAAAACATTGACTCACAGCTACCTGCTGCTAATTACCTGCAATCATACAACAAAGTGTTATTTATGTTCGTTAACTGATATACTTGAAACTATGATGAGTTCACTTTAGTCGGTAAAACAGAGAGAGAGAGAAGACAAATGATCCACTGTTGACACGATAGGTTGTTACTGTAAAATCCAATCGTCCCAAGGCCTCACTAAGTAGATGAAGAAGTCTTGATATAAAATGTATTCATTCTACAAGCACCCAGAAAATATATAGCGTTCACAAACACACAAATCGAGTTTGTCTAAAATAATATATCAACCAATAACAGTCAAGGATTTTCTCGGAGGGAAATACAATCCCAATGTCAACTGATCAACCAACCCATGAACAAAAGTATAAAATTCAAAATTACGATCTTTATGAAGTGAGTTCTGGGGATCTAACCTCCCCCAACACAAAGAAACAATTTAATCGAAAATACTTTTTCCTATAGATTTGAGAAAAATAATTCTCGCAAGTAAATAACCAAATAATAACAAGAAGACGTGACCAATGGAGTTCAACCCTGTCGGGTGTAGGCAGTAACTACCAAAGACAAATGGGTGAGGTCGCGCAAAATCCCTAGATCAATCAGAGTTAGACATTAACACCGTTGGATACCGGCCGGCCCAGTGGTCTGATGGTAAGACGTTCGCCTACAATGCCAAAGGTCCTGGGTTCGAATCCTGCGAGGAGCAGGAGTCGTGGATGCGCACTGCTGATGAGTCCCATACCAGGACTTGACGGCCGTCCAGTGCTTCCATGTTTCTAATGGTGGTCTAACAACGATTGATTGATGATTTCAAATGTGTAAAAAAATCGCAAACCTCCAAAACTGTGCCCCAAAAAAACAATGATACACTTTTTCAAATTTATTGATTTTTCGCATGAAATGTATGATCAGTTGTATTATTTTGAATTAATATCACCTGTACTTATCAAATCTGAATGTTAGCTAATTGTTTTTTTTTCAAAAATGAATAAAGCTTCTGACTTTCTTTTGGATACAATTAACTAAACGATAGAAAGTAAACATATTAAAATCAGTGTTAATTGTTTCAGATAAGTAGTGGATTGAAACTCATTCGAAAAATGTTTTCATATCAACAATACATAGTACTTTTATGGTATAGAGGATTGAAAAGAAAGTCTATGAACCAATTGAACGATAAAATCTACGAGCAAATAATTATTATGATAAGTTTACCCTGTATTGTCAAGGGCAATGTTACATTGGTTTTCAGGAGAAACAAAGAGATGGACACGTTTTACCACAACTACATGATCAGTTCGGCTCAATCCTGTGGTGCAACGACACAGGTACCTGATACCCTGGTGGATCATTCGCACCATTTCATATACACACAATGGTATATATATATTTCCGATCAGTGGTCACGTCAATCAATATGCACCGCATGAACAGACCATTTCGACCCATCCCGCTTACATGACTGTCAAACTCATTATTATTAGCAATGGTGATATGTAATACAGTACACCGATGATAATGGCCCTCGGGAATGTTGCGAAACAACCACCTACCTATATCAATGAAATCGGTCACCCTGCTAACCAATTTTTTATATGGACTGTTAACAATGCCTACCAAAGCAAGCCAAGCCATCCACAATATTCACAGCGAACCTCTAGTCTCATAGGAGACCTTCAGCTCTATATAAGCAGTATAGCATATGGTGTACACATATATGGCGTAGGATAGTAGAAGAGGCAACCCAGCTTGGTGCAAATAGGCCCAAACACTCCTATTACCCTTTGTCTCATGTCGGGCAATGATTTTTTCGCGTTTCCGAAATTTTCATTTTTCGACCAAATGAGATCTGAGTTAGGGGTAGTATCCCTACGAGCAAATAAAGGGAACATATATAGGATCTCTAATATCATGACTCATCGCAAAAGCCATGATGCAGATACTATAAGCCTCGATTTTTTACCAGTGATCAACCCAAAATTATGGGTTATGTAGACAACACATTCGTCATCATTAAAAGGAACAAGTCGGAGAACACCTACAATCAGATTGACAACTTTTTTGATGACATAAAATTCATAAGGAAAGGGAGTTAGTTAGACAAAAAACTATCATTCCTGGATGTAGTAATCATCAGAACTGACGCACAGGTAACCGGAGACTCAAGTTAGTTGGAAAGCAATCGCACACAGATCTAATTCTCAACTACAATAGTGACAACCTAAAAACTCACAAAAGCAACTGCCTAAAAACTTAGTTCAAGAGAACGAAAGCACACTGCAGCACACATGAAGCTCAAAAAACAACGAATAAAAAAATATCAAATGACTATCTTACAAAAGAACGGCTATCCATGTAACTTTATCAAAAAGTATCAAGTGAAACAATACACAGAAGCGAAATCAAGTACAGGATTCAAAAAACAGATCACGAGTACTGAAACCATTTGGAACTGGTGTAGCACAAAAACCAACAGAATCACTTCAATCATTCTTATATGAAACGAAGGATAAAATGACAGACTGTGAAAAATACTGCTGCATAAGTCAAAATGGACGTACTCTTCAGCTTCGTCTGCATGAACGAACATCAATTAACAGTCAAACGACACAACATTTCTTCTCTTATATCAATCAATACATACGGACAACTATGGATAGACATTCGATTAGAATAATGTTAAAATACTAGATAGAGGTGTGGTGCGCTCTACTTATAAGTAGTATATGGCGCGAGTGTAAACGTAATGTCTGGCAGCAAGCAGAAGATGGGGGAAGATCAAGAAAGCAAGAAGAGTGGGAACACAATGGAATTTGTATGAAATAGCATGAATAGTGAGTGAAATGTCAGACAATGGATTGATGATGGATTGAAGATTTGTAAAATTAACCGTTTACGATATGGTTTTCCTATTTCACTGAGTAACTCTGTAATTTTCGTTAAATACAATTTGGTTGCCCTCACCTATGTTCTCCTTCACTACAGAGGGAGTACAATGAACAATAGTGAATTTTAAAAAAAAACTTGGCACCCAATGAAGATGGAGGACAATAGAAAAAGCTACCAATCATATGTGCTGAAATTTAAATATTTCACCTTTGTCTGAAGTTTGTATTGATGATGCTTGTTGTCTGTGTTCAAAAGGACAATGAAATCTTCACAACTTAAACATACCAGCTCAGAGAACAAAACTCCACCACAATCATCCACAGGGGCTACACATTTTCTCCACTGACTTAAAAAGGATTAGGAATATTGTTGATAGTCAACTCACGATAGTCTTCTTTATCAGTGAGAGGTAACTCCAAGAGTTCTGTTGAGGAAGTACAACTAGTGTAGTGAAGGAAAACACAGGTTAGGGAAACCGAATTGTATTTATCGCAAATTACAGAGTTACTCAGTACAATACGAAAACCATCTCGTAAACGGTTAATTTTACAAATCTTCAATCCATCATCAATCCATTGTCTGAAATTTCACTATTCATGCGTTTCGTACAAATTCCATTGTGTTCTAACTCTTCCTTTCTTGATCTTCCCTCATATTCTGCTGACAGACATGACGTTGACACTAATGTCATATACTACTTTTAAGTAGCTCACACCACAGTATCCCTACGAGCAAATAAAAGGAACATAAATAGGATCTCTAATATCACAACTCATCGTCGCAGAAGGCATGATGCAGAGACTATAAGCCTCGATTTTTACTAGTGATCAAGCCAACTTATGGGTTATGTAGACAACACATTCGTCATCATTAAAAGGAACAGGTCGTAGAACACCTACAATCAGGTCGACAACATCTTTGATGACATAAAATTCATAAGGAAAGGGAGTTAGTCAGACAACAAACTATCATTCCTGGATGTAGTAATCATCAGAACTGACGCACAGGTAACCGAAGACTCATGTTAGTTGGAAAGCCATTGCACACAGATCTTATTCTCCACTACAGTAGTGACAACCGAAAAACTCACAAAAGCAACTGCCTAAAAACTTAGTTCAAGAGAACGAAAGCACACTGCAGCACGTAAACATGTCAACTTGATATACTTGAACTATTACGAGTTTACCTTAGTCGTAAACGAGAGCGAGGATCGAGGATCTGGCGACACGACATACTACTCAAATCCAATTATCCGAGCCCCCCTCCCATAATAAGTAAAAATAAGAAGACGTGATATGCATTAGAACATGTATTCTACAAGCATCCCGAAAGTGCGAGGTCCGAATCCAGAAGAGAATCAGGATCCCGGACTAGGGATCCAGGACCGAGCCCTGGTCCTGGTCGTGGTCATAAAATGTTACAGATAATGCTTATTTGTACATTTTAATCAAAAAGAAACAGCATCGAATTCTGTGGCATTGACAGTTTAGACGACCAATAGGAAGTAACATTTGAAATGACATTGACAGTCCGGATGACCAATAAGAGACAACATTGAAGTACTTGACTTTGACAATTAAAACGACCATAATTTTGACCAATAGAAAGCAACCTATAAGATTTGACAAATAATTCTTTTAGGATATTGGATGAATATCCTAACAGTTAGACATTACCAGCGTTATATACTTGCTCAGTGGTCCAGAGGTTAGGCATTCACGGGCAAGATCGAAGGTCCAGGTGTCATGGATGCGCACTGCTGATGAGTCCCATACTAGGACGAAACGGCAATTCATTGCTTCCAGATTACTCATGGTGGTTTGACATTGATCAATTCATGATTTCACTGAATGACTCATTTTAACAATAAATGACCTTCAGAACTGATTTCATCGTTTGATGGCCTCGCTACTAAATATCCGAAGAAGCTAATAATAGGAAATTTCAAATGATGACAATTTTTATTCACAAATTATGCGACTAACTGATTTCTAATTATTATCAGTAATTAATTATATGATATGAATTTTTTTTGTATAAGTGTTCTGTTTAAAATGTTAACAAATTTATCTTTATATATTTCTAAAGCAACTGCAAAATCGTGCACGGAGGACAGCTAACAGACTCTTTCGAGGTGAAGACCGGTGTCAGGCAAGGTTGCTTACTCTCACCCTTTCTCTTTCTCCTGGTCATCGACTGCATTATGAAAACGTCAACAG
>OX103971.1:14731962-14768950 GCA_944470395.2 Schistosoma turkestanicum
ACAGGTTCTACTGCATATCAAGTCTTCTTCTTTTATTCAATTGGGGTTAGGACAATCGGATTAGAGTAGCCTGTCGTGTTGCCGGATCCTCGATCCTCGCTCTCGATTACTGACTGAGGTAAACTCGTAATAATTCACGCATATAAAATGACCTGTTTATGTGCATGCATAACAGTTGGTACCGTTTCTGTTAGGGGTATAAGGGCAGATCCTGCTTTCCTGTTGCCCACACCATGGAAGGGTATTTCTTGCGGAATCTGAGAAGGAAGTTAAGTTAGTGTTTGTCTTAGTGACGTGAGAACGTGACCAAAATACCTAAGGGATAACTGCTTGATGCCAGTTGTAAATAGCCTTTTTATGGTAATTCTTTAGCGTTTTAGCTCCGCTTCTCGAAGAGCTGTATCCCTGGAGACGAAGATCCAAAGGGTAAGGTGAGGTGTGACATTTTTAGAGTCGACCTTTTCCAACCCATTCTTGCGATTGCAAGAAGGTAGCATCTCTGCAGATGCTTGTTGTCCGAGAGAACTCAAGATGAACTCAAGACTGTAAACGATGACGTACAGCGAATGTATCTATACCATCATGACTGACATAATAATAATAATAATAGGGATTATAATAATGATAAGTGTCATTATTATTGTCATCAATAATGGATAAATGCTGTCAGCTTGTTATTAAAACTTCCCAAATCAATGTTTGTTTATCTAAAGTGAATTGTTATACTCCATCTTTTATATTATATTATATAACTGTTAAGTGTTCAACTTGATTTCAATGTCTCATTTGACAATTATCTAGTTTTATATATATATATATATGATACCTTTCTTTATTACATAATAAATCTCAACTATTTTCTATTGTTTTTCTCATAGGTACTTATTCGTTTAATCTCTTGTACATCATCCAACAATGATAAATGTTTATGTTTAGCATTGTATGAAGATCAATTGGATATTTGGTCAATTGATCAAAATTTAAACTCTCAGGTATATGGGGTGGGGAGTGAATTCTCTACTTTTGTGTGTGTGTGTGTGTGTTTGTGTGCATTGACAGTGACATCTCATCTATTATCGAAGGAATCAAACTATGTACAAGTTAACTGAAACATTAACTTGTATCTGTCAAAACTATTGTCTATAAATTCATGTCATCGTTTGGGTACGAGAAGCTAAATACTTACTTACTTACACCTGTTACCCCCAATGGAGCATAGGCCATCCACTAGTTTTTGCCAACTAACTCTTTCCTGGGCTTCCCTCTCTAGTTCTGTCCAATTTTTGTTCATTCCTCTCATATCTTTCTCGATTTCACGGCGTAATGCGTTCCTTGGCCTCCCTTTTTCCTTGAGGGTTCCATGTGAGGGCTTGTCTTGTGATGCAGTTGGGTGCTTTTCGTAGTGTGTGTCCTATCCACTTCCACCACTTCTTCCTCATTTCCTCCTACAGTCGAATCTAGTTTGTTCTCCCCCACAGTAAGTTGCTGCTGACGGTATCTGGCCAACGAATCCGAAGTATTTTGCGAAGACAACTATTAATAAACACTTGTATCTTCTGGATGATGGCTTTGGTAATTCTTCAAGTTTCCGCTCCATACAGTAGAACTGTCTTCACATTTGTATTGAAAATCCTGATTTTGGTTTTGGTTGAAAGTTGTTTGGAGTTCCAGATATTTTTCAATTGTAGAAACGCAGCCCTTGCTTTGCCAATCCGTGCCCTCACATCTGCATCGGATCCACCTTTCTTGTCGTTGATGCTGAGAATGAATAGTAGTAGATTAATAGATTGCCGTAGTGTATTGAGCACCGAAAATCCCTGTCAATTGAATCTATTTAACTGAATGATCTTTGCTTTTAAACACAACTAATGGAGCCATTAATCGCTGACCTATTATTGTTATTATTATTATTATTATTATTATTATTATTATTATTACGTAGTGAACGAAAGCATCTGCATACAGGCATATCACATAACTGGATGACCTTCAAATGTGATCCCATTTAATCAACTAGGAGACAGAATCTCAATATTATATAGTTTTTATTACGCTAATTATTATTATAGAACTGATAATCAGTCAGTCGGCCATACCACATTTGCACAAAGACAGCAATTATCAGTTTAAATCCCATAGTAATAGTAGAGATAACAGAAGTATTACTAGTAATCGGAGAGATCAGGGTTCGAGAATATCACTTAAGAAGTAGAGTCTAGTAAAATAAACTTAAAAGATAAAGGTGATGACGAATTCAAAAGGTATAGAACTGATAAGAAGTATAGGATTCTTGAATGATAGCTGTTGTCAGTTTTTTTTATTTCACTCAGCGATATACTACGTTAATATGATTCAGTCAGTTGCAACGTAGAACTACGTACGTATGTACATAAGTTCATGTTGCCATACCACATTAGCACACAGAGACGCAAATGTCAAATCAAATCTCATAGTGATAAAGATAGTAGAGGTATTAATGGTAATGAAGAAGACTAGGGTTCGAAGATATTATTCAAGAAGTATAATTCAGTGAGATAAGGTTAGAAAGACAAAGGTAGAGGTGCTGACAAATCCAGAAGATTAGGATTTGAGAGAGCTCAAAGAATGGATGCACTTGCGTTATTGCAAACGATTTTGAGCCATGTCGTTCAAGGTCTCTAACCATAGGTTATTAACATCTCGCGGACCCCGACGAGCTAGCCTACATCTACCAAAATGACTCAGTCCACTTATCAGTAACTTCATGGATTTTTGTTATGTGTTGGTTTGGCCGCCCCTAGCTTTCTTCAAACCTAGTCCTACACCAGAAAACATAACTCGACGAGGCAGTCGGCAGTTAGGCATACGCAACACACGTCTCAACCACCTCAACTGATGGAGCTTTAATACTTCATCTATTCTACCATCCTTACCTAGTACTCGTTCCTTGACGACAGCATTGCTTACTCGGTTGTCCCAAGGTATACGAGCAATGCTTCTTAAACATCTATGATCGGATACTAATAACCTATGAATGTCCTCTACTCTTAACGGCCATGTTTCTCAGCTGTAATTTTATACAACCCGAGAGAGAACCATAAGTCACTGGTAAGTTTACATATTTTAAACCTTGAATACCAAATATCATCAATAATTACCTAAATTGATTACTGTCATCTTTTATTATTTTTTTTTTCAGATAAGTGGTGTTTATACTGTTGAATCCTTAATTGATTCAACAAATGCATTTAAAAATGATTTATTGAATTGGCATGCTGTTGATTTTGCCATACAATCAAATCGTTATACACCAGATGATCAAACTGTAGTATATTTACTCTTAGGTCGTACTAACCAATCATCATCATCATCGTCATTAAGAGAACTTCGTCTTTTAACAATAAAATTCACTCAAACTGAATCCTCTTTGTATTATGTCATGAATAATACTGTTAGTATTGAATATCCATTCAACAATACCGAGTTATCTAATTCAGATGGAATTCATATACAATTTTGTTTGCCGACTGATTCAATGCCACAATCATTATATCCATGTTTACTAGGTTGTTTGTATTGTCTTCGTACTGGACAAGTGTTTATCATTGAAGGTAATAATAATAATAATCTTGATTTGTTGTAAAGATTTATTTCAATTATCTTGTTTCTGATATTTCACCATTGGATTTCAATCAGTTCATGTGAGTGGATTACGTCGTACGAGAATCTACACATATCAATAGAAATTGACCTATTATTCAATCTTGGGCATCAATAATGGGATAATACATACTGATCGTTGTTGAATAAGTTAGTGGATATCGGAACATGTTGGTGTTCGGAGTGATAGTGTTACTGTGTTCTAGTCTTTGTCTGATCATCAATACTGGGATATAGGTACATTTAGCTGACAAGTCCCAAATAGGATGAAACCCACTTTCTGGATTCTTGTGCTAACTGTAATCCGTCTACTCTATAATTCCCATTTATTTATTCATAAAAAACATCATTGTGGTGGAGATTGGTTCTCTGAGAGCTGGATGTTTTGGTTGTAGAGCATTCATTGTTCTTCTAAACAAACAACATCATCAGCACATACTTCAAATAGAGGTGAAGTATTCGAATTTCTGTACGTTTGACCTGTAGCTTGTTCTGTTAACTTCAAACTTGTCTTTGTTTGCACCTTTATTTTGATTGTATCCCCCCTACTGATCTGTTCCTTGATCCTATGTTTGCCTATGATTTTTTTGATTACTTGATAAATTGGTTCAAACGTTGATGTGTTTGTTGATTGCTGATTGATTGAGGTTAACCAAACAAGCTGCAGGTCAAACGTGGAGAAATTCGAATACTTCACTTCTATCTGAAGTTTGTACTGATGATGTTGTTTAGAAGAACAACGAAAGCTCCACAACCATAACATCCAGCTCTCAGTGAACCAATCCCCACCACAATCATCCACCTAAGCTACAAATTTCCTCCACCATCTCAAAAACTCATATAACATCATGTTTACCATGTTCTATTATATTACCTCGCACAAGCACGCGCGCATGTGTGTGTGTGTGGTACCACTTAGATTTAAGTTATATTTCTACTGTTTAAAAGTTAGTTTTATCCATCTGACCCTCGAAAATTACAATTAGGTGACAACTAATAGATACCGGCTCAGTGGTCCGATGGTTAGGCGTTCGCCTACAATACCGAAGGTCCTGGGTTCGAATCCTGCGGGGTGCAGGAGTCGTGGATGCGCACTGCTGATGAGTCCCATACCAGGACGAAACGGCCGTCCAGTGCTTCCAGGTTTCTAATGGCGGTCTAACATTGATCGATTCATGGTTTCAAAAAAAACTTAACAATCTTCACAACCCCGTAATGTAGACAACTAATAAGTCAGACCCACTATTTATTATGAAATTCCTGCTAAACTTATTAACTATTAATCTAAAGTGGTCATTTTAAATTGCATTGAGTAATTTCATCTATCTAAATTAACCAAATTGATCATTGATTATTATCCTATATGTGACCCTAGTTAATTGCTTGTCAACAGAGATTAACTCTAGTCTATTTCTCAGCCCACTAAGTATCAAACTGTCTCATGTCATGTATTTTATTTAATTCATCAAGTGATATACTACTGATTACTGATAATTATTGAAGAGAATAGTTCTTCATTAAATTAAGATGGTATAAAGACAGAGAGAGAGAGAGAGAACGAGGGAACGCTGATTTTAATAGATAGAGTGATCAATTATATACGGTTTAGCTAATAATTTACATTTAATGTATTCCGAAAATCAAATTGTTAACACACTACTCCCTTTCCAAATAAACAAGATAATTTGTAGATTTACAGATTTTATAATTCGTTGATTTTGTGATCTCGAGTTCTGGTAAAAATATGAGGGCAGTAGTTACTTCCTGATTAGGGACACTGTATGATAAAACTACTTCTTGAGGAATGTGTCAATGTAACTGGATTAGATTGGATGTTGATGATTCGGGAGTATGATTTTAAAGCTCACATATTATGATCTTTCTTTAAGTAGTAGTAGTGAAGGAGAACACAGGTGAGGGCAACCGAATTGTATTTAACGAAAATCACAGAGTTACTCAGTAAAATAGGAAAACCATATCGTAACCGTTAATTTGCACATCTTTAATCCATTGTCTGTCAACACAAATCGCAATCGCTCAACCTTTTAGGAAATAAAGATATAAATTCTAAGCCACCCTGATACTAGTCAGTCACAACGTAGAACTTCGTACGTAAGTACATCAGTTCAGGTTGCCATACTGCATTACAACAGAGACACAACTGTCAGTTCAAATCCCATAGTGGTAGAGATAGTGGAAGTATTAGCGGTAATCGAGAAAATTAGGGTTCGAAGATATCGTTTAAGAAGTATAATTCAGTGAGACAACTTCAGAAAGAGAAAGATAGAGGTGTAGTGAAGGAGGACACAGGTGAGGGCAACCGGCTTGTATTTAACGAAAATCACAGTTACTCAGTAAAATAGGAAAACCATATCGTAACCGTTAATTTTACAAATCTTCAATCCATCATCAATCCATTATCTGACATTTCAATGTTGTTCATGCGTTTCATACAAATTCCATTGTGTTCCCACTCTTCCTTTCTTGATCTTCCCCCATCTTCTGCTGCCAGACATTACGTTTACACTCACGTCATATACTACTTATGAGTAGCGCGCACCACAGTACGACTTAGGTCTCAAGTTTACTTCATTTTTAGCCTAACCCCTTCAACCTGCTTGTGTGTTGTTGTATGACCTAAAAGAACAAGTATTCTAGCCAATCTAACTTAATAGGGTTATCCAAATATTTAAAACCGATTACCATATCGAAGTAGTAGCCATGGTTTTCCATTGTTGGCTCACATAGTCCAACTGTGAGTATCATCTGTTTCAGTTTTTTGGTACTCCACTAATATCACCAACCCTCTCTTTCTCTTTCTCTTTCTCATATATATATAAAACTCAGTTCCAAATTCACTGATTTGTACCTAATTCAGTTATCATAAAAAAAATATATTCATGTTTTTTTTTCTTACTAATATTTACTGCTTATACCTTTCTTTCTTTGTTAAGTTTTAACTGGTCAATTTATTGGTAAATTGGAATTTGCACCAACTCCACCGAATCAACCACCATGTCCACAATCATTAATCAGTATTGGAAATACTGATCTACATAATTTGTTCATTTTTTTAACTTGTCAATTTGGCTTGTTTGCTTTAACACCATGTACAATGGATATGCATAGTGTGAATAATAATACTACAACTACTAATAATAATTATGCTAATGAATTATCCAATACTTCAGCAGTAGATATGGATCAAATTAGTTTAACTGGTTCAGAAATAAGCTTGAATAAAACAACAACTATGATGAATAAATCACGTTCGTGTATAACAAGGTAATTTATCATTAACTATCTGTGGTGTATACATATTGGTTTTCTCTTTGTTGATGTTGTTGTTATTGATTCCATGTTTTAGATGACAGCAATGATCAGTTCTGTTATTTCTGAAAGTGTTTTTGGTGAGAGTTGTGTTATAATTCTCTCTTTTCGGGCAGAGTTTTGGAGGTTTGTATTAGACCACCATTAGAAACTGTTACGCCTGCACGTAAACACGTCAACTTGATATGCTTGAACTATTACGAGTTTACCTAGTCGGAAAACGAGAGCGAGGATCTGGTGACACGAGATGTTACTCGAATCCGATTATTACAACCCCCATATTTAGTTAAAATAAGAAGACATGATGTGAAGTAGAACGTGTATTCTACAAGCATCCAGAAAGTACAAGGTCTGAATCCAGAAGTGAATTAGGATCCCAGACTAGGGATCCGGGACTGGGTCCTGGTCGTGGTCATAAAATGTTACAGATAATGCGTTTCTATACATTTTGGTCGAATAGTAAACAGCATCGAATTCTGTGACATTGACAGTTAAGACGACCAATAGGACAGCCAATAAGAAACAACATTGAAGTATTTGACTTTGACAGTTATAACGACCATAATTTTGACCAATAATTCTCTTAGGATATTGGATGAATATCCTAACAGAAACCTGGAAGCACTGAAAGACGGCCGTTTCGTCCTGGTATGGGACTACTCATCAGTGGCAGTGCGCATCCACGACTCCTGCTCCTCGCAGGATTCGAACCCGGGACCTTCGGTATTGTGCGCGGATGCCTAACCATCGGACCACTGGGCCGGCATCCAACGGTGTTAATGTCTAACTCTGATTGATCTAGGGATTTTGTGCGACCTCACCCATTTGTCTTTGGTAGTTGTTACTGCCTACACCCGACAGGGTTGAACTCTCTCTCTCTCTTTATTAAACAACCCAGCTATTCCTAATATTCTTCCTAGTATTCTCGGACACCAATTCACTTGAAATGTTCTCCCAAATTCAGAACACGGTTTGAACAGGGAAAGAGATTATATTCCAGCAACAAGTTTAGATGGGAGTCGGCGAAGTCCAAAACATTGGCATACTTGTATGGTGGCCGATTTTGTTGACGTTGGGATCACCATTTGTATACACAGGCGAGCGAATGCGCGAAAGAATTTACGAAGCAGCGAATAAAACGAATGAAGCGACGTGAATTGGAGAAGGCTAATGAGCCAACTCCAAGAGATAGAGTGTGACTAAGAATATATAGTCAGACAAATAAATATAAGACAGACATGTGACAAGCGAAATAAGTATGAATAAAATCGACGAATGGTTGACAAGGTCAAGTGACAAGTGGGACATGTCATGTGAGCTCATACAAACCAGATAATAATAAGAACGAATGGTACATATAAATTGTTGCAATACAAACTGGCTTGGTTGGTTAAATAAATTAATCGATAGGGCTTGACCAAATTAAATGTAAGCGAACTGGAATATATGTGGAGGCACTACATACTTATAGTTTTTTTTACATGAGAAGATTCTAGAATGTTTCCTCAGTATTGGCTAGCGCTGATTGGATACGAAAAAGCCAATCAGCGTGCAGCTAACACAATCATGCTTTAATCCAATCTATGTCGCACTAACAAGTTGTATTTTATATTCGCTTTAAACTAAGTAATATTTGTACTGAAAAGTTGTTAGTTTGTGAATATCGCTTCACTTACTGCTTCCTGTGCGAGAAGCAGCTAGACTAATATCTAGTAACCTTTTCATAAATCAGTTTCGCTTAAAATTGACCATATAAACTTGTAATCAGTAAGTTAGTGCTTTCATTCAGCAGAATGGTTTAATATAGTCTCATTATTTCACAGGATAAATCACCAGTGAGATTTATATAAAATCAATACCATTATCACTCGATGCTAAAAGAGGCTATAATACTGATTCTAACCAAGAAATTTTCTGGTGTGCATTATCAACTAGGATAGAATAGCAACCTAAATAAAGGCATTAATTTAGAATTATTCTATGAGATCGGTAGTCTATATCGACCAACAGGGTTCATACTTAATAGTCAACAACTTGAGTTGATGTCATATTTTAGATTGGTTCAAATTTCTTCCAGCCTACTCGTAAACTATCGATCATTTTCGGTTCACAGATGTGTTTTTATGGCGCTATCTCTGTTTTCCTTACTAAATACAATTGGATAACCTCTCACTATTTGAGTAACTGATGAGCGGTCGATGAATTGTTGAATATCCTGAACGCTGTTGGAATTCGGCTCGTCTCAGACTAAGTATTGTTAATCTCGTCAGCACACCCTGCTTACTTACCAATCATTTTTGACAAGACACTATCGCAGTCGTTAATGGTTCAGAATAACTGATGTACATCCCAACCTCATCAACCGATTGACCGTCTTCACTTACTAACCTGACATCAATATTGTCCATTTGATAGTTTCACAAAAGGCAAGCAATACCTCAAAAACATACCTGTGATCATGTTTCACATAGATAGAGTAATACAAAGTTAACTAATGTGTACAGTATGTATACTGTACTTACAAATCATAATCATTAAAATACTTCAATTCCTACTTCTTTTTTTCCCTAGTTCTTCTGCTATATCTTCTCAAACATTGAAAAAATCTGAATTAGATTTTTCAATTCTTCTGCATACAATTGATAATCAACGTTTAAAAGTCAATATTGTATTCACTACTAGCGATACTTATGTGATAACATTGAATAATAACAATGAATCACCGGATAAACCAATTCAACTCTCTGTAGAAGATCGTTTATTTGTTGGTTTATCCGAAGTAGCACGTGTGTTTTGGATGGGATTTAAAGTAATTTGATTTGATTTGATTTTCGATTTTCCTTTTTTCTTTTTTGTTTTGTGTGTTCCTTTTTTTATTTATAAAGAAACATTGATTAGGAATTTGGTGTTTAAACTGTTGATTATGTTGTAGTAGAGATAACAAAATAGATTACAAAGATTCCTATCGTAAACTATCTTTTATGTCAGTTAGCTATTGAAAATAAGAAAGCACTGAACGCCTGTTTGGCTTTAGTGTTCTTTGTCGTGTTCAAGGTTTAATTGCATGACCAACTAGTGTAGTGAACGAGAACACAGGTGGGGCAACCGGATTGTATTTAGCGAAAATTACAGAGTTACTCAGTAAAATTGGAAAACCATATCGTAAATCGTTCATTTGCAAAATATCAGTTCATCATATCGAACTGGATTGTTCCTGTTGCAAACAACATCAATCCATTGTCACTATTCATGCGTTTCATACAAATTCCATTGTGTTCCCACTCTTCTTCCTTTCTTTTTGATCTTCCCCCATCTTCTGCTGCCAGACATTAGGTTGACACTCACGTCATATACTACTTATAAGTAGCTCACACCACACTAGCACTTGTTTTATTAAATAATAGCAAATAGATCTTCATGCTGTTATCAGAAATCATTTGAGGTTGCAAAGATGAACTGTTAAACCCTGCCTCATTCAAAGAACTAGTTTCAAATGAAAATGAAATAGCTGTCAAGTCCTTGCTAATTTGCAGTGATTCATTGAATGATGAAGCCAGTTTATTTTTCACTTACCTACTTACCCCTGTTACCCCTGGGCCGTCGACCAGCGGATAATTTTTCCAGTTAGCGTTTTTTTAGTGAGTTGCATTTTTACGAGGATGGGTTCGGTACCCCTATGCTCAACCGTTTTCCTCCACCTGGACTTGTGACCGACAGTAACCCTAGAAGAGCTCCAGTTGGAGTTAAGCCAGTTTGTGCTGAAAACCATTTCCACAGTCATTCAAATACAAAATGTCGTCAGATTTTTAGGTTGTATTGGTCATTGATTGATCTTAGTTGGGGTGCGTTTGAAAGTCGGCGAATATTAGATGGCTTTTTTGTCATAATATTATGTGAATTTCAGCAGTGCATGCTTACAAATCTTTCGGAAATCAAGCCAGGTCCTTCAGGTTTCGCGATTATCATGTGCTCACTGGTGACTAGATTTGTGAAGGAATTCACAGTGTTCTAGTGAGAAGCTATGATCAGTGTGGTTCAACCGTGTTGAGTGTGAGGCAAGTACTCACGAGGAAGATGACGGATGAGGTCTCACAATATCGTGGATCGATTGAAGTTAGACTTTATTACTATTACCGTTGAATGCTGGTTCAGTGTCTCAGGTTCGATTCCTCCTCACTTGATCGTGAATATGCCACAATACAGATGGAACGGCCGTTCAGTGTTTTCAGGTTTCTAATAGTAGTCTGACATTGATTGGTTTCATGATTTCAATGAAGTGCCTAGTTATTAAAACCTCTATAACTTGACGTTCAATGGTGTAATTTTAACTTCAAATTTTGTCTAATAAATTAAATTCTTTGTATTACGGGGTTGTGAAGATTGTTAAGTTACACATATTTGCTGAGGAGTCCCATACCAGGACGAAATGGCCGTCCAGTGCCTCCAGGTTTCTAATGGTGGTCTAACATTGATCGATTCATGGTTTCAAAAATGTGTAATTAAATTCTTATTAATTCATATTCTATTTTAATATAATTGAAATCTAAATTTTTTAAAATAATCATTATAAATAATATTTTGATTTTTCTAACATTTATTTACCTAATCACAAGGAACAAACATTAAATTATTTAAAATGTATTCTACATGATCAAAATGTTTGGAAATATTTTCCATCAGTGTATTTTCGTTTAATTCAACGTTTATTAAATGAACATCCTGTAAATGATGCTCGTTGGCAATGGTTAACCGGTCAACTATCCGTCAGTATCGATTCCATTCCAATGCGTCATTTACATTATCTTGAATCTGAAGGTCCATCAAATTTCCAATATATTCTTCCTAAAAATAGTAGTAATAATAATATTAATCCAAACTATGATCGTTTCGGATCCAGTGACAATTTTCTCTTATTACCAATGGCACGTTTAAATGCTCGTTTAGATGCATTGCATAATTTACAAGAATTATGGTTGCTAATCTATCAATTATGCTGTGGTGGTTCCTCTTCTTCTTCTTCTTCTAATCATCATGAACAATGGAATCAATCAATAGATGATATCAATGCATTGTCATCAGTGAAATTAATTGATCTACCGAAATATTTGAATATTTTATTATCTATGCCTAGCAAATTATCAAATAATAATTATACTACTAACAATAATACTAGTAGTAGTAGTAGTAATAATCAGTACAAAAATATAAAATCACAAAAACATGTTATGAACATTTCACATGTATTATTATGCCATGAAGTTCGTAATCTTATGCATGAACAAGCATTCATTAATAATATTGAAGCATGCAATCATGATGAGAATGATGATGTTATTATTAATAAACATAAACGTCATCGATATCATGAAGAAGAAGAAGAAGAAGAGTACATAAATGATAATAATAATAATGTTGTACACAATGTGATGTTAATGATGAATACATTTCCTGATTCAAAATATGCATGTTGTTCCATTGAACATGATCAATGTATTGAAGAACAAACAAGTCAACTATGTCAACTGTTAGATATTGATTGTCTGCTAAAATTAGCTGACGATGATAATGGGAATGGAGGAAATTGTGCAGAAACACATATATTATATGGTTTACATATGGCTAGTGAATTAGTTGAATTTGCTAAAGCATTACAAATGAAATTAGCCAAGTTTGTTATGCTTTCTTTGAGGTTTCTTTATTTTATTCTTGTGTATTTGATTACAATGTTGTAGTATTTAATAATGACCGCTCTGTTCTACTCTCTATGGCTATGAAACATGCTCTGTTCTACTCTCTCTATGGTTGTGAAATATGGCTAATAAGAGTAGAAAATAATTCGTAGGTAACTTGTTTTCGAAGGAAAAGGGGACTAGGTAAGGATGGCAAATCAATAGATGAAGTAGTGAAACTTCATCAGTTGAAATGGTTGCGATATGTGTTACGAATGTGCGACCATTAAACTAACTCGAAGAGCAATGTTTTCTGGTGTAGGAGTAGGCTGGAAGAAAGCTAGAGGCAGCCAAACCAAAACGTGGCAGAAATGCATGAAGTCACTGACAAGCGAACTGAGTCATGTAAGTAGATGTAGGCTACCTGGTCAGGGTCCACGAGATGATAGTAATCGATGGTTAGAGACCTTGAATGACATGGCTCAAAATCGTTTGCAATGGCGCAGGTGCATCCACTCTTTGTGTTCTTGTTACGCCTGCACGTAAACACGTCAACTTGATATACTTTAACTATTACGAGTTTACCTAGTCGGAAAACGAGAGCGAGGATCCGGTGACACGATATACTACTCAAATCCAATTATCCCAACCCCGATATTTAGTTAAAAATAAGAAGACTTGATATGAAGTAGGACATGTATTCTACAAGCATACAGAAAGTACGAGGTCCGAATCCAGAAGAGAATCAGGATCCCGGACTAGGGATCCGAGACCGAGCCTTGGTCCTGGTCGTGGTCATAAAATGTTACAGATGATGCGTATATATACATTTTGGTCGAATAGGAAACAGCATCGAATTCTGTGACATTGACATTTAAGACGACCAATAGGAGGTAACGTTTGAAATGACATTGACAGTCAGGATGACCAATGAGAGACAACATTTAAGTATTTGACTTTGAGAATTAAAACGACCATAATTTTGACCAATAGAAATGGACCAATATGATTTGACCAATAATTCTCTTAGGATATTGGATGAATATCCTAACAGTTCTTCCAAATCCTAATCCTCGGGGCTCTTCACCTTTATCTTTCTCTTTTTATGTTTATTTCACTTCTTGAATAATATTTTCGAACCCTAGTCTCTCTGATCACTGCTAATGTTTCTACTACCTCTACTATTATGGGATTTGAATTGAACTGATTTAGGTACGTACGTAGTTCTACGTTGTAGCTGACTGACTGAATGACTGACTATTCATATTGCAAAAAGCTAGTAGTATCTGCTTGTGAAACTTACTTAACGGAAAATTTTCTGATACGACATTATCCGTTTTTAATGAGATTTAAGCCAACCACAATTCACCAGTCACCTAGTTTGTTTTTGCTTCAAAATATGTTGTCGCCTATTAAGTAGATAATGTTATCAACTTTGATAACTGAAATATTTATTACATATTTTTTTAATTTTATCTATGAACTCTGAGTATCCGCCTATTGGCCATCATACTTAGTTAGAGTGCAGTGTTTATACATACCCAAGCATCTAGTGGAATGAGTTAATTGAATTGGATATTTTAGCTATATTGTTTATATAATGGGCTAGTGATGAGTTTGACTGCTTAAACTGAATAAAATTTGTCGAATGGAACTTAAATCTCTGAATGCTTCAACTAATTAGCCACCACTTTGGTAGATAAAATGGCCTAACCACTGGCTACCTCGACGAGCGTTGTTGTCTGATGTAGGAATAGGCTAGAATAAAGTTAGAGGCAGCCAAACCAAAATATGGCACAAATCCATAAAATCACTGAAAACTGGAATAAGTCATGTTTGTAAGTTTAGACTACTTGGTTGGCGGGGGGGGGTCAACGAGACAATGGTAACCATTTCTTAGAGACTTTAAATGACATCTATCCATTAACAACCAATCTACGTATTCTGATTTGAGCCCGCTCACATAGTTAGTCAGTCACTCAGATGCAACGTAGAACTTCGTACGTAAGTACACCAGTTCATGTCGCCATACCACATCAGCACACAGATGTAATTGTCAATTTAAATCCAATAGTAGAAGGGGTAGTAAAGGTATTAGAAGTAATCGGAGAGGTTAGGATTAGAAGATATTATTCAAGAAACATGGTTCAGTGAGAAAAGTTTAGAAAGACAAAATTAGAGGTGTTGAAGAACCCAGAAGATTAGGATTTGAGAGAACAAAAAGAATAAATGCACCGTCGCCATTGCAAACGGTTTTGAGTCATGTCATTCAGGGTATCTAACCATCGATTATTATCATTTCGCGGACCCCAACCATGTAGTCGAGAATTACCGACATGACTCAGTCCACTCGTCAATGACTTCATGGATTTCTGCCATGTTTTGGTTTGGCCGCCCCTAGCTTTCTTCCAACCTATTCCTACACTACAAAACAGAGCTCGTCGAGACAGTTGGTGGTTAGGCATACGCAACACATGTCTCAACCACCTCAACTGATGAAGTGTCACTACTGCGTCTATTGATCTGCCATTCTTACCTAGCACCCGTTTCCTAATAGCAGCGTTGCTCACTCGGGTGTCCCAGCATATACGAGCACCTATGATCGAAAACCAGTAACCGACGAATATGTTCCACTCTCACTGGCCATGTTTCACAGCCATAAAGTAAGATGGAGCGAACCACTGCACAGTACACTCGTCCTTTAGTCAGCAAACGGATATCTCACCTACGCCATAAGTGACGCAGGTTGGCAAAAGCCAATCGAGCCTTCTGTATCCGAGATGAAATTTCGTCAATCACCAGGCCGTCGGCACTGATGAGACTCCCATGATAAGTGAAGCGTTCTATCCTGCTAACACATTCCTTTTTAGACTGATTGTTTTATTGTTATGTATGAGCTAAAAGTTCATACGGTCGATAATATCCTCTTTTGTAATTCATAACACATAAGTAGTAGCATTAGAAATTCATTGTTTTGTTCACTCATTGAAACATTCCCAACATTTACAGTTATCTTAATTTTATACTTTACATTCTAGAGAACCACAATCTTTATATCAGTCTATTTTTAATGAAGTTACAAAGAATGCAGGATTTACTTTGAATTATTTACAAGTTATTAAATCACAAGATATTGTTTTACAAACAGTAACTTTAATTCCTCAATTAGTGAAAACATTCTGTGAAACAATTGATACTCAAATGTCTAAAATTACTACTACTGTCTCAACATCATCATCATTATCTGAAGAAAATGATCATGTTTCATCAGATATATTATCAGCTAAAAACTCTGTCGAGCTTCTTATACACATTTCACGATTGATTGAGGTGAGATTTAGTGAAAATCTTATTTTTATATGTGATCATTATGATATAATTGTGACCGATTTGGTCTGGTGAGTTTTTTTACTGGTATGGTGATGGACGTCACTTCCAGACTGCCTACATCATGGAAGGGTACTTCTTGAGGAACCTAAAAAGGAAATCGAGTTAGCATTGGTCTGAGCAACCTGGGAGTGTGACCGCAGAGCCCAAGGGACAACTGCTTGAGGCCCGTCACGCACGGCCTTTTTATGAGAAGTTTTTGAAGTGTTAGATTCGCTCTTGTTTAAAAGGCCTTACCGTCGAAGACGAAAATCCGTGGGGCAAGGTCAGATGTGGCATCTTTAGGGTCGACCCTTTCGAACGCTGCAGATACTGGTTGTCCGAGGAAAACACTTTATTTGCTGTCACACCCCTCTACAGTCAGCAGTACAACTGCGTTCTCAGACCTTGAGTAACTACTTTTAGTCTCATCGTTTTCCAATCTACCTGCCTGGCATGGTAGAACCTTCAGGAACACATATGTTGCATCCAATGTAGCTCGGTTGTGTCATCATGATATGCAAGGCTGACCACCACGTCAAGATAGCAGCTACGGTCGAATTCCTCATCACCTTTTCCTTCTAAGTTTATTTGACTAGATTATGACTTCTTGAATAATATCTCCAAACCCTAATCTCACCGATCACTGCCAGTAACTTCTACTACCGCTACTACTACTACTACTACTACTACTACTACTACTACTACGGGATTTGAATTGACAGTTATATCTCTGGTATGGCAACTTGAACTGATGTATGTACGCACGTACGTACGAAGTTCTACTTTGTAACTGACTGAGTGTAATGATACAATAACCTCCTCAGTTAATCAAATCTATTTTTTCCTATCCGCTTTTCGATTTCATTTTAGCACACGCACCCTCGTAACACTTGATCAAGTCGGTCATGCCAAGAGAGATGGTGCATAAGAACCCAATAGTTTTAAATTATAATACTCACCAATTATGTTTAATTTGTGCATCAAATATTTAGTCTACATTTCACTAAAAAATAAAATCTCTATTTCATTAGAAATGGTGATCTAACTTATTGATCAAATTACAAATCCAAAGACAGTTAATGTTGAATGGGCAAGCTCATTGACGCTTATTTGTTTGACACTTGTCAACAATAACATATTTTATTGATTAATAGAAGTAACTGAGAACATAAATGCGTTATCAATATTGAACTAAATCTATAATGATGTAGGCATTTAGGTGTAATGTTTCTTGTAATTATGCAAACTGTCTATTCACTTGTAGAACAACAAACTATCATGATCTCATCATAAGCTCGCATATAACATCCAAACATGTACTATCCGTCTAAATTTAGTCAATATATCAACAGTTTGTTTTACTACTAACTTACACCTGTTACCCCCCGATGGAGCATATGTCACCGACCAGCAGTATTATTCTCCAACCTACTCTGTCCTGGACCACTTGCCTTTTCAGTTCTATCCAGTTTCTGTTCATTCTTCTCATATCTATCTCCATTACTCGACATAATGTGTTCCTTTGTTGCTTATCCTCTTTTGACCTTTGACCTTCAAAGTGAACAGTATATTTTATTGTAGTATGGCGTAGGCGTGATATCCGATTGCTAACCAAAGGACGAGTGTACTGCGCAGCAGTTCGCTCCGTTCTCCTATATGGCTGTGAAACATAGCCGTTAAGAGTAGAAGATGTTCGTAGGTTACTAGTATTCGATCATAGATGTTTAAGAAGCATTGCTCGGTATATCGTGGGACAACCGAGTTGAGGTGGTTGGGACATGTGTTACGTATGGCTAACCACCGACTGCCTCGACGAGCTATGTTTTGTGGTATAGGAGTAGAGTGGAAAAAAGCTAGGGGCGGTCAGACCAAAACATTGCAGAAATCCATGAAGTCACTGACAAGTGGACTGAGTGATGTTGGTAGATGTAGACTACCTGGTTGAGGTCCGCGAGACGAAAGTCACCAATGGTTAGAGACCTTGAATGACATGGCTCAGAGTCGTTTGCAATGGTGCAAGTGCATCCATTCGTTGAGCTCTCTCAAATCCTAATCTTCTGGATTCCTCATCACCTCTATCTCTTTGTTTTTTATTTCACTGAATAATACTTCTTGAATAATATCCTCAAACCTAGTCTTCTTCATTACCATTAATACCTCTTCTATCTTTATCACTATGAGATTTGATTTGACATTTGCGTCTCTGTGTTAATAATGTGGTATGGCAACATGAACTTATGTACATACGTACGAAGTTCTTACGTTGCAACTAACTGACTGACTGACTGATAAATTATCATAAAATTGTGACCCATTTTTATTAATTTGATTATATATATTCATTAAAGAGAAAAAAAAATTTACAACCAGTTTTTTTTATATTTTTTCTTTTCATTCCATTTTTTTTATTCATCCTCTCTTGATATGATGAATGAATATTAGGCTGGTATTGCTGAAATTGTACGTTATCGTGAAACACATCTGCCGAAATTATTTGAACTGATTGAATCGTGTAGTAGTGCTAGTAGTAGTAGTAGCAGTTATGCAATGAATAATCATCAACTCAATAGAAAAGTTTATTATTTACCTTGTTGGCTTACAGATGAAGAACCATATGGAATTGGTAATGTTTTATTAAAATTAGTAAGTGAATTTTGTTTATTATGAATAATAATGATAATGATGATGATGTAAACTGATTGTAATAAATTCATTCATTCACTTTAAAATGTATTCTGAAATGTCTAGGAGAATGTAACTTTACCAAACATCGTGTTATTTAAGAATATTGTGCGTATTCGTTTGTATTGAAAAATCTAAGTTAGACCTGTGCTCACTAGTGACTAGCTTCGTGAGGAATCTTCTCCTATGAGTTCTAGTGGGAAGACGTGACCGGTGAAGTTTAACCTGTTCAGGTGTAGACAATAACTACCGAAGACTGTGTATGAGGTTGCGCAACTCCGTGAATTTGATCAAGTTAGACATTAACACCGTTATATACCGGCTCAGTGGTCTAACGGTTAAGGCGTTCGCTCACAAAACCTAAGGTCCTGGGTTCGAATCCTGCGGGGTGCAGGAGTCGTGGATGCGCACTGCTGAGGAGTCGCATACCAGGACGAAACGGCCGTCCAGTGCTTCCAGGTTTCTAATGGTGGTCTAACATTGATCGATTCATGATTTCAAAAAATGTGTAACTTAACAATCTTCACAACCTCGTAATGCAAATTAACATTATTGGATGCCGGTCGGTTCAGTGGTGCCAGAAGTTAATAAGCGTTCGCACGTGCAAGACCGAAACTCCTGGGTTTGACTCCCGCAGGTGGAGATAGTGGATACTCATTGCTGATCAGTCCCATACTAGATACAATGATTGGTTCATGATTTCAATGAAAAACAACAATCTCCATAACTTTGTAATAAATATCAGGAGATTTCCATTTAATCGATTTATAAAAACTACTTTCAAATTTAACATTCTCTATAAAACCAAGGAATAATATTGTTGAAAATGTTAGATCTGCAGAACGCAGTTGGAAAGTGCCCTAATTTTTTAGATTTTCTGTTTTCGTGCATGGGCTGATCAGTTGACTCTGAAATTACATTTCCCATCTGGAAAATCTTTGGCTGTTATTGGTTGATGATGTATTATTTTAGTACGCTATTTTTGTGGCTCTCCCAAGGACGTTGCTATCATGTATAAATAAACTCGATTTGTGTGCTTGTAGACCTCATATTTTCTGGGTTCTTGTAGAATACACTTTCTACGCCATGTCAAGATTTGTATTGGGGGTTTGGGAAGCTCGGATTAGAGTAGTCTATCGTGTCACTGGATCATCATTTGTCTTCGCCCTTGTTTACCGACTAAGGTGAACTCGTAATAGTTTCAAGCATATCAATTGACGAGCATAACAAACACGTTCATTTGGCTACATTTGTTGTTATTACTCTTGTTCTGTCAATGATCTAGCCTTAACAAGTTTGCTTATGGTTCTATTGATCTGGTTATCTAATATTTGAATAGGAATAGATACATCCTTTTGCCCATGAGTATCTTCGCCAACCTTTTAAATCTAATCTTTGTATATTCATGACTCTACTGTAATGCACTATTTTTGTTTAGTTGGAATTAAAACTAGTGTTCTTCCCTGTCTTCACCGCCTTCTCCAGAGTATTAGTCTCATGGGTATTCTCATCACTTGACTCTAACTTCTTGTTTCGAATTTCTTCACTCATTCCTAATGTTTTAAAGGATTGCTCTTATATCCTGCGACACCCGAGTGAGCAACGCTGTTATTAGGAAACGGGTGCTAGGTAAGAATGGCAGATCAATAGATGAAGTGCTGAAACTTCATCAGTTGAGGTGGTTGGGACATGTGTTACTAATCCCCTTCCACTGACTGCCTTGACGAGCTTTGTTTTGTAGTGTAGGAATAGGTTGGAAGAAAGTTAGGGGCGGCCAAACGAAAACATGGCAGAAATCCATGAAGTCAACAAATGGACTGAGTCATGTTGGTAGTTGTCGGCTACCTAGTTGGGGTCCACGAGATGATAATAATCGATGGTTAGATACCCTGAATGACATGACTCAAAACCGTTTGCAATGGCATCGGTGCATTTATTCTTTGTGTTCTCTCAAATCCTAATCTTCTGGATTGGTCAGCACCTCTACCTTTGTCTCTCTAATCTTATCTCACTGAATTATACTTGTTGAATAATATCTTCAAACCCTAGTCTTCTTCATTACCATTAATACCTCTACTATGTTTATCATTATGGGATTTGATTTGACATTTGCGTTTCTGTGCTGATGTGGTATGGCAACATGAACTGATGTACTTACGCACGTACGAAGTTCTACGTTGCATCTGACTGACTGAATGTTTTAAACAACGACTCTGGTGTTAAGACAGGAATTTCCACTATGAAATATCTATTCTATTGCGTTTTTTTTTCTTTGTCAAAAGAAGAAAACGTCCTCTCGTTTTTGTGCATTGATTGTTGTTTTAATAGAATCCACCTCCCTACTCTTTTTAATCTCACAATTCATTTTGATCATTAATTTTTGTGTATTCCTTTTATTCTCTATCTATCTATCTACACACACATACACACAAACAGTTAAATCATCTTGTTAAAGTTGGTTCAAATAAAGTATTATTATCGAATGAACATGATGGCGTTGATCAAACATCATCATCATCAGACCAATTCACATCAAATCATCAATTAATCAATGATTGCATTCAATATGCCATTGATTTAATTCGTAGTATTTTAAGTTTAGCTAAACAACGTGTCCTTTGGGCTATTGAACATTCAACATGGGCATGGTGTCCAACAAACAAACAATCGTCGTTGTATGATGAAGAGGATGAGGATGATGATGACAATGTGGACAGTGACAATGATTTACAAATTCATCGAACACGTCGTCTATTACATTTATCAAATAATAAAACTCGTCTACAAGTATTACAACGTTTAAGACGTTTAAAACATTGGTATGCAAATTTAAGAGAATATTTAATTTCTATTGTGGGTAAGTTGTTTTTGTTTTGTGTTTCCCCCCCTTTTCATTTATACTATTTTGGGGCAGAGTTTTGGAGGTTTTGTGTTTTTACACATTTGTATTCATGAATCAGTCAATCATTGTTAGACCACCATTAGAAACCTTGAAGCACTGGACGGCCGTTTTGTCCTGGTATGGGACTCATCGATGGCAGTGCGCATCCATGACTCCAGCTCCTCGCAGTATTCGACCCCGGGACCTTCGGCATCCAACGGTGTTAATGTCTAACTCTGATTGATCTAGGGATGTTTGTGCGACCTCACCCATTTGTCTTTGATAGTTACTGCCTACATCCGACAGGGTTGAACTCCATTGGTCACGTATTATACCAGGACGAAACGGCCGTCCAGTGCTTTCAGGTTCCTAATGGTGTCGGTCTAACAATGATTGATTGATAATTTCAAATGTGTAAAATTTATACTATACTGAAATTTATACTATTGTTTGTCATTTTTGTAAATAAGTATGATTCAATGGAGAATGATCTTTTTCTTTAGAAAATATTTTAGTTCCAGAGTTTTGATAGGATTTGATTATGTACTCTCGTTATTTCAGACTATTGTTAAGTGGATGAACACGTTTACTGAAAATGTCATGTGTTCTATAGTCTATAGAATCTACTGCATGATTGTATATCTGTTCAGAGTATCAGAAATCTGAATGAATGCGTGATAAATAGCTTTTTATTATTTTGTTCTTCAGCAGTGCGATTCAGTGATTATTGCGCTCAACTTTCAGCCACTAGATCCTAAGTTCAAATCCTACTCCCGATATACTACGATTGAAGCTATCACACTTAGAATGTAGCTCATATCCAGATACTTGCTGAATGAGTTGGTTTGTAGTGCGTTAAGCCTACATAGTGTTGGTGTTGTAACGCTTGCTTAGATAATTCCCAGCTAAATCCTATTGCTTAGTATTCTCTGACCACAATACACTGGACAAGTTCCCAAGAATCAAAAACACGGTTGAACAGGAAAAGATTATATTCCAAATAGCGAGGTTAAATGGAAATAAGAAACCAAAGGTGATGGCGAAGACCAAGAAGGCAAAAATAGATACAACGTTAGTCTATTTATAGCATTTACATGAGAAGCTTCTGGATAGAAATTCATGTGATCGACTGGATTAGATTTAACTAATCAGCATGCAGCTAATAATACGAGAATTTTCTATCCTGTTCTCCAAGATTCGATCAGGCGCTGATTGGATAGGAAATTAGCCAATCAGCGCGCAGCAACGTAGTCGTGCTTTAATTCCATCTATGTCCCACTAACAGTTGGGGATGTTAGATCCCCACAACTCACGTGGAAAAAGGTCCTTATTTTGGAGTTTTTATGTTTTCGCCCATAAGACGCTTAGTTGACATTCAGCCTGCATTTCCCACTCGGAAAATCCTTGACTATCATTGGTAGATGAATTATTTTAGTATGCTATTTTGTGCCTTTTTCTTAAGGGCGTTGCTATCATTGTATAAATAAGGTTGATTTGTATGCTTGTCGACCTCGTATTTTTTGTGTGCCTGTAGAAAATACATTCTCCTACGCCTTATCAAGACTTCTTGCTTTAGTTAGCAGTTCAGGGGACAATCGAATCAGAATAGCCTATCCTGTATCATTGACCTTCATTCCATTTCAATTATAACTGATCGCATATTAATTTGTGTGTATGCGAAATATATATCGAGTTGTTAAATGATTGTGAAAATCGTCGACTTAAGTTTCATGTTTCCTCATGCGATTCAAATCTATACCAGCCAGCCAGCTTCACAAGTCTAAGTCGTTAACGCTGAGCACTATATCAATTTGTTGTAACGCTGCTACGTATAGCTATTCAGTCCTAGCGGCGTCCAATTCAAATATCCCAATACGACCCAAAATGCTATTTCCGAATCTCCTAGATATCAGAACGCAACACCGCGGGATGGAGTTGTTTATTGGGTCGAATACATAAGAGAGGTAGGCAGGAGAAACGGAATCGTAATCCGAATCATGAAGGCTTACAGATAGTGCGTATTTATGTATTAAGGTCGAATAGGAAAGAGCATCAAAGTTTGTGACATTGACAGTTCAGGACGACCAATAAGAAAGAACACTTGAAATGACATTGATAGTCCGGATGACCAATAAGAGATAACATTGAAGTATTTGACTTTGACAGTTAAAACGACCATAATTTTGACCAATAGAAATCGACCAATGGGATTACACTTCTAAAAATAATACTCTTAGGATAATTGGTGAATATTCTAACACAATTGAAACTAGTTTTCTGTTGAACTGAAATGTTTACATGTCGACTGATCGATCTACTTATTAATATCATATTTCACTAATATTACAGGGGATCAATTGCGTAGACCTGAATCTGCTCTGGATTTGGCTGAACAATTTATCGATCGAGATCAAATTATGCGTTGGTGTTACTTATTGGAAGTACAAGATGAACAATATAGTTTAAATGTTGTTGATAATAATATTGTTAGTGATCATGATGACAATGATGATGTCTTGTCAGCGAATGAAATCATTGATCAACGTAATCGTTCTCATCATCATCATCATCGGTTGGCAGCAATTATTAAACGTATTCCACCTGAATGGAAACTTCCAGATTATGCACTGCAAGTAAGTTATCTATGCATGCGCATGCATATTATGCATCCACAACCTTAATAGATGTATAGCTAAGTAGTTAATGTACTGTCTATCTATTCAATCATATTTCTTTTGTTTCAGTTAGATTTTTAGTGTTTTACAAGACTAGTTAACTAGTTTAACTATGCATGTGTTGTAACGCTGCTACGTGTAGCTGCTATTCAGTCCTAGCAGCGTCCAATTCAAATATCCCAATACGACCCAAAATGCTATTTCCAAATCTCCTATATATCAGAACGCAACACCGTGAGATGATGGAGTTGTTTATTGGGTCGTATATAGAAGAGAGGTAGGCAGGAGAAACGGAATTATTAAGTCTTTCAGATAGTGCGTATTTATACATTAAGGTCGAATAAGAAAGAGCATCAACGTCTGTGACATTGATGCTCTTTCTTATTCGACCTTAATGTATAAATACGCACTATCTGAAAGACTTAATAATTCCGTTTCTCCTGCCTACCTCTCTTCTATATACGACCCAATAAACAACTCCATCATCTCACGGTGTTGCGTTCTGATATATAGGAGATTTGGAAATAGCATTTTGGGTCGTATTGGGATATTTGAATTGGACGCTGCTAGGACTGAATAGCTAGCTATACGTAGCAGCGTTACAACACATGCGTAGTTAAACTAGTTAACTAATCTTGTAAAACATTAAAAATCTAACTGAAACAAAAGAAATATGATTGAATAGATAGACAGTACATCAATTACTTAGCTATATATCTGTGAATGCATAATATGTATGCGCATGCATAGATAACTTACTTGCAGTGCATAATCTGGAAGTTTCCATTCAGGTGGAATACGTTTAATAATTGCTGCCAACCGATGATGATGATGATGAGAACGGTTACGTTGATCAATGATTTCATTCGCTGACAAGACATCAATCAATTGTCATCAATGATCACTAACAATATTATTATCAACAACATTTAACTATATTGTTCATCTTGTACTTCCAATAAGTAACACCAACGCATAATTTGATCTCGATCGATAAATGGTTCAGCCAAATCCAGAGCTACGCAATTGATCCCCTGTAATATTAGTGAAATATGATATTAATAAGTATGATCGATCAGTCGACATGTAACATTTCAGTTCAACAGAAAACTAGTTTCAATTGTGTTAGAATATTCACCAATTATCCTAAGAGTATGATTTTTAGGAAGTGTAATCCCATTGGTCGATTTCTATTGGTCAAAATTATGGTCGTTTTAACTGTCAAAGTCAAATACTTCAATGTTATCTCTTATTGGTCATCCGGACTATCAATGGCATTTCAAGTGTTCTTTCTTATTGGTCGTCCTGAACCGTCAATGTCACAAACTTTGATGCTCTTTCCTATTCGACCTTAATACATAAATACGCACTATCTGTAAGCCTTCATGATTCGGATTACGATTCCGTTTCTCCTGCCTACCTCTCTTATGTATTCGACCCAATAAACAACTCCATCCCGCGGTGTTGCGTTCTGATATCTAGGAGATTCGGAAATAGCATTTTGGGTCAAAAAAAAAAAAAAGAATTGGACGCCGCTCAGGACTGAATAGCTATACGTAGCAGCGTTACAACAAATTGATATAGTGCTCAGCGTTAACGACTTAGACTTGTGAAGCTGGCTAGCTGGGATAGATTTGAATCGCATGAGGAAACATGAAACTTAAGTCGACGATTTTCACAATCATTAAACAACTCGATATATATTTCGCATACACACAAATTAATATGCGATCAGTTATAATTGAAATGGAATGAAGGTCAATGATACAGGATAGGCTATTTTGATTCGATTGTCCCCTGAACTGCTAACTAAAGCAAGAAGTCTTGATAAGGCGTAGGAGAATGTATTTTCTACAGGCCCACAAAAAATACGAGGTCGACAAGCATACAAATCAACCTTATTTGTACAATGATAGCCACGCCCTTAAGAAAAAGGCACAAAATAGCATACTAAAATAATTCATCTACAATGATAGTCAGGGATTTTCCGAGTGGGAAATGCAGGCTGAATGTCAACTAAGCGTCTTATGGGCGAAAACATAAAAACTCCAAAATAAGGACCTTTTTCCACGTGAGTTGTGGGGATCTAACATCCCCAACTGTTAGTGGGACATAGATGGAATTAAAGCACGACTACGTTGCTGCGCGCTGATTGGCTAATTTCCTATCCAATCAGCGCCTGATCGAATCTTGGAGAACAGGATAGAAAATTCTCGTATTATTAGCTGCATGCTGATTAGTTAAATCTAATCCAGTCGATCACATGAATTTCTATCCAGAAGCTTCTCATGTAAATGCTATAAATAGACTAACGTTGTATCTATTTTTGCCTTCTTGGTCTTCGCCATCACCTTTGGTTTCTTATTTCCATTTAACCTCGCTATTTGGAATATAATCTTTTCCTGTTCAACCGTGTTTTTGATTCTTGGGAACTTGTCCAGTGTATTGTGGTCAGAGAATACTAAGCAATAGGATTTAGCTGGGAATTATCTAAGCAAGCGTTACAACACCAACACTATGTAGGCTTAACGCACTACAAACCAACTCATTCAGCAAGTATCTGGATATGAGCTACATTCTAAGTGTGATAGCTTCAATCGTAGTATATCGGGAGTAGGATTTGAACTTAGGATCTAGTGGCTGAAAGTTGAGCGCAATAAGCACTGAATCGCACTGCTGAAGAACAAAATAATAAAAAGCTATTTATCACGCATTCATTCAGATTTCTGATACTCTGAACAGATATACAATCATGCAGTAGATTCTATAGACTATAGAAAACATGACATTTTCAGTAAACGTGTTCATCCACTTAACAATAGTCTGAAATAACGAGAGTACATAATCAAATCCTATCAAAACTCTGGAACTAAAATATTTTCTAAAGAAAAAGATCATTCTCCATTGAATCATACTTATTTACAAAAATGACAAACAATAGTATAAATTTCAGTATAGTATAAATTTTACACATTTGAAAATATCAATCAATCATTGTTAGACCACGAAAAGGAACCTGAACGCACTGGACAGCCGTTTCGTCCTGGTATAATACGTGACCAATGGAGTTCAACCCTGTCAGATGTAGGCAGTAACTATCAAAGACAAATAGGTGAGGTCGCGCAAACATCCCTAGATCAATCAGAGTTAGACATTAACACCGTTGGATGCCGAAGGTCCCGGGGTCGAATACTGCGAGGAGCTGGAGTCATGGATGCGCACTGCCATCGATGAGTCCCATACCAGGACAAAACGGCCGTCCAGTGCTTCAAGGTTTCTAATGGTGGTCTAGTAACAATGATTGACTGATTGATGATTTCAAATGTGTAAAAACACAAAACCTCCAAAACTCTGCCCCAAAATAGTATAAATGATGGGGGGGGGGGAAACACAAAACAAAAACAACTTACCCACAATAGAAATTAAATATTCTCTTAAATTTGCATACCAATGTTTTAAACGTCTTAAACGTTGTAATACTTGTAGACGAGTTTTATTATTTGATAAATGTAGTAGACGTGATCGATGAATTTGTAAATCATTGTCACTGTCCACATTGTCATCATCATCCTCATCCTCTTCATCATACAACGACGATTGTTTGTTTGTTGGACACCATGCCCATGTTGAATGTTCAATAGCCCAAAGGACACGTTGTTTAGCTAAACTTAAAATACTACGAATTAAATCAATGGCATATTGAATGCAATCATTGATTAATTGATGATTTGATGTGAATTGGTCTGATGATGATGATGTTTGATCAACGCCATCATGTTCATTCGATAATAATACTTTATTTGAACCAACTTTAACAAGATGATTTAACTGTGTGTGTGTGTGTGTGTGTGTGTAGATAGATAGATAGAGAATAAAAGGAATACACAAAAATTAATGATCAAAATGAATTGTGAGATTAAAAAGAGTAGGGAGGTGGATTCTATTAAAACAACAATCAATGCACAAAAACACAGAGGACGTTTTCTTCTTTTGACAAAGAAAAAAAAACGCAATAGAATAGATATTTCATAGTAGAAATTCCTGTCGTAACACCAGAGTCGTTGTTTAAAACATTCAGTCAGTCAGATGCAACGTAGAACTTCGTACGTGCGTAAGTACATCAGTTCATGTTGCCATACCACATCAGCACAGAAACGCAAATGTCAAATCAAATCCCATAATGATAAACATAGTAGAGGTATTAATGGTAATGAAGAAGACTAGGGTTTGAAGATATTATTCAACAAGTATAATTCAGTGAGATAAGATTAGAGAGACAAAGGTAGAGGTGCTGACCAATCCAGAAGATTAGGATTTGAGAGAACACAAAGAATAAATGCACCGATGCCATTGCAAACGGTTTTGAGTCATGTCATTCAGGGTATCTAACCATCGATTATTATCATCTCGTGGACCCCAACTAGGTAGCCGACAACTACCAACATGACTCAGTCCATTTGTTGACTTCATGGATTTCTGCCATGTTTTGGTTTGGCCGCCCCTAACTTTCTTCCAACCTATTCCTACACTACAAAACAAAGCTCGTCGAGGCAGTCAGTGGAAGGGGATTAGTAACACATGTCCCAACCACCTCAACTGATGAAGTTTCACCACTTCATCTATTGATCTGCCATTTTTACCTAACACCCGTTTCCTATTAACAGCGTTGCTCACTTGGGAGTCCCAGGATATAAGAGCAATCCTTTAAAACATTAGGAATGAGTGAAGAAATTCGAAACAAGAAGTTAGAGTCAAGTGATGAGAATACCCATGATTCGATAAGAGACTAATACTCTGAAGAAGGCGGTGAAGACAGGGAAGAACACTAGTTTTAATTCCAACTAAACAAAAATAGTGCATTACAGTAGAGTCATGAATATACAAAGATTAGATTTAAAAGGTTGGCGAAGATACTCATGGGCAAAAGGATGCATTAAGTCTAATTCAAATATTAGATAACCAGATCAATAGAACCATAAGCAAACTTGTTAAGGCTAGATCATTGACAGAACAAGAGTAATAACAAATGTAGCCAAATGAACGTGTTTGTTATGCTCGTCAATTGATATGCTTGAAACTATTACGAGTTCACCTTAGTCGGTAAACAAGGGCGAAGACAAATGATGATCCAGTGACACGATAGACTACTCTAATCCGAGCGTCCCAAGCCCCCAATACGTTGAAGAAGAAATCTTGACATGGCGTAGAAAGTGTAGTCTACAAGAACCCAGAAAATATGAGGTCTACAAGCACACAAATCGAGTTTATTTATACATGATAGCAACGTCCTTGGGAGAGCCACAAAAATAGCGTACTAAAATAATACATCATCAACCAATAACAGCCAAAGATTTTCCAGATGGGAAATGTAATTTCAGAGTCAACTGATCAGCCCATGCACGAAAACAGAAAATCTAAAAAATTAGGGCACTTTCCAACTGCGTTCTGCAGATCTAACATTTTCAACAATATTATTCCTTGGTTTTATAGAGAATGTTAAATTTGAAAGTAGTTTTTATAAATCGATTAAATGGAAATCTCCTGATATTTATTACAAAGTTATGGAGATTGTTGTTTTTCATTGAAATCATGAACCAATCATTGTATCTAGTATGCGACTGATCAGCAATGAGTATCCACTATCTCCACTTGCGGGAGTCAAACCCAGGAGTTTCGGTCTCGCGCGTGCGAACGCTTATTAACTTCTGGCACCATTGAACCGACCGGCATCCAATAATGTTAATTTGCATTACGAGGTTGTGAAGATTGTTAAGTTACACATTTTTTGAAATCATGAATCGATCAATGTTAGACCACCATTAGAAACCTGGAAGCACTGGACGGCCGTTTCGTCCTGGTATGCGACTCCTCAGCAGTGCGCATCCACGACTCCTGCACCCCGCAGGATTCGAACCCAGGACCTTAGGTTTTGTGAGCGAACGCCTTAACCGTTAGACCACTGAGCCGGTATATAACGGTGTTAATGTCTAACTTGATCAAATTCACGGAGTTGCGCAACCTCATACACAGTCTTCGGTAGTAGTTATTGTCTACACCTGAACAAGTTGAACTTCACTGGTCACGTCTTCCCACTAGAACTAGGAGAAGATTCCTCACGAAGCTAGTCACTAGTGAGCACAGGTCTAACTTAGATTTTTCAATACAAACGAATAACGCACAATATTGTTAAATAACACGATGTTTGGTAAAGTTACATTCTCCTAGACATTTCAGAATACATTTTCAAGTGAATGAATGAATTATTACAATCACTTTACATCATCATCATCATCAGTATTAATAATAAACAAAATTCACTTACTAATTTTAATAAAACATTACCAATTCCATATGGTTCTTCATCTGTAAGCCAACAAGGTAAATAATAAACTTTTCTAATCGATTGATGATTATTCATTGCATAACTGCTACTACTACTAGTACTACTACTACTACACGATTCAATAAGTTCAAATAATTTCGGCAGATGTGTTTCACGATAACGTACAATTTCAGCAACACCAGCCTAATATTCATTCATCATATCAAGAGAGGATGAATAAAAAAAATTAAAAAAAACTTGTAAATTTCTTTTTTCTCTTTAAAATATATATACTCAAATTAATGAATGGGTCACAATTCTATGATAATTTATCAGTCAGTTGCAACGTAGAACTTCGCACGTATGTACATAAGTTCAGGTTGCAATACAACATTAGCACAAAGACGCAAATGTCAAATCAAATCTCATAGTGATAAAGATAGAAGAGGTATTAATGGTAATAAAGAAGACTAGGGTTTGAAGATATTATTCAAGAAGTATAATTCAGTGAAATAAACTTAGAAACAAAGAGATAGAGGTGATGAGGAATCCAGAAGATTAGGATTTGAGAGAGCTCAACGAATGGATGCACTTGCACCATTGCAAACGACTCTGAGCCATGTCATTCAAGGTCTCTAACCATTGGTGACTTTCGTCTCGCGGACCTCAACCAGGTAGTCTACATCTACCAACATCACTCAGTCCACTTGTCAGTGACTTCATGGATTTCTGCAATGTTTTGGTCTGACCGCCCCTAGCTTTTTTCCACTCTACTCCTATACCACAAAACATAGCTCGTCGAGGCAGTCGGTGGTTAGCCATACGTAACACATGTCCCAACCACCTCAACTCGGTTGTCCCACGATATACGAGCAATGCTTCTTAAACATCTATGATCGAATACTAGTAACCTACGAACAACTTCTACTCTTAACGGCTATGTTTCACAGCCATATAGGAGAACGGAGCGAACTGCTGCGCAGTACACTCGTCCTTTGGTTAGCAATCGGATATCACGCCTACGCCATACTACAATAAAATATACTGTTCACTTTGAAGGTCAAAGGTCAAAAGAGGATAAGCAACAAAGGAACACATTACGTCGAGTAATGGAGATAGATATGAGAAGAATGAACAGAAACTGGATAGAACTGAAAAGGCAAGTGGTCCAGGACAGAGTAGGTTGGAGAATAATACTGCTGGTCGGTGACATATGCTCCATCGGGGGGTAACAGGTGTAAGTTAGTAGTAAAACAAACTGTTGATATATTGACTAAATTTAAACAGATAGTACATGTTTGGATGTTTTATATGCGAGTTTATAAACGTAAGTTTTGGTGAGATCATGATAGTTTATTGTTATACAAGTGAATACACAGTTTGCAAAATTACAAGAAACATTACATCTAAATGCATACATCATTATAGATTTAGTTTAATATTGATAACGCATTTATGTTTTCAGTTACTTCTATCAATCAATAAAATATGTTATTGTTGACAAGTGTCCAACAAATAAGCGTCAATGCGCTTGCCTATTCAACATTAACTGTCTTTGGATTTGTAATTTGATCAACAAGTTAGATCATCGTTTCTACTGAAATAGAGATTTTATTTTTTTAGTGAAATGTAAACTAAATATTTGATGCACAAATTAAACATAATTGGTAAGTATTTTAATTCGTAACTATTGGGTTCTTTTCTTATGCACCATCTCTCTTGGCATGACCGACTTGATCAAATATTACGAGGGTGAGTGTGCTGACATGAAATCGAGAAGCGGATAGGAAAAAAATAGATTTGATTAACTGAGGAGGTTATTGTATCATCATCATAGTCAGTCAGTTACAAAGTATAACTTCGTACGTACGTACGTACATCAGTTCAAGTTGCCATACCAGAGATGTAACTGTCAATTCAAATCCTGTAGTAGTACCGGTAGTAGGAGGAATTCGACCGTAGCTGCTATCTTGACGTGGTGGTCAGCCTTGTATATCATGATGACCCAACTGAGCTATATTGGATGCAACATATGTGTTCCTGAAGGTTCTACCATGCCAGGCAGGTAGGCTGGAAAACGATGAGACTAAAAGTAGCTACTCAAGGTCTGAGAGCGGAGTTGTACTGCTGACTGTAGAGGGGTGTGACAGCAATAAGGTGTTTTCCTCGGACAACCAGCATCTGCAGCGATGCTGTCTCCTCACAACGCAAGGAAGGGTTAGGAAAAGGTCGACCTTAAAAATGCCACATGTGACCTTACCCCACGGATTTCCGTCTTCGACGGTAAGGCCTTTTAAACAAGAGCAAATCTAACACTTCAAAAACGTCTCATGCGTGACAGGCCTCAAGCAGTTGTCCCTTGGGTTCTGCGGTGACGCTCCCAGGTTGCTCAGACCAATGCTAACTCGATTCGCTTTTTAGGTTCCTCAAAAAGTACCCTTCCATGATGTGGGCAGTCTGGAAGTGACATCCATCCCCATACCAGCAAAAAAAACACACAACTCCAAATCGGTATCATGATAATCACATATAAAAATAAGATTTTCACTAAATCTCACCTCAATCAATCGTGAAACAACATGATCATTTTCTTCAGATAATGATGATGATGATGATGAGACGACAGTAGTAGTAATTTTAGACATTTGAGCATCAATTGTTTCACAGAATGTTTTCACTAATTGAGGAATCAAAGTTACTGTTTGTAAAACAACATCTTGTGATTTAATAACTTGTAAATAATTCAAAGTAAATCCTGCATTCTTTGTAACTTCATTAAAAATAGATTGATATAAAGATTGTGGTTCTCTGTAAATATAGTAGAGTAGAAAAACAAAAGATAACTGTAAATGTTAGGGATGTTTCGATGAGTGAACAAAAATGAATTTCCTATGCTACTTATGTGTTATGAATTACAAAAGAGGATATTATCGACCGTATGAACTTTTATCTCATGCATAACAATAAAACAATCTGATTGTTTTGTTAAAGTAAAAAGGATAGGTAAGACAATTTAGTCTAAAAAGGACTGTGTTAGCATGATAAAACGCTTCATTTATCTTGGGAGTCTCATCAGTGCCGATGGCCTGGTGACTGACGAAATCTCAGCTCGGATACTAAAGGCTCGATTGGCTTTTGCCAACCTGCGACACTTATGGCGTAGGCGTGATATCCGTTTGCTGACAAAAGGACGAGTGTACTGTGCAGTGGTTCGCTCCGTCTTACTTTATGGCTGTGAAACATGGCCAGTGAGAGTAGAAAATATTCGTAGGTTACTGGTTTTCGATCATAGGTGTCTTCGAAGCATTGCTCGTATATCCTGGGACACCCGAGTGAGCAACGCTGTTATTAGGAAACGGGTGCAAGTTAAGAATGGAAGATCAATATATGAAGAATTGAAACTTCATCAGTTGAGGTGGTTGGGACATGTGTTGCGTATGCCTAACCACCGACTGCCTCGTCGAGCTTTGTTTTGTTGTGTAGGAATAGGTTGGAAGAAAGTTAGGGGCGGCCAAACCAAAACATGGCAGAAATCCATGAAGTCATTGACAAGTGGACTGAGCCATGTTGGTAGTTGTCGACTACCTGGTTGGGGTCCGCGAGATGATAATAATCGGTGGTTAGATACCCTGAATGACATGGCTCAAAACCGTTTGCAATGGCGCCTGTGCATTTATTCTTTGTGTTCTCTCAAATCCTAATCTTCTGGATTCTTCAACACCTCTAGTTTTGACTTTCTAAACTTTTCTCATTGAATCATACTTCTTGAATAATATCTTCTAATCTTAACCTCTCTGATTACTCCTAATACCTTTACTACCTCTTCTACTATTGGATTTGAATTGACAATTACATCTCTGTGCTGATGTGGTATGGCGACATGAACTGATGTACTTACGTACGAAGTTCCACGTTGCATCTGACTGACTGACTGACTGACTAACTATGTGAGCGGGCTCAAATCAGAATACGTAGATTGGTTGTTAATAGATAGATGTCATTTAAAGTCTCTAACCAATGGTTACCAATGTCTCGTTGACCCCCCAACCAAGTAGTCTTAACTTACCAACATGACTCATTCTAGTTTTTCAGTGATTTTGTGGATTCGTGCCATATTTTGGTTTGGCTGCCTCTAGTTTTATTCTAGCCTACTCCTACATCAGACAACAACGCTCGTCGAGGTAGCCGGTGGTTAGGCCATTATTATCTACCAAAGTGGCAGCTAATTAGATGAAGTATTCGCAGGTTCAAGTTCCACTCGACAAATTTTATTCAGTTTGAGCAGTCAAACTCATCATCACTAGCCCATAATATAAACAATATAGCTAAAATATCCAATTCAATTAACTCATTCCACAAGATGCTTGGGTATGTATGAACACTGCACTCTAACTAAGTATGAAGGCCAATAGGAGGATACTCGGAGTTCATAGATAAAATTTAAAAAATATGTAATAAATATTTCAGTTGTCAAAGTTGATAATATTATCTACGTAATAGGCGACAACATATATTTTGAAGCAAAAACAAACTAGGTGACTGGTGAATTGTGGTTGGCTTAAATCTCATTAAAAACGGATAATGTCGTGTCAGGAAATTTTCCATTAAGTAAGTTTCACAAGCAGATACTAGCTTTTTGCAATATGAATAGTCAGTCAGTCAGTCAGTCAGCTACGACGTAGAACTACGTACGTACCTAAATCAGTTCAATTAAAAATTCCATAGTAGTAGAGGTAGTATAAACATTAGCAGTGATCAGAGAGACTAGGGTTCGAAAATATTATTCAAGAAGTGAAATAAACATAAAAAGAGAAAGATAAAGGTGAAGAGTCCCGAGGATTAGGATTTGGAAGAACTGTTAGGATATTCATCCAATATCCTAAGAGAATTATTGGTCAAATCATATTGGTCCATTTCTACTGGTCAAAATTATGGTCGTTTTAATTCTCAAAGTCAAATACTTAAATGTTGTCTCTCATTGGTCATCCTGACTGTCAATGTCATTTCAAACGTTACCTCCTATTGGTCGTCTTAAATGTCAATGTCACAGAATTCGAAGCTGTTTCCTATTCGACCAAAATGTATATATACGCATCATCTGTAACATTTTATGACCACGACCAGGACCAAGGCTCGGTCTCGGATCCCTAGTCCGGGATCCTGATTCTCTTCTGGATTCGGACCTCGTACTTTCTGTATGCTCGTAGAATACATGTCCTACTTCATATCAAGTCTTCTTATTTTTAACTAAATATCGGGGTTGGGATAATTGGATTTGAGTATCATATCGTGTCACCGAATCCTCGCTCTCGTTTTCCGACTAGGTAAACTCGTAATAGTTAAAGTATGTCAGGTTGACGTGTTTACGTGCAGGCGTAACAAGAACACAACGAGTGGATGCACCTGCGCCATTGCAAACGATTTTGAGCCATCTCATTTAAGGTCTTTAACTACCAGTTAATATCATCTCGTGGACCCCAACCAGGTAGCCTACATCTACCAACATGACTCAGTTCACTTGTCAGTAACTTCATGCATTTCTGCCATGTTTTGGTTTAGCTGCCTCTAGATTTCTTCCAGCCTACTCCTTCACCAGAAAACATTGCTCTTCGAGTTAGTTTAATGGTTGTACATTCGTAACACATATCCCAACCATCTCAACTGATGAAGTTTCATTACTTCATCTATTGATTTGCCATCCTTACCTAGTCCCCTTTTCCTTCGAAAACAAGTTACCTACGAATTATTTTCTACTCTTACTAGCCATATTTCACAACCATAGAGAGAGTAGAACAGAGCAGTCGGTCATCATCATGAAATAAATACTACAACATTGTAATCAAATACACAAGAATAAAATAAAGAAACCTCAAAGAAAGCATAACAAACTTGGCTAATTTCATTTGTAATGCTTTAGCAAATTCAACTAATTCACTAGCCATATGTAAACCATATAATATATGTGTTTCTGCACAATTTCCTCCATTCCCATTCCCATTATCATCGTCAGCTAATTTTAATAGACAATCAATATCTAACAGTTGACATAGTTGACTTGTCTGTTCTTCAATACATTGATCATGTTCAATGGAACAACATGCATATTTTGAATCAGGAAATGTATTCATCATTAACATCACATTGTGTACAACATGATTATTATTATCATTTGTGTACTCTTCTTCTTCTTCTTCTTCATGATATCGATGACGTTTATGTTTATGAATAATAACATCATCATTCTCATCATGATTGCATGCTTCAATATTATTAATGAATGCTTGTTCATGCATAAGATTACGAACTTCATGGCATAATAATACATGTGAAATGTTCATAACATGTTTTTGTGATTTTATATTTTTGTACTGATTATTATTATTACTACTACTAGTATTATTGTTAGTAGTATAATTATTAT